>OY856411.1:1053303010-1053903010 GCA_963693085.1 Alisma plantago-aquatica | reverse complement strand
AATCGATTGTTAATTGTTAAAGAATGTAAAACAAAATCTACCAAAACATGTGAGTTAGCTCAAGATGTAAAGAGAGTTACATAAATATTTTCTATTGTTCTGACCATTTCTAAGGTACTTCATTTTGGACAACTTACCTTATTCTGCAAACATATTAACTTCATTTTTAAAAGCAAGAATACCCCAAACATGTGGTATGGTATATAATAAGACAACAATGCTGAATCTCATTTGTCATAATATTGAAAACAAAAACCACCTACATGAGTACCTCAAGTTGTATGCACATATTTCTCCTAATATACATATTAATACATAATTAAAATGTATAATACACAATAGTAACAAATCTTATACACCGAATATATTATGTAATGCTACAATAATCTTTGATCAACAAAAAGCATTTTATAAATGCAATCATTTCTGACACAAAGAGTGGATACAATACTTGATATAATTACCTTTTCTGATTGGGAATTAAGAACACTTGAATACATTTAATTGAAAAACAATTGTAATCCCTCAATCATATCTCCTCATGTTGTAATAAATGTTATAGCTAATACAATATTAACAATTTCCATCATAAAATATATACTTTATATAACTAAATAGTAAATAAAAGCATTTAATAGTGAAAGCAAGAGTAGATCACCTTATAAAAAATTTGCCACACTTATAAAGTAGACCCAACCCACCTATTAAAAAAATACCTCACTTTTAAATAGTAGTACCTTAAACCATGATATATTTCCTTCTATTATAAAAAATTAAACAAAACCACTAGATGCCCATGATAGTATCATCTTTCAAAACTATGAATAACATATATATGTAACAAGACTTTTCCATTTTACAAAATAGTATGATTGTATAGAAGTGGTATAATACAAAGTCTCCCATTCATATAAGTACATCCAAAAATTGATGTTTGGTTGGCTTTTCTAAGAAATAATATATTACAAGTATGCTTACAGACACACAGACACAATATATATATATATATATGTATGTATATATATATATGTGTGTGTGTGCATGTATATATGTATATATATGTATGTATATATATGAGACTAAGAGAGAAATATTTCTCCCCCCTCTCGCATAACCCGTGACGGAGGCCGGACGCCCGGGAGGATGATAAATCAAGAGATGCATGCTTCTCCGTGTAGTTTTGAACCCGGGTCCCTTCATTGGGGACTAGCGGAATTCGCCAACCGGGCTATTCCCTTGTTGGCTATATGTATGTATATATATGTATGTATGTATATGCTAAAAGAATTATGTACCAGAGTACATGTAGCTTACATGTACCCATCTTCATTTATGATGATTGTGAAATTCTATTCAACAACCTAACCTTATGGACGTGATGCACATACCTTAGATAATATGTGTACCAAAAATACATATTTGTCAGAGTTTTTTCTTCAAACCCCTGATTTTTACTAAAATTCAAGAATATCCCCTTTACAGATCTGAAATTATCCCCTATGCACCAATGACTTCATTACACTATTTCTTTTTTCTTCAACACCACATACAAGCTAGTATTGTTCTTTCTATTCTTATATTATACTTTTTTGGAAGACATGAAAACCATCTCTAAGGAGGATCCAATTTGATGACCCCATCCCTAAACCCACGACCCTCCCTTGACTACCCACACAATTTAGGAGGCATTTTATTCACATATTGGGCATCATGTGCATTGATATATTTGTTTTCTATGCACATAAGTTAGATTTCTAACAGGGTCCCTTCCTTGAAAACTTATGCCTTTACCACCAAAGTTATTTCTTTGTTGACATATTATATTAATTTGGTTCTATTATATATTAATAAAAGAAATTTTTATTAATATAGGGTAGGATTTTCAGAATGGGGGTTATAAACCCACATTTTGCATGATGTGAAGGATGTAAAAATCACATCTAAAATGTGTAACATAAAATATGACCATACTCAACCCAACCCACCCTGCCCAATATGATATAAAATGTTTAATATTTTAGGCCTCTGTTTGGGTTTTAGGTTGGGTCTGGCAAAGTTTAGTTTTAGTTGTTGAGGATCAGGTCTGATCTAGTTTGGGCCAGGTTTCCAATTTGTCTCTCTCTGACATTTTTTTAACAATAGTGTAATAAAATCATTTTCTATAATATAAGGTTCAAGTCAGGTAGGGTCTGCGGGAGTTTGGTTTTGTTTGTGTCAAGATTTTTTACAACTCTTGTTTGAGTCATGTCAGGCCGATTTTGAATCGTATTTGTTCAGTTTAGTTGTATATAGTTGAATTGTATTAATAAATATTTAATTGGTCATCACTATCATCATCATCTAAATCTCAGTTCCAACTATGTTAGGGGCCAGTACATGGATTCTCCATTTCCATTCTGCTCTATCATGGGTCATATTCTGGTCGAGATGTAGAGATTCAGAATCTCTCTTTATAAGCTCTTCCCATGTTAATTTATGCCTTCCTCTTCTTCTATCAAATGTA
The DNA here is from genome assembly GCA_963693085.1 of Alisma plantago-aquatica. Classification (NCBI taxonomy): domain Eukaryota; kingdom Viridiplantae; phylum Streptophyta; class Magnoliopsida; order Alismatales; family Alismataceae; genus Alisma; species Alisma plantago-aquatica. Next base: position 1,053,900,507 of record OY856411.1, on the reverse strand, counting down.
TTTGACTCAATAACATTGCTTTGCATAGGCACATTAGTCGGTCTGTGTTGCACATGTCTATACCATCTGAGTCAATCCTCATGTAATTTGTTCTCAATTCTTTCCACCCTACTTTATTCCTGATGTAGTCATTTATCAAGTGATCTTTTCTTGTCTTCTTACACATCCATCTCAGCATACACATTTAGTCATGTTCATCTTGTTGAGACCTTGTTTCTTCACCACCCAACATTCACTCCCATATAGCAAGGCTGGCGTATAACTGTTCTATAAAAAAAAAATTAATCTGAGAGGGATCTTCTGATCACATAATACTCCAGTTGCACTCCTCCATTTCAAGCATCCTGCAGTGATCCTATGACAAAAGTCATTTTGAACATCTTCATTTATTTCAATAGTCGAACCCAAGTAACAAAATTTATCACATTTTAGTATATCTACTCCATCCAACTTGCCTCCACAATTTACACTACGAGATTGGTTGAATTTATAATGCATATACTCAGTTTTACTCCTACTAATCATCAATTCATTTGATTCCAATGCCTTCTCCAAAGTTCAACTTTATCAGTCTATCCATCTTTAGTTTCATCAATTAGTACAATATCATCAACTAATAACATACACCAAGGAATATCATCCTGAACATTCTTCGTCAACTCATCCATAATAAGAGATAATATACATAGTATGGGTGTGGATCCTTGGTGTACCCCAACTGTGATAGGAAAAGTTGGTGTCTCTCCTCCAAGAGTCTTCACACTTGTAGTAGAGCTATCATACATGTCTTTAATCAGGTCAATGTATTGGATTGATACACCTTTTTTATTCAAAACCATCCATAATACTTTCATGGGTACTCGATCACAAGCCTTATCCAAATTAATAAAAATCTTATGAAGATATCTTTTTCTTTCTCTATACTTCTCCATAAGCTTCCTTATTAGAAAAATAACATCTGTTGTTGATCTTCCAGGCATGAAACCAAATTGGTTGTTGGATATCTACGCTACAGATCTTAGCATCTGCTCAATAATCCCCTCCCAAAGCTCCATTATCTGACTCATCAACTTGATACCTCTGTTATTTTTATAGCTCTGAACATCACCTTTGTTCTTGTATATGGAGACTATAGTACTATTTTTCCACTCATTCGACATCTTCTTGGTCTTCATAATCTTGTTAAAAAAAATTGTTAACCACAGAACTCATTCATCCCCATACTCTTCCATACATCAATGAAAATATCGTCTGGTCCGCATGCCTTTCTCATTTTCATCTTTTTCAAAGCATTATTTACCTCAAATAGTGAAACTCGACATGTGTAAATGATATCTCTTGTATTCATGTCACACGAGTCTCTAGCATTATTTATAATATCTCCATTGAAAAGCTTATGGAAGTGATTTCTCTATTGATTCTTGATATCATCGTCCTTCACCAACACTCTACCATCTTCATTCTTGATGTATTTTACTTGACTCAAGTCTTTATCTTTCCTTTCTCTTATACGAGCCATTATATATATATATATATATATATATATATATATATATATATATATATATATATATAGAGAGAGAGAGAGAGAGAGAGAGAGAGAGATTCCCGCTTCTTTTGTGTTCGTCTTCTTATAGATATCATCAAAATATCTAGACATTGCCTCCTGAACAACCTTTTTAGCTTCTTTCTTTTCTTACTTGTATCTCTGGAACGATGCATCATCTCGAGATTTGGGCAAGCTCATATATATCTCCCTTTTTAGTTTAATAGCCTTGTGTACTTCATCCTTCCACCACCAAGTCTCTTTCTGTAGAGGCCCACAACCTTTGGACTCCCCCAAAACTTTTTTAACAATTTTTGTTATGCATGAGCTCATGTTATGTCAGATAGTATTAACATCAGACTCCAAGTTCTAAGTTCTCTCCATGAGTTTATTATGAAAAAGTCAATTTTTTTTCTCCTTTAAGATTCCACCACTTGATCCTGCTATATTGATTTTTGTTATGCTTACTTTTATTGATCTTCATGTCAATATCGAAAACCACCAACCTATATTGGGTTGTGAATTCTTCACAAAAAATAAATCAATAATTATATTTAGTTCGTTAACAGCTGTATTATTTGTTTTGTTATATAGGATGGTTATTTTAGTTTGTTCTTTAATTTTAATTTATGTTAAAATATTGATATGCCACGGTACATATGTTTATCTATACTCATATTAGAACTCATGTTATCTATTCAAAGTCAACCTCATTCAATTCAAGCATTAGTGTCCAATCAGAACCAACTAGATGTGATAAAATTGAAACTCAAGAGTCGATTTTTCTAGACCATATAGGTTAGAGTCACATGTTTAGATACTAAGTATGGAAGTAGGTTATTTTACCAAGCCTGATCTACATCGGACCCAAAAAAAGCTGTAACTTGAACACAACCCGGAATGACTTGAACAAGAGTTATAAAAAGTTCGACGAAACAAACGGGAACTCCCATAGACCCAAAACGATCTGCAAACTGTAAAAAGTATTTTAGTACAGTATAGACAAAAAAAAAATACAACATACACGAAACCTGCCGAAGTTAGACCTAACACGGCCTAGAGCAACTTGAACTAGCCCGACAAGAAACCCAAACTGATCCTTAAAAGTTAAAACCTTATTTTTTGAATCAAGTCGGCTTGTATTGGGTCAAATTTTTGTCAATACGTATCAGATACTGTTTTAACATACTTAAAATCATGGGTTCATAAAACTCTATCCGATCCATAAGTATACCTAGACACGAATTGTTGTCATTCTAGAACTATAGAAGCAAAAAAAGTGTAATATAAATAATAAAGAATTACATTCGTAAGAATGTGCATGTTGGAGAAGTGAAAAAAACACGAAGCCGTTATATATAAGCAGGTGCTAACAGTGCAGGGAGTAATTTGGGTTTGTTAAAAGAGAAGTATTTCCTAAAATTTCAGTAAAACAGAGGGTTTTTTTTTAAAAAAATAGAAGATATATTTTCTATAGGAGGCAAGTATGGGCCATCATTTTAAATATTTTAATGGCTAATACACAGGGGAATGCCTGATTAACAACATGATTTGGGCAGGGACCTATAGAATCTTAGTATGACCCATCCCTACCTGTGTTCTCCTGTCACTGATAAAAATAGCGGCCAAAAGATTTGGATTCAAAGTAATCGTAAATGAAACTAAGCGATGTACTGAAAGATGAGCTGTCTCATACAGGCATTAGACAACTCCTCAACTTTTCAGAACTGTTTGCCAAATACGAGCAAGTTTTATAATATATTATTTAGAAAAATGATCACTTTGTCATTCACAAACGTTACACAATTGCCACGACAACAAATCATGAATGTTCAGTGAAGGGTCAGGGCACTGGCTAACGGATCAGAGCTGATAATTCCTTGCAAGATATATATACCGCCAAAGGGACCCGATGCACTTTTAATGCTTCCAGATGTAGGTGTTCCAGAACTTGCAAAATGACCTTATTAATTACTTGCGTTTGAAACATGTTTTCTTTTTTTGGAAGCAAGGAGTTAAGTTGTGGCAGCACTCGGGCCAAGTACGGTTACGTTCTGCGAGTCAATGTCATTTCGGGTAAGCTGCGACTGGATATATTAATATTGTAGGATACAAATGCCACCCACCGTTTGACGTTAGAGTTCAGAGGAAACTGACTCGGCGACACCCTATGATTTTTTTTGGATATATAGGACATGCATCCTATATGAATGAGGTGCGTGCTTAGGTCATACAGTGCTTGCAACTTCCCTGATCGCACATAGTTTTCAAGTTGCATCAGATACAACAATATCTTCTGGTGGTGACTTGACTTGGACCGTATAATAACTCATATGTACGCAAAATGTTCTTTTAGAAAGTAGGTAAATGAATAAACACGCGGATTTTGCTGCCGAATTCATAAAGTTATAATCGAGTCTGTGATCAGTGAGACAACTGAAAATTTCCATAATTATAACGGCCATTTCTTAATACGACTTCTATGGAACCCTGGCCGAGATCAACATCTTTTAGTCACTTTTTGAATTAGTACCTAAGAGCACGTGAGGAATTTTTGGGAACTCAACTTACCCGATCTGAAACTGCAAAAAGTTCCGATGGGGTATATCCTCAGTACGTGCTGAACTCGCTTCTAGACGTCTCGTTTATTCTATTTAAATTGAGTGTTTGGATAGGTGTGAGGGTATTTTTGGTTATTTTATTTTGCCCCATTCCGTTCAAATAGGGAGACAATTGAAATGTTCCTATCCCAGAATAAGCACAACTTTGTTAATCCTACTCACTCTTTTTCTTTTAAAATTTAGCTCCATCACTCTCTTCTCCAAATCTCTAATTTCTAGCTCACATGCTTTCTCTCTTTCAACATGAAGAGCATTGCTCCCCTCTTCTTCAGCTCAAAATCTTTTCATCTTCAGAACTAGAGTTACTCTCTTACTCAAATATATTCCTAGTCTCCTCCAACAAGATGTGAAGTTGTTTTCAACTCATTGTAGTTTGTTAGCTCATCGTCATTTATGACCAACAAAAAGTGTAATTAAATTACGAGATATTCAAATCTTGTTAGATCTTGAAGTGTACTATTAGACCTTTCAAATTTCTTTACTACATGAGGAATTTCAAATTCAACAACATCTTATGATTCTTCTTGTTCCTCGTCTACTTCCATAAGTTAAGTATTGTTTTGTTGTACTCAAACCTCTTCAAGATCTATATTCCTCCCAGTTTTCTTAAGAAATAAATTCCATACTTCAAGGAATACTGCATTTAAAAATAAATATTTTTTGTCAAATGGAATATAGAAGTAAAACCTTAGTTTTTCATAGGATATCTAACAAAATAAAACTTTCTAATTTGGTTCCAAGTATTTTAGAGTACCATGTATTGACATAAATTTAGATCCCCAAATCTTTATAAAGATATATCAACATATTTCTCATTCCATATCTCATATGGTGTTTTTTGAACTGATTTAGAAAGTATGCAGATAAGTGTAAACACTACAATTTCAAGAGTGTATCTCCACAAGGAATTTGGAAGATTAACTGTATCATTTATTGTACCATGTCAAACAACGTATGATTACTTCTTTCCCACACACTATTAGATTGTGTTGTTAAAGGTGGAGTCAACTATGATACAATACCAATGTCTCTCATAAGGGTCTCAAAGTCTTGGCTTAGATATTCTCTACCATGATCGGACTATAGTTCTTTGATATTCTTGCCAATTTAGTTATGTACTTCATTCAAGAATTCCTTACATTTTTCAATCAATTTTGTTTATGTTTCATAAGATGCACATATCCATATCTACCAATGTTTTTAGAACTGAACTGGCGGTCAGACTGGTACTGACTCAGACCGGATTGAGTCGGATTCAACCGGAGTGGTTGAACCGATCGGACCGGAAATGATTGCAACATGACATAAAAAAAAATTGAACTGGAAAAATCGAACCGGTTACCATGATAAAAGGCAATTAGCGTCGGAACAATCAAACCAGTTGAACCAGGCATATTATATATATATATATATATCAATGTTTATTTATATTATTTGTATATATATATATTATAGAAATATATATTTTAATATATATATTATTGTATATATATATATATGCATACATATATATTATTATGTAGATGTACACATACATACATACATACATGTATATATACATATATACTCTTGCAGGAGTCCATCGTAGTAAATTATTTTTAGTTCCTTTGTTAGTAAAAAGAAATTGTCGGCGAGTAGTAGCTCAGGTGATCACAACATGGGGCCCCTCATGAAGGGTCCCGGGATCGAATCCTCCTGGTAGTGTTGTTCGGAATTATTTATCCTATAGCGCAGCCGGCCTCTACGCGACTTAATGGGCTATGCTCCTTAAGGGATGGGGTTGAGCTTCCCAGGTTGGGCTCGGTGCAAGCCTTATGAGTCTCCTCGGTTACCCAAAAAAAAAACTGGGATACTATGTAAATCTACCAGTCTGTTGGCAGATAAGTTATTTGAATTTCAATTTTCCTACTAGTTTGAGGTAGAAATGTAATTTTTCCCTTTCATAGGGGTCGGGAATATATTACCAAGGATTTTCGATATATACATACATATGAATATACATATATTTGTATGTGTGTGTGTGTGTATATATATATATATATAGGGTAGCGATCCAGTGAGAAACATCCTACGGTGAGAGCATGAGAGGCATTTGAATAACTACAAATTCAGAATTTCTTTTTAAAATCCAACCATATAGATGGATAAAGCATCATTTCATTTACCTTCCCATAAAAAATCATTGCAATCAGACATTGCCTGCATGTCCATATGTATAATATACAGTTTTTACATCCAACGGTCAGCCTGAAATTCAATATAGAGCGTCGAAAAGTATTTTGTTGTTGTGAATGATATACAAATCGGATGGTTATAAAATTTTTTAGGAAGGTAAATATTAAGGTATACTTGTAATCTATATGGTTGGATTAAGAAAAATTGATCTATGTGGAGAGTTATTCAAATGCCTCTCATGCTCTCACCAAGATATGTTTCTCACTGGATCGTTGTCCTATATATATATATATATATATATATATATATATATATATATATATATATATATATATATATATAGAGAGAGAGAGAGAGAGAGAGAGTCAGACTAGAATACACTCGAGTGTATTCGGAGTAGAATGCACTCAAGTAGTTTTTAATGATGCAATATTTTTTTCAAAAATCTAATCCATTGATCTTCTTAAACAACTTGTGAATAGCTCATATGCAAAATTTGAACACATTTGGACATTTATAGGTCATGTTATAAAGACCGCAAAAATTATGTATTTCAAATTAGTTTCACGCGTCGGTTTTGTTGCCCTTGAATGAGTGACTTATACTCATCCAAATGGGCTCAAAATTTGTATGTAGCCTAGTTATAGTATGACGGTGAAGATCAATGATCAATGGTTTACATTTTACAAAAAAATAGTCTTGATATACAAACACACTTGAGTGTATTCGTGCGATTTGTACACTCGAGTGTATTCTAGCCTGACTGTATATATATATATATATATATATATATATATATATATATATATATATATATATATATATATATATATATATATATATATGCCATATGTATATACCTATATGTATTCTACCTTCTTCTTTTTCTTCTTTGAACCACTCGTTCAATCTGGTTCAGTCCGACCGGCTGGTTGGATCGTATTTCTGACCAGTTGGACCGGAAGAAGACACATAACTGGTTTTTTAGGCTTCTGGACCGGTCGGACCGGCCAGTTCAGTTCAGTTTTAAAAAATATGATATCTACTGAAGTCATCACTATCTGTGATGAAGCATTGATATCCACCTCTAGCATTTGAGCTAAAAGGCCTACACATATCAATATGTATGAGCCCTAATGATTCACTTGCTCTCTCACTGTTACTTATAAAGGGTTCTTTTATCATCTTGTCCAATAAATAAGGTTCTCATGTCTCAATTGATTCAAAATCAAACAAGTCTAGATGACCATCTTTATGGAGTCTAAAAATGTGTTTGTCATGTATGTGTCATGGAAAATAGTGCTAAAGGTAAGTTTTGTTTGAGTCACCAAGTTTTAACTTTTTAAGGTTTATGTATACACACTTCATTGAGGTTCCAATAAATAAAGATCATAAGACATTAGGACACTATCATAAAAGATCTCATCTCCTAAAATAGAATCATAGCATTCTTTATTAGAAATTCAAAATCATTCCTGTCCAAGAAAGATGCATAAATAATGTTTCTTTTTATGGATGATACATAATAGAAATTCTCTAGCTGTATTACAAACCCATTAGGCAGAGATAAATAATAGGTTCCTACTATTTTTCAAACCACTCTTTCTCCATTGGAGACACGTAGGCCCAAGTCTCCCTTCAGTAAGGGTGTACTTCTCTAAGATCTTGCATATTAGAATATATTTTTATGATACAAATCGTGTATCTAATTTCCATTTAAAGTAGATAAATATATCTCATTAACATATATGCGTGAAGTAGGATATATCTATATCCTAGTTCTTCTTCTTAAGTTCCTCAAAGTAAAGAGGATAATTTCCCTTTCATTGCTCAACCTAGTTAAAATGGTAACTTTTTCTTCCTTTCCTACTCCTCCTTTATCTTTGAGTGCATAATATTTAGGCTCTTGGCCAACTTTAAACCTTTTCTTAATTTTGCCTTTGCCTCAGTATGCCAAACAGACATCAGTTTGACAAAATTGTTCAAGTTGTAATTCACAACGAACTATGTAGATGAATTTGGAAACTATGGCAGGATGACATCAGTGGCCATATCTTGGCCTAAAGGAAATCCTAGTCTTAATAGGATTTTCACATGACAAACTTTGAGTACATGAACCCAACTAGATCACCTTCAGTCATGTTATGCTTAAGTATGGCATTTGAAACATCATGGAGATCTTATCTTGCTTGCACTTAGAACATATTTTTTAGATGGGTGGCCATATCTAGAGCACTCATGTTCTCATGTTTCTTCTGAGTGTCATGATTCATGAAACATAACATGAGGTAGCAACATGCTTACAATAAGCTTCCTTTTTTTCCTTGGTGCATTTGAAGCTAATTCTACTAGCATGGATGTCTCAAGGACAGATTTTGTCTCATGTGTTAGAACAATTCTCAATGTCCTATACCAATTAGTGAAGCTGTTTCCATTCAATTTCTCTTTCTCAAGGTTTGATAACAACAAAAACTATTATTTATATTTTCCATTGGAATAAGATGAGTATATGTGCATGATTCTAAATCAAGATTTGAATTTTTATATTTATTTGAATTTTAATCTATAGTTCTCCCTCTATTTCATTCAATAAATATATGTCATTATTAATTTAGTAGATTACAACGAGCAATAATCTAGCAGGCTAAGGTTCATATTTTATTATGACTTAGCTTGGGTTGATCACGCATAACTTAACTATTTTGGTAGGAATAATTAACAATTGCATCGAATGCTACTCTTAGTAGGATGGTTTCACAACTCCTTGTCATAATCATCTTATGAAGTATATAACATATTTGCACGTCTAGATTTTTGATCCTATTAGGACACTTCAATGCAAAGACCAACATAATAATCTATCCACCCTTGTTTGGTTGACACAAATACTTATAATTAGACCCAATGAAATCACATTCAAATTAATATTATATTAAATATTATGATATAATATCCATATGGTATTCAATTACCATTACATGCATATTATTACACATATTACATACTATAACATTCACCACTTACAATAAAATAGGGTATGGCAACTAGCACAACAAATTTGAGCCACATGTGTCATGAATAACCAACCATATGATTCACATCTAATGTGACCCTAATGTTGCCTTTACATACTTTCTAGTCAATCAATTGGCAACACACTCGATCGGCTGGATTCCCTATTTGGTCAGACCTTTGGTTATTGATGGAGTCATCTCTTTGTCTTCATTAAAAACCCTCCAAGGACCTTCCTTTTTGATGATTTCTTTTTATTATGTCATCCTCTCCACCATGGTCCATTGATATTGTCAAAACATTCTAATCTAATTTTCACAAAATAAATTTAGATAGAGAATGTAGAGAGATAGAGGAAGGCATACTATCATGATACACATTATGATATTTTATTAAGAATTAAAAGCACATTTACATGTTTCAAACTCCAAGAAATCATCACATGACCTAGTTTCCATACCCACATCCACCAAACAAAAAGAATAATTTTAAATGTCACATATATATCATCTCATATATAATAGTTGATAATTATGTGGATACATATTGCACAAAGTCATTCAATGTCAACAACTATGGTTTAATATTCAAACCAATGTAAAAGGAAGACAACATCAACTCTGATACCATTATAGGATTTTGTTGGAAGTATCTCATGAAATAAAAAATATTCCCAACAAATCGTTAGGCTAATGGATCTATAAAATCCATAAAATGTCAATATATATTAATGATATAGAAGAAATATTTACTATATCTTAGCACAAACTAGTTGTCAAAATACGAGACACATTATATTGCTTTTGTTTGCGTCCTTTCGGATCTAGATCCAAAGTCATAGGTTTGGAATAGCTCAATGGTCCTCCTCATAGAAGAACCTTGTTTAACATATTCTCATTGGAGATGAAGTTTGTCCTCAAGTGTCTACACAAGTGCCTCAATCTCTATGTCATCCACACAAATGAGGAAACTCTTGCTGCATCACCTTGTCCTCCAAGATGAAGTGAAACCACATTTGACAACATTATAGTGTTACTTGCTCCTTTCCTCCTCCTATCATAGGATGTTTTCCTTGAAAATTGGTTTATCTCTCAAAGAAAGAAATTCATAGGCAACTTGTGTATCTCATCCCTTGAAGGAGGCAAGGGTTGGTTTCACATTGGACTAATCATTTTTCTATTTGCAATGTTCAATTAAACACAACATAGGAAAAACATAAACAACATTCCCATCGATCTATTAGGATTTCAATTGATCGAATTTACTACCCCGACTCATGAAAAATAGTCATCATTTGACCAGTTGACAACTCAATCAATCGCTTGATATATCTAGATAATCACTTCATTTTTCAGTTGATCATGTGACACTTATGCACTCTTCTACAGTTCAAATTCCAATCAATTAGTTGACCTTCAATCAATCATTTCACATATCTCTGGGTTACCAATCATTGGATCAATTGACATTCAATCAATCCATAGATTTGCCCAATTATGAGTTGATCAACTGACCTAGTAGTCGATCGGTTGGATCAGAGCATATATTGTTCATACTTTAGAATAATTTTAGTTATGTGTGTGATTGCAAACTCTTCTCCCTTGAGAATCATTATGTTTGTGACTGTGTAGGTTCCATATTACATTATTAGTGATGTCAAATATCTCACAAGCAATGAGATATATCTAGAAACACATTGTTGATACCCTAGTAATTAGAATAAATTGGGGAACAACTTCAACCTATAAGTGATCAATGTTAAAATGATTGTATAATCAGTTTATAACAGATATCCATAGTGAACTCAATGTAGAGAGTAGTCCTTCCCCAAAAATCCAATGTATGTTGTTTGAACAAGACCTAACTATTGAGATTTTGTAAGATCAATATCATATGTACTCAGATGATCATGGCCCTACATTTCACACTCTCACTTACCAAGTGACCATGATATCACTTCAGTATGAGGAAAAAGTTTTATCTACATTAATCAAACTACTTTATAAGTGCCATGGTGCATCCTTTCACTACAACATGTATGGAAAATGTTATTGATCGTCACTTGGGTGGTGAAAAAGTGCATAGAACAACATGATTTTATTGTATTGACTTTAGGTAAAAGGATCAAAATCACCACTATCACATGGTTTAGAATGAAATTCAAGGGTCATATGGTTTTAGAATCTAGTTCAGATGTAAGTAAATGACGATGAATATTTATTGATTTCTTTTCTTAAAATGCTACCATTGAGAATGTATATAAAGTTTGACTATTTTTATGCTACTCTAGTATTTTGCCTTTGTTTTTAATTGTGTATCCAATATGAGGATGTGGAATACTAGAAGAACTTGGATTCAATCCACTAGTAGATTCTTATGATTTCTATAATGTATATGTTCATCAAAAAGGCATTTTCACAATGGCAGACTACAAAATTGAAATTTACTAGAAAGAACATGGGTAAAGACAAGGTGTAGTGCATGATCTATTGTTGCAACTAATAGGAACTTGACAATGGTAATTTATTGAACCTTAATAATATACAACTTCAACCATGGTCATTGATTCTTGATGGAAGGACCCTGACCCACGTTTTAGGATAACCCTATTTGTTTTTCTTAAGCATGTTGCTTAGTACCTTGTTCTAATCATATGAGATGTAATTAGGGCATGTTGGAATCTTGAAGTTTCTTACTTGAGCTTGTTTGGTTGATGCTTGTGTTTTGTAGTGAGGTTTTGGTGCAAATTGCAATTTACCCAGGATAAGGGTTGATGTGCAAGTTTGCCACCTCTAGTGTGTTCCTTCTCTCCTTGGCATCATATTGAGGATAGAGAGAGAGATGGACACCTTTATTGGGTCTTGGTTGTGTGGTGACATCTTTGGAGATGTTTTGGGACACATGTTTGAGGTGTGCGTTGCACCTAGAAGTGTTGTCTCAGGCTTGAGAGCCTTGGAGAGGCCTTTTATCGGTTTGTGGGTGTCTTGAGCTACACCCTATTGGTTTGTGGGTGTCTTGAGTCACACCCTATCAGTTTATGGGTATGTGGAGATGTGGTATCGGTCATGACCTTGGTAGGTGACCTAGTGGGTGAGACCTTGCCTAGATTTTATCACCTCATTTACATGGTGTTGTGCATGTGGCTCTTTCTCATGGACAAGTGGCACCTAAGATCCTAAGGTGGTGACACTTTCCTCTTGATCCCTCTCTCACCCCTCTTGTAAATATACCCCTTTCTCTCCATGTAAGATAATCATTTTGGCCATCTTTGCTTTCCCTCTTCCTTGGTGAACGACCTTAACAAGATAAGGAGCTAGAGGAGTCTCTCTTGGATCTTGGTGGACAAGTCCCAAGCTTGTGGTGTCCCCTTAATCGTTTACCTTGTTAAGCCATGGTTTCTAGCTCTCTTTCTTCCTTCTTCTCGGCCATGGATCTTGGTTATCTTCTTTCCATCCCGAACCCTCCTAACCTTGGTTCCATCTTCTTCCTTGGAGGTGAGTGGTGGTGAACAAGCCTGGGAGATCATCTTCTACCTTGAGCTTGTGGAGCTTGGAACTTGACCTTGGATCTTGGATCTTGGTGGTGATCTTTGAGGCGGGCTATATAACTCTAAACCTTCTTTGTTATTATTACTCCTTACATGATATCTTGTTCTTTATCTCTAGAACATTACCTATTGCATGTTAGTAGTACTTCTTGGTAGTTTTGAGATCTATTTTGACAAAGGAGTCTCGCTTAAGTCACTGCCCATGTGTTTCACCTTCTTTCCTTTCTAGAGACGAGTGACCTTAGGTTGAAGATGACTAGATCGACATGTTCTGGTGGGTGGCCATTACGACTTGTAATGACACAGACCATCACATCTTGTGATAGGTCATCATGACCTTGGGGAGGCCTAGGTCAACATGCCTTGGTAACATCTAGGTCATCATGCCTTGTGTATGAGTAGGCTGTTGTGAGTGAAGATGGTTATCTTGGCCTGCGGTTGTTAAATGATATGGTGAAGAGACCTTGGTGATGATATCCCATTGTGACTTTGAGGCACCTGGACTGATATGGTATTTAACCGTTATGTTATATCCAATCGTTATGTAAGGGTGTTTGCCGTCATGACTGTGGTTGAACCTAGTGGGGTTGGTTGGTATTGAGGGCAACGGTGAAAACATGATTGGGAAGATGCCGACACACCCTAGGATGGCGTTTTCCGATCCATCCTTAGTTGTGATGCCTAACATACCCAACTCGTGACATGCAGCTAACCATAACCCAATCACCCATCACGATATGTGATGCCCTACATGTTGATGCCCGTCATGCCTTGGGCTGGAATTTCTCGACATGCCTTGTTGCCCGTCACACCCATGCATAGGTTGCCCTTTACACCTTGGAGATTAAAGACCTTGGAGATGGTGTTGTCCGACACACCCTCCATAAGTGTTGCTTCTCGATACACCCCGCATGGGCTATGGTGGTTATGATGTGTTTGAATAAGCCTAATGAGGCGTGATGTGGTAACACAGAAAGAGGAGTAAATCGTCCTATGATCTAATGACGGCTTAATACCTTGTATGAAGTAATGATTTCCTTAGTGATGAGAGGAGGGGTTGTTACCCCCAAGATATGTGACCCTTGTGATGAAAGTTATGATGATTGACAAGCATCAAGTGATAATGTGATGAGATCACACCCTATGTGCTCAAATATGTCTGGTGATGTGTTATGGCCTTATTTATGCAGAAATTTGTTTAGAGGTTGTACATTGTAACTTGATTGATGTTGAAAGATGCTTAAATAACCTAATTAATCAAGTTGGTACATTCAGTGTCAGCACTTGTTGAATGGTAAAATGAGTTTAACTTAGAACACATATTGTTGAATATGTGGGGTGCAAGTTGAGGTATCTCCTTGTATCCTGTATATACATATATATATATATATATACATATATATATATATATGTATATATATGTATGTATGGGATTGGCTGCGGTCATACCCTGATAAGAGTACGGTTGTGGTCGAAGCTCAGTAATATGTGATACAGGATTGGCTGTGGTCATATCCTGATAAAAGTACGACTGTGGTCGTAACTTGCTAGCGTTGTGACCTGTACCAAGGCATGTTAGATATGTATAGCTGAACTATATGTCATTGATAGTAGTCTAACTTATGATGTCACTACATGTTCACAAGTACTGACCGAGGGGGTGAGGTCATGGATTCTGGCTCCCCCATTAGACCTTCTATGGCACTGATTTTGACTTATTAAGTGGTCAGTGGGATTTAGGTGGTAGGACTCAAATCATAGGGGCATAATAAAATGCATAATCAACCATGTAGTATAATTGTATAGGATCCAAATACAGAAACATTGGATGCGGCCTTTCTTGATCTTTATACAATGTTGTTGATAGGAATTATACATGTTCTTCATATTCCTTTTAAATTATTAAGATGTTTCATAATTCATCAGAAATTGTTCTTCCTGTTAATAATAATTACCCGCTTTGCATAGTTGTAACTTTACTTCTTCTCTATTCATCTTATCTGTGATAATAATTGAGTTGGTGGAGAGATATATCTCCCACTGAGATTTGAAATCTCACCCCGTGGGTTTCCCACACCCTTTTTAGGTGGATGTGCATGAAGAGGTAGAGATCGTCCAATGGAGGTTGAACAACAACAAGAGGAGCAGTAGCTCACAAGGTTGGAAGTGTTGTTGGATGTCTTTTGCTGATAGAGTCATAGACTCATCCATGTGTGCTCAGGTCCTTGGGCATGTTTTGCAGATGTTATGTGGATGTTCTTTCGATATGTGTTTGGCTTGTGTGCCCTTTTTTTATACAGCTGTAATGGATATATGTATATATGTTCTAGAATAGTTTCCCCTGGTAACAGATTGATGGCACACCTAGTAAGTGATTTGAGGCATGAAAGAACATATATTTAAAGGTTCTTTCTATTTAGCAAGTTCTATGAAAATGGTTTATATTTTTAGTGTTTTCCATTAATCTATTCGTCAATCTTCTTTTGCGGTTTTGTTTTGAGTAATCCCACTTTTGTGTGGTGTGAGGCATCACACTTGACATGTGACAGAACATTGTAGGATGGAAGATAGAAAATGATAAAAACCATATAAACTTTAAAATTGATCAATATCTACATTTTTATAAGATCAATAGTGTGGTTGTTCAACATAATCATGATGTATATGCTCATGTTTTCTCACACATTCTAAGATCAAACATAATGCAATAATTTTATGAGGAGAAGTTGCTGAAATAAATGAGGATGATGGCCTTCATTTTAGATCATCATACAAGGCCATGTCGGTTGCATTAGGAGGTAAGGATAGTTTGGTTTCCTTCAAATACACATTAGGTATTATTTGAACATAGGCATATAGAGTCAATTAATGTAGGTGAATCTAGATGATTGTAGGAATATTCTTGTAATGAAGCATAAACCAACCTGTCATTTTATTACAATATTGAGGTCCATAGAGAAGAGAGGATTGCAAACATATTTTTGGAAGATAGAAAAATGAAGATGGATTACCTCCTATTAAGTGATTTCATCACATTTGATACAACACTCCAAACCAATAGGAACTATGTCCATTTAATGCATTTTCGATTTTCTACTTCATTTACTTACATGTTTTGTTTACCAAACCATGACCGACATGTCTCTTCTTCTGAACCACTATTGTATTACACAATCCATTTGGATTAAGTTTCTTACATGTCACTATTTATTGATGAAACACACCGGAATTGAGTTTTATTATAATATTGAGGTCCACAAAGAAGAGAGAACTGCAAACATATTTTTGAAAGATAGAAAAATGAAGATGGATTACCTCTTATTAAGTGATATCATCACATTTGATACAACACTCCAAACCAATAGGAACTATGTCCATTTGACACATTTTCTATTTTCTACTTCATTTACTTACATGTTTTGTTTACCAAACCATGACCGACATGTCTCTTCTTCTGAACCACTATTGTATTACACAATCCATTGGGATTAAGTTTCTTACGTGTCATTATTTATTGATGAAACACACTAGAATTGAGTTTTTTAAAACATAGAGACTACTTGTATTGATCCCACTCTCCATCACAAGTAAATAGATAATTAATGTCTACATTCATGTCTCATATGAGCCAACTTGGTATAATGTCTGAAAAATCAAAGGAGGAGTTGCATGATGCATCATGTTTTGCTATGGAGTTGGAAACCATATTTTTGGTTCTAGAGATGTATCTATTTCTCCCATCTTGGAAATGACTCATGAGGCCCTCTATCTTATTGACATAGGGTTTTATCTTGAGGAGGTTGGTATCTTCAAAATGTATCAGAGAAACCTCTTGTGGAGAGTCCTCGAATGTGATTATTTATCCGGTTTCATGCATGTATGATTTCAAGGACTTTAAAAATTTCCTAAATTTCAAGGGTAGAGGAGCTACATGATGAATACCTAGTACCAAGACAACAGTTGCCCACTCTGTCTACTGCATGAATACCAAGCTCACATGATAGTGTTCTTGCATGAAAGGAAGCATCGACTAGAATAATGAAGTTGGTATTAGGGTTCGTAAGGTGACTCATACACTGGGAAATGAAGGATTATTAGAGGGGCTAGTGAAACTAGCAATTTATTGAATGGTAGAAGCTTGGTTTCTAATGGAAGTAGCTTTAGTTGAGGAAAGTTTCATCACTCCAGCATGGGCTTGTTCATTTCTATAAGTCTATGTGTGCCAACATGCAACTCACAAAAGGGGAAGTGTCTCTTAATGCTCTTTAGAAACATTGGTGGTTAGGGAAATCCAATCATCCTCGTGAGAGAAGTGATCAGTGTTGAGCCCAATCTCACGCTAAATGGCCTTATTGAAACTGTAGTCCCGTAGTGTATGTACAATAGTATCACAACCATTATTTCAAAGTGGACATTCTTTGCTAACCTCTATATGTCTACTTTGTTTTTTAGAGTTTGTTAGGATAGATTTATGTTGAAGTAGATAGAGAAAGACTCAGATCCTTGTAGGTAAATCCAATTTCCATATCTCTTTCCAGTTTCCTAGTGTATGGGCTTCTTTGTGTTCATGTGGCCATCAATAGTGGATCTAGGTGTAAATGCCCGCTTGGTTCAAGGGACCAACCTCATAGATCATGACCCCCATGGATATCTGGAACAGGGATTGCTTCAATTATCTTCCATGTGAGTGTGGGTAGGTATTAGTGGATAAAACCACAGTCCCAATCGCCATTATCTAGCTTCATGGATCTAACCTTTAAGGTTCCTAGCCCAGAAGGGATTTGGATATTTGTATAGAAATTGTGAATAGATTCTCCTTGAAGGAAATGATCTGTCCACACATTGTTAGATTTGACATCATTGATCACCTATTAGCAGAGATTCTGAATCATTGGAATATGTTTCTTGATGAAGCTCCAAGCAGATGAACCAGGTTGTGTAGAGATTGTGCTTGTTCTAATATACTAGAGTTGAGTTTATATTACACCATTATGCGATGTATTATGATTGAGTCTTTGTTGACTCAATACTAATTTGCAATATGTTTAAATTGTGGATGATGATATGTTTCAGTTACGATTCTTAGTAGGCTTCAATCCTAATATACTTTATGCTTTTATATCGATTCACATTGTAAGTACAATCATGGTAGTCACATTCAATAATGATGGTTCCATATATATTTTAATAATGTTAACCCTAACTTGAATCTCACATTTTTCTCAAACTAATATTTGTTGGCTTCAACCACCGCTTACATGTATCTACACTTAGGATCTACATTGTTATATTATGAGAAAATTGAGTCCTTTGAGTGCTTTTTTTAGGATTTTCTTGAGGTGCATGTCTGAGGTACCATTCACCTTCTTTATATACTGAGATGATGCCATGGTTGCAACAGTTAAGGAGATCCATATAAGTACATTTTATGCATTATACATCTAACACATATGAAAAATACCAAAAAATTCTCTCCCAAATGCCAAGAATATGGATTTGTTCTAGTATAAGGCTGATGATGTATAATGTCAAAGAAAAATATGAGTTTAGCTTTGCATGGAAGAATATGATATGTTTTCCCAATGGGTGACATAAATGGATTGAAAGGAACTATGCATATTGAATTGAATAGTGATAGTATTGGGTTAATCAACATTTCATATTGGAACGAGATCAACCAAGCTAAGTGAATCATGTAACATTGTAATATGTATTTTCTTGAAATTGAACCCAAATCTTGTACAATTATTTTCCCTATTTAACATGATACTTGTAAGTTGAAGGCAGAATGAAAAATAAGAATTTCAAACAACAACATGTTTGTGAGAATAAATTTGAATATATATGAATTGTAAGAAAGGACACATAATTATACACTTTGAACATGTTTGTAAGATTTGAGGATTAGTACAATAAGAAGATAGAGTTCTTATAAAATGTAAATACTCAATAACATGTTGGTTCTATGCCAATGGTTCCCTATTGAACACTAATTATGCTTCATTATGTGATCTACAACCATCTTATTACTCTCCAAAGTCGCAATCTAATTTTTATAAACATCTACTTCAACATGGTCCTCTAGCATTTAAAGGCATCTAAGTTTTCCGAATGCTAATGAGATGTTCTCACTTCTCTATAGGAAGATCATGTTGGATATTTTCTTCATCTTATGCATGGAATGTGTTGAATAACTAATATTCTAAGTTATTGGTTCATGATTCCCCTATATATTGGTAAGGAGGGTTGTTAACTTTATTGTTCCACATATCTTAAATTGTTATATGATCATATCATGAATTAACTGAAAGTTTAACCTTTGTTGTAATGTCATTTGAGGCATCCTCTATGGAATTATTTCTCATGCTATAATACTATCATAAAAATATATAAAATATGTTTTCTTGGCACACATCATGATGTATCTAGTCCCAACGACCAATACATATCTTGTTATTTGATTTAGATTGATAGAAAGACAACATGCATTACTTTTGTTGAGTTCTATCCTTAGACAACAATATATCGAGTAAGTCAATTGTAGGATTTCCTACATTCAATACTATTGCTCAAAAGTTTTTGTAACGATGGTGCATCATACTAGGAAAAACATCATAGTTTCTTTCCCTTTGCCTCTTACATATTAGGAGTCATTGTTGATGACATAGTTTCTCTCTTGCAACACATTTGACATATCACCAACAATAATATTATGATTTTGTCATTAGTTTCTTTTGAATTTGTCATTGCATAGTTGGGTATTTTCATACAAAAAGTAATGAAACTCTAATTGGTGTCCCACATATCTATAAAGGAATTTATATGGATGTCAAACTTGTTGGACTTCTATATTATGAAATGACCCTATCAATTTTAGATTACAACAGTTGGGCTTCTGAAGTTATAGTATCAGATGAAGTGAATCAAAGTTTCAACATAATAGTTACATTTGGGGTATAGGAAAAATGTCAATATGTATTCCAAACAAAGAAAATTCTCTACCTTTTTGGGATTTTGGATCCAAGCTTACTTCTAACCTCTAGGACATAGTATTTCCTTTAAAGTAGGAATTCGTTAGTCACCAATCTAGATGTTACTTCAACACTTTGTTCTAGTGGAAATTCTCATGTATTTGATTTAGAATTGGGACTAGGATGAGAAATAGATCCAATATTAGATATGACCATAGTAAAGTAGGCTCGATAGAAGCTCCAATACGCCCACATCAATGCCTATAGGGATTACAAGAAATGAAACCTTGTCCATAGAGATTGAGCATGGGTGTTTGCCCATATGTGTGAGTGGGCGATTGTTGAATGGGTGAAAGATGAGGGGGATATTGAATCTTTATATAGTGCTACTACAATTACAATAGCATAAGTAGATCATGGAGCTTTCATTTTGATTACCCAAATCATTAGATATCATTTTTTCCTTGCACACATCCCTTATGGAGTTTCCTAGCAACCAGAATACTTCCAACCATTCTGTTGTTTTCATTGTTAATAAGTACAAAGATGATGCTTTACACAATTGATATTTTTTCATGGAACATCAAGAGGATAAGCATGTCATGTAGGCAGGTCATCATACTTTAGATGCTTATTTTTAATTGTTCATACCCATAGCTTTGGTAAAATCTTAATAAAGCACCATATATTTTTGTTATCAAGGAAACATTTTCATCACTTGCTTCCTTGATTCCTTGACCACCAAAACCCTTAGTGGATGTTATTTCCTTCTAGGAGGAAAGTATTTTTTTTCTCTTCCTCCTAACTAGATAAAATTCTTAACATACCCTCATTACAAATAGATGGGTGATAGAGAAACTCATTGCAAAGTGTAGGTGGAGACGTCTTGAATAGAAGAACTAGGAAACAATTTCTACCAACTAATATAGATGTTTCATATCCAAACCATTAGTCCTTAATTAATGAATTCAATGTAGTTAAAAATTGTGTTTTTATTTAATCACTGATGTAGTATTGAATCACAAGGTTCAAGACCAAAGTTTTCAATGTAATGAATTCCAAGAATCTTACTTATGATCCACTTGTCATGTTTCCATATAGAAAGTGTCTGGATGTTTCAATAGGCAACATGCATTTTTAGACCAGTAAAATGTCTTCAAAGTCTCTCATTATATTATCATCTTGGTTCTATATTTCCTTAGACATAGATAGAATGTCGTTCACAAAACATTCATGGTTGAGTGAAATTCCACTTTTGTCAGAGAGATAGGTTTGTAGTTACCATGTCCAACTAAATCAACTATGTCTGGACTCCGGATATCCATACACGATAGTCATACATCTGGGGTAATTAGATCACCTTTTCTAACTCCCTATCCTTCTTTGAAGGATCGACTGGATTCTCCACCCCATAGAATTGAAATTTCACCCTAAGTAATGATATTCATGATAATGTTAAATGTTTTTGGTTGTATTCTAGCTTTTTTATTGTGTGTTGGATTAATAACAAAAATCATCATGTGGAATGCTTTGAAGAGATCCAACCTGATAGCTATCCATTTCTATTTTCCTTTCTTGATAATTTTTTGAATGTATATGTGATGTCGCAACAGACCACAATGAGACTACTCAAAATAAAGTACAATTCTTACACTAATCAACATTATAACCAACAATGTATAGTGAACATGTAATAAAAAGTCCGTTTCACATCCACGATAATTGCAAAAAAAAGGACCATAACTTCAGTTTGTCTACAAACATGTGGCCATACCATATTCTCTAGTGACAAAGTCACAACCTATATGCAAATGATATGATTATCAGAGTTACAACATATGTATCTATACAAGACTACAAGACAAAACAAAAGTTGTAGATACATATGATAAAATTCACCCTGGTTAGACATTAGAGTACAAGAAAGACATCTAGGACACTCCAAAAAATGATCTTAAACAACTCCCAAACTAATGTTAACCACCAATGGAAGGTTCCTCTCTTCTATAGCCTAGGTTACACTATGAGTCTTGATTAGATGTTGATAACTACGAGGTGAGATCCATGTCCCAGTGACATAATATATCAACTAATAACATTCTATGCTTACAATCCTACCATTAACAAAGAACTAAAGGTAGTTCAACTTGTGAGATGACAATAATTACAAAATCAAAGTAAACAAATGACATGGATTGTACAAGAAATCAGCAATACTCCGTAGGTGTAAAAAGAAGTAAAATCATCACAATATGAATTTCCAAGGAACCCTAAGCATATATTCTACATATATGTGTTCCTTGTTTCGTTATTAAATCCTAGATAGGTTGAGTTCTACCACTTAGACCACAAACTAGTGACTGTGAAGTCCCCTAAATCACCATATAATATCCTTGGAATACTAGACTCCCTAGGATCTCAACACCTTTTTGTCGGAGCAAGTATACAAAAGAGTAGTGTGGGCAAAGGTCCAACCAACTCATGAGTACTCAAAGGTTGGTATACAAAGTTAGGTCCATCCTAGATAGGCAAGCCCTAGCACATATCACATGGGATGTATAGGACTCCATCATATATCACAAACCACTAGAGCTATGACCTTGTCCACACTCGAACATACATCCATATTAAGACGTCGAGGAAACAAGCACCACTCGACTTCATATACTCTGAAGAATTGGACTTGGAGAACCTAATTATAATGTAAGATTGCTACAAGGATACTCGTTCCTCTATACCACCTTTTGAACACTGGAATAGATCTAAGATGTCAAGGCACTACATGATTAAGTTTACACTTGGGTTAATTACGCATCATATATTTTTCAAATAAATTATAAACAAGGTATAGGGATTTATTATAATTTAATTTAAAAAAATAATTGTATTCTATGTCAAATATATCACAACATATATCCAAGTACCAACTCATGTAACAACTCAACATTATAGGGCATTTCAAGGCCTAATTCACTTACTTAGGCCTAAGGGTGGGAATCGGGTTTGGTTTGAGCGGGTTTTATTCCGGGTCAACACTTTTTGGTTAGACCCTAAACTTGTAAAAGATGAATTTTTGGGTCAAAACCCTTGAACCTAACCCAATCCACAAATAATTTTGGGTCTATCAGGTCTGACAAGTGAATCCAATACCAAGAGAATAATTAAAAAAATGTTATGATTTGTCTGATCATTAATAACTTCCAAGTGTATTTAACAAATTTCATTGCGATAAACTTACAATGTGATTAAGAAACACATATAAAGCCTATTGTAGTTTTATAGAGAGTTTAAAACACAAACTCATAACATAATTAGTATAATAAATCAGACAAATCAATATAGAACCAAAATAAACTTCATGATTGATGGATTAGTAATTTTGTTTAGAAATCTAATTGTGAGTTTGGGGCCAATCGGGTCTAAAGTCCAAACATGGACCCGACCCTAAATTAAATTCGGGTTCTTCAGGTTCGGGTCAATTTTAGGTCAGGTCAAAAATCCTTAGACCCTAAACCCACTTAAAATTTCAGGTTCGAGTCGGGTCATTCGGGTCAGGTCTTATTTTGTCTTCCCTACTTAGGCCACATAATGCAAAAAAACAACATAGGCGTTGCTCATCCACCTAAAATTATTCATTTTTATTCACATATATGGAACTAAACACAATGAAAAATTTCATATTAAAACTCACAAGTATGAGAAAGTCACAGTTAGAGCATTATCAGGCATAAAAAGGCCATATTAGATCATAAATGAGCTAGTTTTAAGCATTGAACCTAGGTACAAAAAGACTCAAGTGAAATAATAGTTAAGAATTTATCCTAGTCTCATCTTATAGTCCCATATATAGAGTAATGAGTGTTGCATATTTTGTTTTTCATCAACATGGTCACAAAAAGCTTTTAAATATTACATGTTTATGGCAAAAATGCATATATTTTAAAATTTCAGCCCTAATAAATTGGGAAGAACATGATTATTTCATAATTATAAAATAGTAAAAGGAATAAAAAAACTTGTGAACTTTCCATATTATAGAAAATAGTCACAAAAAAGTTTTATTTTTAGGTCTATAGAGCAAGATCTACGCATATTTGGGTTTCCATGTAAGTTTGTAGGCAAGAAATGCAAAAACAGAAGTTATATCAATCGTAATAGAAGATGGTGTAAATGTGAAAAATAAAGAAATCCACAAGATATACTCCTATCCACGTCGAAACAGCCCAAAAAATCTCAAAAAAGCACCTCCAAGATGGATCTGTGTTTGACTAGGGAGAAAAGAGAAGAAAAGAGGGTTCTTTAGCTAGAAGAAGCATGTTTGACCATGTAACTGCATGGATGTTGGGCCCAGGAAGAAGATGATAAGGAAATAGAGTAAAATACAAGTGAAAGAGTAGATATTATGTTTTCTAGGGTTAGCAAGAATCTATCATGTGTGGAACCACGTATGGAAGTTGTATCTCCAACTTTGATCCACATGCAAGATCCTTCTCCAGGATATCAACCTCCAAGCAAGGCTATTGAAATCCAATATTGGATATGCATGCTCTTTTACTCATCCTCCTCATTTCCAGAAGGTTTCTCAAATTCCAAATGAGGCAAGGGGGTCCATATTATAGAAAAATAGTCCATAAAAGTTTAATTATCAAGGTTTCGTAGATAATGTTGTTGACATCTTGAAAATTTTATAGTTTCTATCATGAAATCTTGGCCTTGGTGAGTTTCTCAATACTTAAGAATATCTATACATGTGCAAATCATAATTTGTGACCAAAGATACGAAATTAAAGAACATAATAGAGAAATAAACTAAAGTTATGTTAAGTCGATATAGAAAATGTCTAAAGTATTTATCTTATACAGTGCTAGTGGTTGAACAATATCAATTACTTAAGGCCTTAATGAACTTTGTTTCCCATACTGAGTATTTAGTATCACGAATATAAATACAAATTATGTGTTAAACAAGTCTTAGGGTTTGTTATACTTCTAAAAATACATATGTTTCAAATTGTGTGAATGTTTATAAGGGCACGTCGGACTGAAACCTACATAACCTTTACAATTGACATTCTAGGTACTCAAAACTTATTCTTATCTTAAACTATGATATTCAAATTTGTATACTGAATGTTATGCCCATCTTCATAAATTCTTATTAGTAAAAATGGAAATATGACCTCAGTATACATTTTATCTCCTTTAAGAAAAACTTGTACTTTACTTACATAAATCAATGAAGTCATGACTACCACATATAATAAGAAATGTCAACTCTCACATATATGAAAGACATACAATTCAATCATAACTTCTAATAACCCTCTAGGATTCTACAGGTACACATGTTCGACTTATGATCTTTCCTCAAGGGAAGATCTATGGTACTCAAGGAAACTATAGCTTAATGAAATAGTGATTTACTTCATTACTAATCATATTGGTAATCTTGAAATGAAAACGTTTAGAATATCATAGTTGATGTTTTTTCAATTAAAGACTTGAATAAGATGAAGCTATCTTATTTATATCTACTCATGCAAATCACATTCAAACTCTATAATTAAGAGATATCATAACTCAAAGATTCTTCTACTCATGTTTGGTCAAATACAAGGATTACCTTTGAACTCCCATCATTTGGAATAAAAACATCCTACTCGGAGAGCATACCTTTTTATTTTCTTTAAATTATTAAAACTATGAATTCCATGTATTTTTCCTAGAAATTGAATTATACAGCTTCTTAATTAATTCATATTAGCAAGAATAGTAAGGAAAGGCTACATTGAAATTCAATTTTAGTATTATCCTCTCATAATTCCCCAAAACATGTTCAAGTAGGCTTCTTTATCTTAGATTGAACTTAGTTCGTTATAATTTGCATGTAAAAGCTCCAAATTAGGGTTAAATTAATCATCTATTGACAATAAAATGTCCCGGATTTTTAGTTTTGAGGAAGCTCTTTGAAGATGAATATTATCCATCAATTCAAAAATTTAGATTCATAACCAAGCCAAAAGAGACGAAATTAGGGTTTAGACTAGAGTATTAGGGTTTCTTATTAGATTTAAAAAGAAAATTTTCCATAATCATATAGACAAGTAAATGAGATAGAAATAATACAAATCTATCTACTTACCCCAAAAAAAATATTTCACTAGGGTGGAAATCAATTATCTACTTGCTTCAAGAAACTACTACACTAACCTTCTAAAATCTCCTCTTCTACCTCCAACATCATAACCTCATGTATACAACACTTTTAGGTCTTCTATGAGTCATAGTCAAGGTGTACACACACAAATATATATATATATATATATATTTATATATATATATATATATAATGTGTGTGTCTTGTGTATGTGGTGTCTATATATATACTAAACTACTATAGAACCAGTTAGATTTTTCTCAAATAGTTTGGAATTTTTCCGCTCTACAAGCCCTTTATTTTTCTAACTTCAAGGGTCAAGTTTGTAGTAAGTAGTTAGGTATACACCTTACACCATCTCTAGAATATGGTAGGATCATGCATTTTTCACCATGCTTAAGTTTAGTTAGTCGAGTAATACTATTAGTCAGATTGTTGGTCACTTTACTTAGTCAAACCTCTTGATCCACGTTTCGCATTTGATTAGCATCTTAGTTAGTATATTAAGTTTAGCATCAATAAGGACCTCTACAACATCATCGCTATGGTATCTAAGACCCTTGTACTAGGTTAGTTATTTGACTAATTAGAATACCAACCAAGTAATGGATTGAAATTAGCATCAAAATTAGAATACTTCCTATTGAGACTCTTCAAGGCCTGATGTGCCTAGGGTTATGCTATGATAAGTTCTAGACTTCTAATAAACTGATCTGTGTCTCTAGGGACACATATGAAATGTCTAGTTTATTTTAATCAGGATTTCATATGGTCTGACCAGTTTACCCTTGAACATTTTTTACATTAATTTAGGATTTCATTCATGCTGACTTCAGATTAATCAAAATTTAACAAATCAACTTACACCATAATCATATCCAAATTAATTTGAAATTAATAATCATTTTTACCAAAAAATAGATGCTAATTTTGGGTAAGACTCTAATTGCCATTGGGGTATTACAAATATCTTATCATTATACGATTTTCCTCAAAATCACAAAGAAGAAAATGAAATATATGATGTATCTCCTCTTCTGATTCCCAAGATGCTTCTTATACACCATGATGTTGACATAGAACCTTGACAACTTATCACCTTATAAATTTATCTATTTATAATTTCTACCAGCCCTTCTTAATATCTCACATCTTCTATCAAATAAAAAATCTACACATGGAGTCATACAATGAGTTGTGGAGTCCATTATATTCATGTGGTATCTCTGACATGTATGCTAACTTACCAATAATCCATGTTACATGGCAATGCCCTATATTAGGGGGCTAACTTAACCTTCTTCTCTCAGAGCTAAAAATTCCTTTTCGATGTGAAACCTTAAAGGTTGACCATGTCTCCAACTTGATGTTTCAATGGAATCCTATTTTTAATCACCTTGGCATATAACAATCATCAAATACTTAAATCTAATGTAATAATATGAATGTTTTCAGTTTGTTGCTATAATGTTTCTAGTTTCAAACACTATTTCTCTCAGTTCCTTAGAAGAATACAAAAGATATATACTATTTAAGAGGAATATCTTCATATGATTTCACATAAAATCTCTATTGAAAATTATAATTGTATGCAAATTATAACAAAAACATGTATAAATCCCAACTGCCTAAAAGTTACATTACACACAATCTCATCATATATTATATAACTTGCATTCTATGTCTAGCTATTTGTCCATTTATGAGGAAATGTCATACAAATCATATACTATTTCCAATGGTTAGACACAAATCTATGGTACAATATGCTAGTCAATTGTGGTTCTATATACAGAACAATGGATATGGTATTCCTTGTAGATACATCATCTCATATACATATAGTTATGTTAGATTATCATATGATAAAGTGATGTTAACTAGAAGAAATAATTGTAACTTTATGTGTATATCCATTATAACTAATAATGATTTTTACCCCTTTGTTTGTATATGCAGACCAACCACAAAAATCCATGCGTATGTAGTCCAACTTTGATTCCAAAATGAATAAGCACCAGTAACTGTGGAGATCCTAATTCCTATATATTGTCCACGATGGCATTCCATATATATGGGTGCACTCATATCTATAAGATTTCAAGAGGGAAAATATAAGGTATTGTGATTGTCATCTAGAATATAAGGAACCCATATTGCATTCACAAAACATCATATAAAATGCCACATAAAACCATCATCCATAGAGATAAAAAGTCATGATTACATTATTCAATGGAAAGAAGACTAGTTCTAGGAAGTGAGAAGTACATAGGACATAAGATATCCTATACATCATCTAGAAGAAATAACTGCAAATAGCTATAAGCAAATAGAGATGAACATCCATATAGCTAATATCCTCTAAGGGAACTTTATTACATGTCTTCTGGTACTTTGATGTGCTTTACTTGTTCTTTGCACCTAGAAAATACGTGAAACAGACGAATCAACAAAAGTTGTGTACATGGGTGAAGTACTTGTATAGTAACTTTCATAATGAAGGATTTGAAGAAAGAAAGTAAAAGAAAACATTCTTTAAGGTGAGAATCAGGTAAACCATTCTTTTATACGTGTCTTCAGATGCGGTTGTACTACTAAGTGGGTCAGTACCTTATCTTACATATATGTTGGGCCCTCCCCACCCCTTGAGCTATGTGGATGTGCTGACCTTAGTATATAGTAGAGGAGAAATACTTATCTCACTTTAATAGCTGCAACCCATCTATTCATTTATGTTCTTTTGTGTTTTCACAAAGTGTATACTACTAATATGCATCCAAGAACTTATACACAAATAAAGCATCCAAAGTATTCCATATCTTGTGCATCCATGAAAACTAGTTTTATACTTACAAACCCATGTACCTGTTGTATCATATCTAGATTCCCAAGAGTCTAGAGAAATAATAAATAGATCACCCTAAAAGGAAATCAAGGGTATAATGTTACTATGAGTTCATATGAACCAAGACTAGGGTTTGTTCTTTACTCAAGGTTATTATCACCCTCTTATGTTTTGGTCAGGGATTATTTATTGAGTTCATATCATTTTGGAGTCATAGGATCATATCTTAGATTTAATGTTACACATAGATTATGATATCCTTTATTATTTAAAAAGAACATCTAGGATTAGGGTTTCTGTATGATCTAGGTTGTCATTAGCTTCCTTTTAAGGTTCACATCATCAACATAATTAGAGTTGAATCTAGGGTTTTGGGAGTCATACATAACTCATAATAGATCATTCTTTGATTAGGGTTTGACAAATAATACAAGAAGGTTCATCAATTACTTTCATCATATAGAGAGAGAAACTAGCATTAGGGTTTCCAAGGACCTTTAGGTCACTATGCATTTCCTAATTAGGGTTTCGTGATGTAGAAATATCAGAGTTTCCATTAGGGTTTAAGAGTCAGAAGTTACACATATCATACCATCAATAACATTTTTCGTCATTTTAATTTTAAGAAAAGGATATCAGTAAATAAAATAATTCTTTAGAGTATGAATTAATAAAAATGAGTATGTGACACATGAAAACATTTTGGCATAACAAAAAATGATACAAGCAAAATAGTTTTCAAACAAGAGGGGTTCAAAATGTATAGTTAGTTTAAAAGAATAAGTTCAACAAATATCCATGTCAACAGACTAGATGTCCAATGTATGATGAGAAATCATTGTTTTTGAGAAGCTTTTCTTAAAACATTTCAAGTGTTACAATAATCAAAAGTGCATGCAAAAAAATATTGACTAAGGTTATCTAAGTAGGGTCGAGACATAATAGGATCACATGAAAAAAGTATGGGTGAAAAAGCACCCCTTGGGCAAAAATATCACACCCTCATATGAAAATTAGTGGAAAAGCACACTCGTGGTGCAAATAGTGTGCCCAATATATGGTTAGATAGCACCCAAAAATGGATAAACCAAAAGTCACATTTGCTTAGATAAATCTACATTCTTTTTGTTATATTCTAGATTAATGGATGCCCCTATTTTTCAAGATATTTTAAGAAACAAAATTATTTAATGGGAAAGTTACATAATCAATTCATAAACATGTTATTCATATTCACATACTATAATACGAACAAATGAAATTTGACTAGAGTATACAATATGAATCACATGAAAAATGAATATGACCAAGCTGACATGTTGTGATAGACTGAACTTTTGGCTTAATTTCAAGGACAAAATATCTTTTAAGGTGTGTAGTATGTGATGAAGTGGACTTTTGGAATCCTTAAATGTACAATGACATAAGTGAATTCATGCATATTGAGTTGTTTTGAGTGTCCCGAATATTTTGTCAAAGTTTGGATGTCAAATGATATTGATTTCATGATTAAGATCCTTAATTTTATACCTTTGTGAACTATTTAATTGAATAGTCAAATAGTTGTGTTTTAACACCAAAATTGAATAGATTGCGCCTTGAGTTATGATCAAGCTATTGTTAAATTTTGGTGGCAATTTGAGAATCCTAGAAGAAGTTATTTAGGTTTGAAATGTTGGTATGTATGCCCTGAGAGCCAAGCATGGGATGATTGGTGGGATACATTAAGATTGATTTAATAAACATCAAAGGCAAGCTTCCAATTCTTTCTGGTTCAGTCATATGAGATAATGATAGAACAAATTGAATGTCTAGAGAATGACAATACTCAATGACGTATGCTTTCAGGTTCAGGACCTGAACGATGAGATCATACATATGCTAAGAGTTTGTACATTCTTATTATGTCCCTAATCGGATGTCATTGTGGAAGGTAGATAGACAACAATGACACACAAGACTAGATTTTGGTGTTGGTTGATGACAAAATCTCATTAGTCATGATATGGAGATATCAAACTAAACACATAGGTACTTGTTAGAGAACATGTGTACCGGACAGACCCACCGTGAGTTTGACACATGGAACCATGACATGGTAGTCACAGTCAGTTCTCACAGTGATGGTGGTGAGTGTGATTCTTTGACCTGAAATCACTAAACTGAACACATGTCATTGGGTACACCTTGACATCATCAAACACAGTCCTGAAACATGGGTTGTTATAAAGGTGATGATTAGGTGGCTTTGACACATGGGGCTTTTAAGGGGTGAGTGATAGATATGGAATTTGTC
Organism: Alisma plantago-aquatica; assembly: GCA_963693085.1. Classification (NCBI taxonomy): domain Eukaryota; kingdom Viridiplantae; phylum Streptophyta; class Magnoliopsida; order Alismatales; family Alismataceae; genus Alisma; species Alisma plantago-aquatica. The sequence goes on along the minus strand of OY856411.1, from coordinate 1,053,869,334 downwards.
CCTCTTGAGGGAGTTTGATATCCATGGCCACTTGATGAGTAGGATTGAGATAGGCATGCGCACACATGTGTGAATCAGTATGTGATATTGATGTCATACATATCTCCTCCAATCTACTCTGAGACCAAGAAAGTGAATGAACGTTGAAAGGATGACTGTTCCATGCCTTAAGTTCATTTGGGATATCAGTGATAAAGGAATTATACATTCACTGTAACACCATTCACGGATTGTAGGATTGAAAGTTGTTCTCCAACTTTCTATTTCACTTGGGTAACACTAATGTGTGACTAGGCACCTCTCTTTGCTTGTGAAGTCATAAGTCTTATGGACTTTCACTGCCAACGTGAAATGGATCTGCAGGGTCACACACATAGGATTTAACTTGGAAGAGGAGTTTATCCACAAACTATGTTTAGATTGATTGCTAAAGAAGTTTAGTAGTTCAATTAAACACTCAATCAATTTATAGCTTAGTATCATAGTGTTCAAGGTGTTGGACCGATTGATTAGAGTATCAGATTGATTGAAACTGCAATTGACTAATTTTGCACAGTCTGCACTCCCAACTGATCGGCTCAGATGATGAACTGATCGGCTCATGTGATGAACAGATCAGCTCAGGATAGGTTGAAATGACCGGTTCAAGGGTTGAACCGATCGACTCAACTGGTCCAACCGAGCAAGTTGGGAAATTTAGGTTGGCAAGAAATTTCTCCTCGTTTCACTTATCCAATTTGATTGGAACAAGGATTGGTATTTGGATCAATTCAAAAGAAAAGAGGAAAAGTCAATCAGGAACTAACCAGGGTAGTGAACCGACCGGTTCAGAAGTGAACCGATCGGCTCAGGTGCCCCAACTGACCGATTCAGGTGTGAACCAATCGGCTCAGGTCCCCAACTGATTGGTTCACGCTTGAAACGATCGGTTCAGATGGCACAGTTGGTTGTTTTGTGGAAAATCTTGAACCCTTCTACTCCTGCTTTAATCCCGCATTGCCCAGGATAGAGAACCATGTCCCATGACCCTCCTATATACCGGGGTATTGGGGGCTTCTCAAGTACAACTCAGAACACCAGTTGCTCTGTAAAATTGTCATTCTCTCTGGTTGTGGTAACCAGGAGAGCCCGAGCAAGTGCTACCCGACAAGGGAGGCACAATAAGGGAAAGACAACTGTAGAAATGTGACTGGTGGAAGGAGAGTGTGTCGGTGACTAGTACGTTGACAAGAGGGTACGACTCTTTCTGGTGCCTTGTGCGACAAGGAGATCAGAGTTCCAGGTGGTCTGTGTGGACTACTACAGAGGCGGGAGACTCCTGCCACTTAGAGGACATCTGTCAATCCTGACAGTCCCGGTGAGACCACGAGTTGCACAGACACCGTCTAAGACCGGAGGTGAAGACCACAAAAGCCGTGAGGTAACGTCACCGAGCAAGCCTCGGGATAAGGTATGTCTCTACAAACCATCCTTCCTATTGTATAGGCATTGACGTGATTCCTTTATTTTGGGTTTGGGGAGAAATATTTTGTTTCTGCTGCCTTCTTTGCCCCCCTAAAACCCAACAGTGGTATCAGAGCCACGTCAACTGCTCTATACTTTAGGATTATTGATGTGATCAATTTTGGTTTGTCGCCTTTATTTATTGCATACGATGCGAATAAAATTGGCTTTATGCATGTCCAATCCTAAATCCAAAAATCCCAATATACATATATGATATGTAATATGAATGCACTTGATACACATCTCCCTTAAACGATTTTTGTGGTGGATGTATAGCGTGTTATGGCCAATAAACCCTATGTATGTGTACTTGGTTGAATGTGGTTGCTTGCATCTTGGTCTGCGCACTGATTCTCTATCTCTTATTCCTGATGTAACTCGAGATAACTTGAGATTTATTTCTTACCTTTGCTTCCCCCAAATGTAACTTGGAGTTTCAATATTCAAATGTAAATAGGATAGAAATTTTTATTTCTTGTTAGGTCGAAGAACGACTGACAACTTGATGCCGACGGAGACGATCGGTTCAAGACGTGAATCGATCGGTTGGTGTTCTAGAAGACCGGTTCGAGGAGCGAAACGAGTGGGTGGCGGCCATGAGGAGATGCACAATGACCAATGAACCGATTGTCTAGAGGAGCCAATCGATTGGCTGGTGGCACCCAACCGACCGGCCTGATGGCAAGCCGATCAATCATGGAGATGAGTTGATCAAACCCATAAAGGAAAAGCACAGAGTTCATCTTGTACATGTTGCATGTGATGTAGACCTAGATGACCGTGATTCCTATTGGCTCGAGGAATCACATTAGGATGGTCATAATCATTGCTTTTATCATTTCACATGTTTTCTGTGGGATATTGCATGCATATGATACATACTATATATTGTGGTGATTGGATATGTATATGTACCTATAAAAACCAAATCCCTCATTAAATATTAAAGTTTTAGATGCCTTCCAAATGCAACACATGAAAAGCTTGATCGGCCAAGTGTGGGCACGCCCTAGCGTGGTGCACCATCTATCTTGTGGAAGCATGAAGGATGAATATGTGGGTCTGTCCTAGCAGGGTGCATATTCATCGTGTTGGCTTTGGGTTGGACTTAACAAGGTGACTTAGATAGGATCTAGAACCTTGAGGCATGGAGGTGATCATGGAAAGGAGTTGCATTTGACATCTTTCAAGAGTTGCATATGATGCAATTGGCAAAAGTTGCCTACCTAGAAGATCTAAGTTGTGGGTGACAACCCTAGCTGGTCCATGACTCATAGGATTTCAGGATCTTGACCCACTAGAAGATTGTACACTGTAATCTTCCAAATTGATGGTGAGGGATATCAATTTGAACAAAAATAGTGGGAGAGATAATTAATTAAAATCCTAATTATATCGTTAACCTTTTAAATCAATCAAATAAATCAAAATTGAGTTTTTGGACTAAATTGCATATATTTCCTTTTGTACAATAAATGGCTAATCAACAATAATCACTTTATTTGCGATCGGTCTTTGAGACCAAAAAACTAAATGGGAATGATTACACGATTGGTTAGGATGTTGAGAAGTGTTCTCAATCAAAGAGAGAAAGCTCTATGTCCTAGTTATACCAGAACTAGATGAACTCAATCCCACCACACCAATGGCTGAAAGAATGCTTATGGAAGCATACTGAGGATGTCATTGATGTGGAGTGCTTAATGTTGTGCTCTCTGAACTATGAGTTGCAGAGACAACATGAGACATATGATGTCTCCAAGACATTGTCCTAGTATGTCATGAAAGAAGGAGATCCAGTAAGGTATTCACACACTTAATGTGATTGGGTATGTGAAAAAACCTGACTAAGAAGGATTCCCTCTGAGCCAAGAGTTGGCTATTGGTATGATACTGCAAATGTTATGAGAATCATACAATTCATGATGAACTATGACATGAACAACTTTGACAAGCATTGACAAAGTTGTTGGACATGTTGAGGATAGTAGAGGCAAAGATGAAGAAAGACAAAACCCTAATCTTTGATCAATGAGGGGTAAGTCTTAAAGGCAAGGACAAGGGCAAAAGAAAAGAAGTGTTTTGATGCTAGCCAGCAATCCAAGCCGTCTTCAGCCTCAAGGCACAAATGAAGAAGGACAAGCCTAAGTCTGTGATGTTGATCAATAGAAAGAATGGCAAGTCCAAGGGTAAGGGAAAATCTAAGAAGGGTTCTGATGTTAGCCAGTAGCCCAAGTCATCTTCAGCCTCAAGGCACATGGGAGGGTGAATGAGGGAATTGCCCTCTATATCTGGAAGAACAAAAGAAGAAGAAGGAGGGGATAAAGATCTCCACCTAAGGTATCATGAAATGAACCACTTCTTTATCTGAGGTATATGATACTAAGATATGAATCTATCATATATGATATGTAAGATCTACAAAGAAGTGATGGCCTTTATGAAAGGACCAAGAAAGGAGTACCCATCATTGGAGCAAGTGTTGCTGCCATAGATAGGAGTACCTTTCAGCCTAAAGGGCACGAAATAGAGTTGATAACTGTTGTTTCAATTTGCCAATAGAAACACTTTATTGTTGCATCTTGTAGTGACAAGATGACTATCAATACAGTTGATGTTTCAAAGATATGATCTTTGTGGCAATGCCTTATTTATCTTGTGGTACTTGGTATGCATAAGATAAAATGATATCTAAAAGTTATTGATAACTCAAACAACGAATTAGCATCATCATGAGAAATTCATTTCTAGTTTCCATATGATGCATAAATCTAGACTCTTTTGGTTAGAGAACTAGTAAAGACATGAATCTCTTGAACATGATAAATCGATCTTCACTAGTGGTAGTGGGATAATGATTATCCTATTAGGTATCATACATGTGATGTATTTACATACCTATTGGATAAAATGCTAATACTTCAAATGGTGTTTAGAGAAATACCAATATGAATATCTTGAAGTGTTCAAGAATATCATAGATGAAGTACGAATTTGGTAAAGTGTTAATTCTTGATGAGATCAATGAATGAAATACTTGAACCAAATGTTTGAGATCCTTATGAGTGATTATGATAATGTATCATAGTGAGCTCGTGATTAAGGCATGGTGATGTCTAAATAAAAAGGAGTCATACTCTAAGGAGTTAGAGGATGATTATCAAATAACTAATTTCTTATTAAATAAAGAATACCCCACACTAATAAAGGACATTAAGAATCACAAGGAGTTATGAGTTCCTATATCCTTGACAGATACACCTCGATTATCTATGTGAAGAGTTGGTCATGTGATGAGTCAACTATCTAGATGAATATGAGGAACCAGATTTTGAGTTATGGTTTATGACCATTACATCCTAAATGACTTCCATGTGAACCATAAGGTATGACCTTGATGGTAGCACCCATTGGGATGAAATCCATAAGTGCAAATGACTCTTAAGCATTAAGACACATGGATAACATTTTGAGAAGGATGATGCTTGTTGATTGCAACTTAATGACTAAGAGATTTGGCATATGGATACTAAAACTGCATTCCTATGAGGAATAAAACAAGGATGTGTACATGAAACAACCTATAAGGTTTATGAATCCATTAATGCAAATGAAGTCTATAAGTTACAATGGATTAATCAATGTGATTGATTAAGTACAAGCAACTCAGAGTTGGATCTTTACTTTGATGATATAGTCAAAGAGTTTGACTGATATGTCAAAGATAAAGAAGGGATCTGTGATTTAGTGGGAGCATATTCACATTCCACATGTTGATGTGAAATGAAAATGTTCTAGAATGGAAATCCAAAGTGGAAATTATCTTTAAGGAAGATATAGATGTTTTCTATGTAATAGGAATAGAGATCTATAGAGATAGTTATCAAAAACCTCTTGACCTAAAACGAGAGAGCATACATTGGCAATCTATACTGAAGGGTTCAGTATAAACAGATTCAGTGGGAGAAAACTTGGAGTTAGTATCCCAAAGCTAAGTGTCTCAATTCTTATGAAGAATGGGAACATGAAGAATAGATATAAATCTATCATGTATGTAATCATACCATTATCTTGCATGTATGGACATGGAAAGAATAAAAGGCATTCATCTTGTATGTAGGACATGACAATATGATATGATCATTCTGATAACTCGTATGTGGGACATGACGAGTGGATGTCTGTCTAGTTCCAGTAAGGGTTACTAGAATACCATAAGAACTTGATAAGTACTTGAGAAGTACTAGTTCTATGGAAATAAGGAAGGGTTCACTGTAAAGAGTTACACTGATGCGAACTTCCGAAAAGGACAGAAAATTAATCGCAAAATATATATGAGATATATAAAAGTGAATGTTTGTTGATAAATGGAAACGTTCCAATAAACCCATTTAAAAGGAAAAGCCGAGTATCCGTGTGTTAGAGAACATTAGTGGTTACTATAGAGATGAACTTATAGATATTCTGGTCATTGATGATAAGTTAGGAGTGCTTAGTCTTGCAATGTGGCTAAAGGTTAGCAAAGGAATATTAGATCGCATATTATGGCAACTCCATATCATACGTATGACGTACAGTGAAGAGATGAGAGACATGCAGTTAATACTGACTTTGGCAAGGTGCATAGTAACATGTGGGACATGTTTGAAGATCACTAAGAATATGATTCAAGGATGATTGGCTCATAGTGCAAGTGGAAGTCTGTTGGTATGTATTCCCTAAGAGCCAATCATGGGATGATTGGTGGGATACATTAAGATTGATTTGATAAACATCAAAGGCAAGCTTCCAATTCTTTCGGGTTCGGTCATATGAGATAATGATAGAACATATTGAATGTCTAGAGAATGACAATACTCAATGACGTATGCTTTCAGGTTCAGGACCTGAACGATGAGATCATACAGATGCTAATAGTTTGTACATTCTGTTGGTATGTATGCCCTGAGAGGCAATTATGAGATGATTGGTGGGATACATTAAGATTGATTTGATAAACATCAAAGGCAAGCTTCCAATTCTTTCTGGTTCAGTCATATGAGATAGTGATAGAACAAATTGAATGTCTAGAGAATGACAGTACTCAATGACATATGCCTTCATGTTCAGGACCTGGACGATGAGATCATACGGATGCTAAGAGTTTGTACATTCTTGTTATGTCCCCAGTCGGATGTCATTGTGGAAGGTAGATAGACAGCAATGACACACAAGACTAGATTGTGGTGTTGGTTGATGATAAAATCTCATTAGTCATGATATAGAGATATCAAACCAAACACATAGGTACTTGTTAGAATACAAGTGTACCAGACAGACCCACCGTGAGTTTGACACATGGAACCATGACATGGTAGTCACAGTCAGTACTCACAGTGATGGTGGTGAGTGTGATTCTTTGACCTGAAATCACTACACTCAACACATGTCGTTGGGAACACTTTGACATCATCAAACGCAGTCCTGAAACATGGGTTGTTATAAAGGTGATGATTGGGTGGCTTTGACACATGGGGCTTTTGAGGGGTGAGCAATAGATATGGAATTTGTCCCTCCTGAGGGAGTTTGATATCCAAGGCCACTTGATGAGTAGGATTGAAATAGGCGTGTGCACGCATGTGTGAATCAGTATGTGATATTGATGTCATACATATCTCTTCCAATCTACTATGAGATCAAGAAAGTGAATGAATGTTGACAGGATAACTGTTCCATGCCTCAAGTTCATTTGGGATATCAGTGACAAAGGAATTATACATTCACTGTAACACCATTCATAGATTGTAGGATTGAAAGTTGTTCTCCAACTTTATATTTCACTTGGGTAGCACTGATGTGTGACTAGGCACCGCTCTTTGCTTGTGAAGTCATAAGTGTTATGGACTTTCACTGCCAACGTGAAAAGGACCTGCAGGGTCACACACATAGGATTTAACCTGGAAGAGGAGTTTTGTCCACAAACAATGTTTAGATTGATTACTAAAGGAGTTTAGTAGTTTAATTAAACACTCAATAAATTGATAGCTCAATATCATAATGTTCAAGGTGTTGGACTGATTGATTAGAGTATCGGATTGATTGAAACCGCAATTGACTGTTTCAGCACAATCTGCACTCCCAACCGATCGGCTCATGTGATGAACCGATCGGCTGAGCTTGGTGAACCGATCGGCTCAATTTGTGAGTCGATCGGCTCATGGACAGGGTGAAACGATTGCTTCAAGTGTTGAAATGATCGGTTCAACTGTTGCAACCGAGAAAGTTGGGAAAGTAGGATTGGTGAGAAATTTCTTTTTATTTCACTTGCCCAATTTGATTGGAACAAGGATTGGTATTGGGTACCAATTAGAAACAAAAGAGAAAAAGTCAATCGGTAACTGACCAGGGCTACGAACCGACCGGTTCAGAAGTGAACCAACCGGTTGAGGTGTCCCAACCGATCGGTTGAGGTGTCAATCGATCGGCTCAGGTCCCCAACCGACCGTTTTAGAAATGAAACGATCGGTTCAGGTTGTGAGTTGGGTGTTTTGTGGAAAATCTCAAACCCTTCTACTCCTGCTTTTAGTCCCGCATTGCTCGGGATAGAGAACCTTGTCCCATGACCCTCCTATATATAGGGGTATTGGGGGCTTCTCAAAGTACAACCCAGTGCAACCAGTTTCTCTGTGAAGTTGTCGTTCTCTCTGGTTTTGGTAACCAAGAGAGAGCCCGAGCAAGTGCTACCCGATAAGGGAGGCACAACAAGGGAAAGACAACTGCAGAAAGCAATTGGTGGCAGGAGAGTGTGTTGGCGACTAGTACGCTGACAGGAGGGTGCGACTCCTTCCAATTCCTTGTGAGACAAGGAGATTGGAGTTCCAGGTGGTCTGTGTGGACTACTTCAGAGGTGGGAGATTTCTTCCGCTCGGAGGACAACGGTCAATCCCGACAGTCCCGGTGAGACCAGTAGTCATCAGTCCCGGTGTGACCAGGAGCTGCACAGACACCGTCCAAGACTAGAGGTGAAGACCGCGCAAGCCGCGAGGTATTGTCGCCGAGCAAGCCTCGGGACTAGGTATGATTCCACAAACCATCCTTTCCTATTGTATAGACATTGACGCATTTCCTTGTTCTGGATTGGGGGAGGAGAATTTTTTTTGTTTCCGCTGCCTTCTCTACCTCCCCTAAAACCCAACAGTGGTATCAGAGCCACGTCAACTACTCTATACTTTAGGATTATCGATATGATCGATTTTGGTTTGTCGCCTTTATTTATTGCATACGATGTGAATAAAATTGGCTTTATGCATGTCCAATCCTAAATCCACAAATCCTAATTTACATATATGATATGTATTATGAATGCACTCGATACGTGTCACCCTTAAATGAGTTTTGTTGTGGATGTATAGCGTGGTTATGGCCAATAAACCCTATCTGTGTATGGTTGTATGTGGTTTCTTGCATCTCGGTCTGCGCACCGATCTTCCTTCTCCTATTCCTAATGTAACTCGAAATAATTCGAGATTTCTTTCCTACCTTTGCTCCCCTCGAATGTAACTCGAGGTTTCACTTTTTACAATGTAAAATATGATAGAATTTTATTTCCTGTTATGTCAAAGAACGGAGGACATCTGTCTACAGCTGAGACGATCGGTTCAAGGCGTGAACCGATCGGTTGACATTCCAGATGATCATTTCGAGGAGTGAGACGAGTGGGTGGCGGCCATGATGAGATGCACGACGACCAGGTGAACCGATTGGTTGGAGGAGCCAACCGATCGGCTGGTGGCACCCAGCCGACCAGTCTAATGGCGAGCCGATCATTCATGTGATGAGTTGATCAAACCCAGAAAGGCAAAGCACAGAGTTCATCTTATACAGGTTGCATGTGATGTAGACCTAGATGACTGTGATTCCTCTTGGCTTGAGGAATCACATTAGGATGGCCATAATCATCACTTTTATCGTTTTGCATGTTTTCTGTGGGATATAGCATGTATATGATACGTACTATGTATTGTGGTGATTGGATATGTATATGTATATAAAAACCAAATCCCTCATTAAAAATTAAGTTTTAGATGCCTTCCAAATGCGACACACGTGAAAATATTGATCGACCAAGTGTGGGCACGCCCTAGCGTGGTGCACTGTCTATCTCGTGGAAGCGTGAAGGATGAATGTGTGGGTCTGCCCTAGCAGGGTGCATATTCATCGTGTTTTCTTTGGGTCGGACTTAACAAGGTGATCTAGATGGGATCTAGTACCTTGAGGCATGGAGATGCTCATGGCAAGGAGTTTCATATGACATCTTATCAAGAGTTGCATATGATGCAATTGGCAAGAGTTGCCTACCTGAGAGATCTATGTTGTGGGTGACAGCCCTAGCTAGTCCATGACTTAGAGGATTTTAGGATCTTGCCCACTAGAAGGTTGTACGCTGAAATCTTCCGAATTGATGGTGAGGGCTATCAGTTTGAACTAAAATAGTGGGAGCGATAATTAATTAAAGGCCTAATTATATCGCCAACTTTTCAAATCAATCAAATAAGTCAAAAATGAGTTTTTGGACTAAAATTGAATATTTCCTTTTTGTAGTACAAATGGCAACAAACAAGAATCACTTTTCTTTGCGATCGGTCCTTGAAAAGGACAAGCTAAATGGGACAAACTTCCACGACTGGTATAGGACATTGAGAATTGTTCTCACTCAAGAGAGAAAGCTCTATGTCCTGGATACTCCAATTCCAGAGGAACCTGCTCCTAATGCACCAAAGGCAGAAAGGGATGCTTACAAGAAGCATTCTGATGATGCCATTGATGCAAAGTGCTTGATTTTGTGCTCTATGAACCACGAGTTGCAGAGACAACATGAGAACATGGGTGTCATTGAGATGATTCAACATCTTAGAAACATGTATGAAGATCAAGCACGGCAAGAGAGATACAATGTCTCAAGGGCACTGTTCAAGTGCGTCATGACATAAGGAGATCGAGTTGGTCCTCACATACTCAAGATGATTGGGTATGTGGAGAACCTGACAAGACTGGGATTTCCACTGAGCCAAGAGTTGGCTACTGACGTGATACTACAATCGTTGCCAGAATCCTACAGTCAGTTTGTGATGAACTACAACATGAACAACTTTGATAGGCCACTGTCAGAGTTGTTGGGCATGTTGAGGACAGCCGAGATACAGATGAAGAAGGACAAGCCTAAGTCTGTGATGGTGATCACGAGCAAGAAAGGCAAGTCCAAGCGCAAGGGCAAGGGCAAGGGCAAAGCTAAGAAAGGTTCTGATGCTAGTCAGGAGCCCAAGTCATCTTCAGCTCTCAAGGCCAAGGGAGGCGTGACCAAGAAAGGAAATTGCCACCATTGTCAAAAGCCAGGACATTGGAAAAGGAATTGTCCTCTCTATCTGGAAGAACAAAAGAAGAAGGAGGTGACAGACGTCTCTACTTAAAGGTGTCCTGAAAGTAAACTTGTACACTTTTGAGGTATATGATACCAAGATGTAAAGTGTAAAGCACTCATAATTGGGGCAAATGTTGCCGCCATAGATAGGAGTACTTTAGTTTATTTTTAGCCTAAAATGCATGTAATACAGTTATGAACTGCTATTTCATATTTGCCAATAGATAGAAACACTTTATTTTTGCATATTGTATGACAATGATGGCAATCAATAAAGAGATGTTTCAATTTCTAAAGATATGATCTTTGTGAAAATGCCTTGTTTATCTTGTGGTATTTTATATGCATAAGATAAAATGATACCTAAAAGTTATAGATAACTCAAACAATCAAATTAGCATCAATCATGAGAAATTCATTTCTAGTTTCCATGTGATGGATAAATCTACACTCTTTTGGTTAGAGAACCAGTAAGAGACATGAATATCTTGGACATGATTAATCAATCTTCACTAATGGTAGTGGGAGAATGATTATCCTATTAGGTATAATACATGTGATGTATTTACATACCTATTGGAACAAATGCTAATACTTCAAATGGTGTTTAGAGAAACACCAATATGAATATCTTGAAGTGTTCAAGATTATCATAGATGAAGTGCAAATTTAGTAAAGTGTTAATTCTTGATGAGATCAATGAATGAAATACTTGGACCAAATGTTTGAGATCCTTTTGAGTGATTATGTTAGTGTATCATAGTGAACTCATGATTAAGGCATCGTGATGTCTAAATCAAGAAGGAATCATACTCTAAGGAGTTAGAGAATGATTATCAAATAACTAAATTCTTCTTAATAAAAGAATACCCCACACTAATAAAGGACATTGAGAATCATAAGGAGTTGTGAGATCTTATATCCTTGATGGATACACCTGAATTATCTATGTGATGAGTTGTTCATGTGATGAGTCAACTATCTAGATGAATATGAGGAACCGAATTTTGAGTTATGGTTTATGACCATTACATCCTAAATGACATCCATGTGAACCATAAGGTATGACCTTGATGGTAGCACCCATTGGAATAAAATCCATAAGTGCAAATAAGTCTTAAGTGTTAAGACACATGGATAACATTTTGAGAAGGATGATGCTTGTTGATTGCAACTTAATGACTAATACATTTGGTATATGGATACTAAAACCGCATTCCTATGAGGAATAAAACAAGGATGTGTACATGACACAACCTATAACGTTTATGAATCCATTAATGCAAATGAAGTCTATAAGTTACAATGGACTAATAAATGAGATTGATTGATTACAAGCAACTCATAATTGAATCTTTACTTTGATGACATAGTCAAAGGGTTTGACTGATATGTCAAAGATAAAGAAGGGATCTGTGATTTAGTGGGAGCGTGTTCACATTCCACATGTTGATGTGAAATGGAAATGTTCTAGAATGGAAATCCAAAAGTGGAAATTATCTTTAAGGAAGATAGAGATGATTCCTATGTGATAGTAATAGAGATCTATAGAGATAATTCTCAAAAAATGCTTGACCTGAAAAGAGAAAGCATAAATTGGCAATCTGTACTGAAGGGTTCAGTATGCACAGATTCAGTGGGAGAAAACTTGTCCATGTTACATGGAGTTAGTATCCCAAGGCCAAGTGTCCAATTCTTATGAAGAATGGGAACACTAAGAATAGATATGGATCTATCATGTATGTAATCATCCCATTATCGACATGGCAAGAACAAAATGCATTCATTATCTTGTATGTAGGACATGGCAATATGATGTGCTCATCCTGAGAACTCGTATCTGAGACATGACGAGTGGATGTTTGTCTACTTCCAGTAAGGGTTACTGGAATACCATGAGAACTTGATAAGTACTTGGGAAGTACTAGTTCTATGGAGATAAGGAAGAGTTCAATGTAAAGAGTTACATTGATGTGAACTTCCAAAAGGACAAAAAATTAATCGCAAAATATATATGGGATATATAAAAGTGAAAGTTTGTTGATAATTGGAAGTGTTCCAATAAAACCATTTAAAAGGAAATGCCGACTATCTATGTGTTAGAGAACAACAGTGGATACTATATGGATCTGGAAGTTCATGAGATGAACTTATAGATATTCCGCTCATTGATGACAAGTATGGAATCCTTGATCATGCAATGTGGCTAAATGTTAGCAAAGGAATACTAGATCGCATATTACGGCAACTCCATCTCATATGACGTACAACGAAGAGATGAGAGACATGCAATTTATACTGACTTTGGCAAGGTGTTTCCATTACTCACTATGATCGCACTAGAGCAGAGTAACATGTGGGACATGTTTGAAGATCATTAAGAATATGATCCAAGGGTGATTGGCTCGCACTGCAAGTGGGAGTATGTTGGTATGTATGCCCCGAGAGCCAATTATGAGATGATTGGTGGGATACATTAAGATTGATTTGATAAACATCAAAGGCAAGCTTCCAATTCTTTCTGGTTCAATCATATGAGATAGTGATAGAACAGATTGAATGTCTAGAGAATGACAGTACTCAATGACATATGCCTTCAGGTTCAGGACCTGGACGATGAGATCATACAGATGCTAAGAGTTTGTACATTCTTGTTATGTCCCTAGTCGGATGTCATTGTGGAAGGTAGATAGACAGCAATGACACACAAGATTAGATTGTGGTGTTGGTTGATGATAGAATCTCATTAGTCATGATATAGAGATATCAAACCAAACACATAGGTACTTGTTAGAGAACAAGTGTACCGGACAGACCCACCGTGAGTTTGACACATGGAACCATGACATGGTAGTCACAGTCAGTACTCACAGTGATGGTGGTGAGTGTGATTCTTTGACCTAAAATCACTACACTTAACACATGTCATTGGGCACACTTTGACATCATCAAATGCAGTCCTGAAACATGGGTTGTTATAAAGGTGATGATTGGGTAGCTTTGACACATGGGGCTTTTGAGGGGTGAGTGATAGATATGGGATTTGTCCCTCCTGAGGGAGTTTGATATTCAAGGCCACTTGATGAGTAGGATTGAAATAGGCGTGCGCACGCATGTGTGAATCAGTATGTGATATTGATGTCATACATATCTCTTCCAATCTGCTCTGAGATCAAGAAAGTGAATGAACGTTGATAGGATGACTGTTCGATGCCTCGAGTTCATTCGGGATATCAGTGACAAAGGAATTATACATTCACTGTAATACCATTCACAGATTGTAGGATTGAAAGTTGTTCTCCAACTTTCTATTTCACTTGGGTAGCACTGATGTGTGACTAGGCACCTCTCTTTGCTTGTGAAGTCATAAGTGTTATGGACTTTCACTGCCAACGTGAAAAGGACCTGCAGGGTCACACACATAGGATTTAACCTGGAAGAGGAGTTTTGTCCACAAACAATGTTTAGATTGATTACTAAAGGAGTTTAGTAGTTCAATTAAACACTCAATTAATTGATAGCTCAATATCATAATGTTCAAGGTGTTGGACTGATTGATTAGAGTATCAGATTGATTGAAACTGCAATTGACTTTTTCTGCACAATCTGCACTCCCAACCGATCGGCTCATGTGATGAACCGATCGGCTGAGCTTGGTGAACCGATCGGCTCAGTTTGTGAGTCGATCGGCTCATGGACAGGGTGAAACTATTGCTTCAAGTGTTGAAATGATTGGTTCAACTGTTGCAACCGAGCAAGTTGGGAAAGTAGGATTGGTGAGAAATTTCTTTTCATTTCACTTGCCCAATTTGATTGGAACAAGGATTGGTATTGGGTACCAATTAGAAACAAAAGAGAAAAAGTCAATCGGGAACTGACCAGGGCCACGAACCGACCGGTTCAGAAGTGAACCGACCGGTTGAGGTGTCCCAACCGATCAGTTGAGGTGTCAACCGACCGGCTCAGGTCCCCAACCGACCGTTTCATAAATGAAACGATCGGTTCAGGTTGCGAGTTGGTTGTTTTGTGGAAAATCTCGAACCCTTCTACTCCTGCTTTTAGTCCCGCATTGCCCGGGATAGAGAACCTTGTCCCATGACCCTCCTATATATATAGGGGTATTGGGGGCTTCTCAAAGTACAACCCAGTGCAACCAGTTGCTCTGTGAAGTTGTCGTTCTCTCTGGTTTTGGTAACCAAGAGAGAGCCCGAGGAAGTGCTACCCAATAAGGGAGACACAACAAGGGAAAGACAACTGCAGAAAGCAATTGGTGGCAGGAGAGTGTGTTGGCGACTAGTACGCTGACAGGAGGGTGCGACTCCTTCCAATTCCTTGTGAGACAAGGAGATTGGAGTTCCAGGTAGTCTATGTGGACTACTTCAGAGGCGGGAGATTTCTGCTGCTCGGAGGACAACTGTCAATCCCGACAGTCCCGGTGAGACCAGTAGTCGTCAGTCCCGGTGCGACCAGGAGCTGCACAAACATCGTCCAAGACCGGAGGTGAAGACCATGCAAGCCACGAGGTATTGTCACCGAGCAAGCCTCGGGACAAGGTATGATTCCACAAACCATCCTTTCCTATTGTATAGACGTTGACACGTTTCCTTGTTCTGGGTTTCGGGAGGAGAAATTTTTTTATTTCCACTGCCTTCTCTGCCTCCCCTAAAACCTAACACATTCTTATGATGTCCCTAGTTGGATGTCATTGTGGAAGGTATATCGACAACAATGACACAAAAGACTAGATTGTGGTGTTGGTTGATGACAGAATCTCATTAGTCATGATATGGAGATATCAAGCCAAACACATAGGTACTTGTTAGAGAACAAGTGTACCAGACAGACCCACCATGAGTTTGACACATGGAACCATGACATGGTAGTCACAGTCAGTTCTCACAGTGATGGTGGCGAGTGTGATTCTTTGACCTGAAATCACTACACTCAACACATGTCATTGGGTACACATTGACATCATCAAACACAATCCTGAAACATGGGTTGTTATAAAGGTGATGATTGGGTGGCTTTGACACATGGGGCTTTTGAGGGGTGAGTGATAGATATGGGATTTGTCCCTCTTGAGGGAGTTTGATATCCATGGCCATTTGATGAGTAGGATTGAGATAGGCGTGTGTACGCATGTGTGAATCAATATGTGATATTGATGTCATACATATCTCCTCTAATCTACTCTGAGATCAAGAAAGTAAATGAACATTGAAAGGATGACTATTCCATGCCTTGAGTTCATTTGAGATATCAGTGACAAAGGAATTATACATTCGCTGTAACACCATTCATGGATTATAGTATTCAAAGTTGTTCTCCAACTTTCTATTTCACTTGGGTAGCACAGATGTGTGACTAGGCACCACTCTTTGCTTATGAAGTCATAAGTGTTATGGACTTTCACTTCCAATGTGAAATGGACCTGCAAGGTCACACACATAGGATTTAAACTGGAAGAAGAGTTTATCCACAAATGATGTTTAGATTGATTGATAAAGGAGTTTAGTAGTTCAATTAAACACTCAATCAATTGATAGCTCAGTATCATAGTGTTCAAGGTGTTGGACCAATTGATTAGAGTATCAGATTGATTGAAACTGCAATTAACTGATTTTGCACAGTCTGTACTCCCAACCGATTGGCTCATATGATGAACCGATCGACTCATGTTGGTGAACCGATCGGCTCATGTGATGAACCGATCGGATCAGGATAGGTTGAGATGACCAGTTCAAGGGTTGAACTGATCGGCTCAACTGGTCCAACTGAGCAAGTTGGGAAAGTCAGGTTAGCAACAAATTTCTCTTCATTTCACTTGTCCAATTTGATTGGAACAAGGATTGGTATTTCGATCAATTCGAAACAAAAGAGGAAAAGTCAATCGAGAACTGACCATGGTAGTGAACCGACCGGTTCAGAAGTGAACCGATCAGCTCAAGTGCCCCAACCGACCGATTCAGGTGTGAACCGATCGGCTCAGGTCCCCAACTGATCAGTTCACACTTGAAACGATCGGTTCAACTGGCGCAGTTGGTTGTTTTGTGGAAAATCTCAAACCCTTCTACTCCTACTTTAATCTCGCATTGCTCGGGGTAGAGAACCCTATCCCATGACCCTCCTATATATAGGGGTATTGGGTGATTCTCAAGTACAACTCAGAACACCAGTTGCTCTATAAAGTTGTCATTCTCTCTGGTTGTGGTAACTAAGAGAGCCCGAGCAAGTGCTACCCGACAAGGGAGGCACAACAAGGGAAAGACAACTACAGAAAGGCGACTGGTGGTAGGAGAGTGTGTTGGTGACTAGTACGCCGACAGGAGGGTACAACTCATTCCGGTGCCTTGTGTGACAAGGCGATCGGAGTTCCAGGTGGTCTGTGTGGACTACTACAGATGCGGGAGACTTCTGTCGCTCGGAGGACATCTATCAATCCTGATAGTCCCAGTGAGACCAGGAGCTGCACAGACACCATCTAAGACCGAAGCTGAAGACTGTGCAAGCTGTGAGGTAATGTCACCGAGCAATCCTCGGGACAAGGTATATCTCTACAAACCATCCTTCCTATTGTATAGACGTTGACGCGATTCCTTTATTCTGGGTTTGGGGAGAAATTTTTTGTTTCCGCTGCCTTATCTGCCTCCCCTAAAACCCAACATGAAATGTGTGCAATAATGTGCATTTTGACATAACTAAGTCGTAAGATTAATCAATGCCACGTTCCCTATAGAAAGGGAGAGGCCACATATCAATATAAGTGCAGTCTATCTCAATCCCTTGGATGGCCATATTCGATGTCTGATAAGTTATCTCTTACCTCTGCTGACCAACAATGTTGGAGGTAGTTTAGCCCAGCTGGGATCAAGCCACCACAATCACAGTTCGTGGGTGGAGGCATGGTTCTGAGTGGACAGTTATCCTCATCTCACCATATGCACCATTTATTACCTAGTTTTTATGGTCTTTGGTGGTGTGGAGGAAGAACGAGCATTCCTTTTCCTCAAGTTCTCCACTATGAAGAATAGGTGGTTGCTGGGAATGGAGAACAGATGATGAGAAGAAGAATAGAAGGGGCTTTCGAGGAATCTGAGGAAGGAAATACAATCCCACTAGTTAGACAAAGCTAGAAACCAACCTAGCCTACCATCCCACCACATCACCATGGCCGCTGAAGCCAAGGATGGCAGGAGTCATCTCAGAACTATGGGAGGTGTTTCAGACTATTTCAACACAATGGGTGAGTGCTCCCTAGTATTTGGAGGTCGCCCAGAGATACTCAAACCATAAGGGGTCAAGAAAGGGATTCACAAGCTAGATCCCCTTTTCTACTCAACCACGGAATATCCTCTTGGCAGTGGGCTTGTGGCCGCTAGGGTCTGGGGATGATGCACCAAAACCTGGTAGCCATGGAGTTGTTGAAATGGATGGAGAATCCAACTGTCTTGCTAGAAACCAGTGACAAGTGTTGTGCTTCACGCTTTTACTCACTGGAGGCCTTCCCTCACTGTGGCACCCTATGGAATAGAAGACGTATGCTTTGGGCATCCATGAATTGCGTTACATGAGAGACAAAAGGAGAAGTGGACGGGCCAGGTCCAATCCCATACCACTAAACCAACAGAACCGAGATTGAACCGGCTGGCTTGAAGATGAATTAGGTGGGTCCTTGAGAAGGAGTTGCACCCTTTCTAGCCACGTGTCAACGGCCAATTGGCTTAATATGGTTATTTCCTTAAGAAATGTTCAGATCTTACAAAATTTGTATAAATTAGCACGCTTATCAGAAAATTACAAACAAGCTACCAAAATTCTTAGAAAAATGTAGTACAACATGAAATTATAACACCATGATTTGGATGCACTAATCTCAGTGATATCATGTATGTTGTGAAATTCTTAATTCATAGATAATAAATATCAAACAACGACCTGAAATTATGATAATATGTCAGTAAATCTATATTCATATTTATAATTCATTTAAGGTTAGATGCACGAAATCATGTAATTTGTTCCATATGGATAATTAGGGCTAATAACCCTAGTTAATGTGTAATAATTGCAAAGATGCTCAAGAAATTTTGAAATTGCAGAGTAAGCTTATATCAGTAACTGGAAACTAATATATAATTATGAGATCATAATTATGTATATAAATCATGTTACATGTTTAAGGATCCTATAATGATGAGAAAACCCTAATTAGATTAATGTATATAATCTAGGGTTAATACATGCAAACAATGATATGGAAACTAAGGTTCCTACAACTGATTATAATCTAAAATACGACATCTATAACATGAATCCCACATAAATGATGATAATACAACTAATGATCTAAATATCTGAATGAACTAAGGAAACCCTAATGAATCAACTTGGGTTAAGATGATGGGAACCTGATGATGGTACATGGTCTTGTCTTAATCAGGTTTGGCCAAGGATATAGTTGATACTGGGAATGTGATTAGGTTTGTCTATCTTGATCAAGGTATGCCATTACCTCTTACTTGGCTTGTTATACAATATGCATGTGTTATATGTGTAGTAGAATACTTGGCATATTGTATTGGATGAAATTATTGTTCTTGTATGCTATTTTGCTTAATTTTCCATACTTATGGATATGAACACATAAAACATAATATATTTGTTCCATTATAGGAAAGCACTAAACTCTTTGGTTGTACAGTTCTTGGAAGTGACTTAACTCTTTGGTAGTCAGTCACATTGTACATATGATCTAACTCTTTGGCAGGAGATCATAAAGGCCTTAATCTTGAGCTCCTTGTGAGTCAAGAGAATGCATCAAAACCTTTGACAGTCAATGCATGGATATATAATGGAAAATGAGCTTAAAATATGTGTTCTATTTTGTTAATGAATATCTTTGTGCACGTATACACTTTGCTTATATTTGTTAATGCTGCCAAGTATTAGTTTTATCTTATTGTCAAGCTTAGCAATGAGAGGTATATAAAAAGACATATAGGCATACTCAGTACATTATTCTTGAATATTGTGTTGACGTGTACCACATGTAATCTTTTGTTTAGGTTGGGGACATGTAATCTTGAAGAACCAGGATAGTTGAGAGTTGTGTGGTGAGCTGATGTATAGATGGACCTAGTGTCTTAAGATCCTATTGTTTAGTGGTATTACATGTATATGTAATAGTTTGTTGTTCAATGTGTAATATAAAATGTTGTAAAAATTCATTTTTTAATTATATGTTGAATGGTGAACATGTGTTGTATGGTTTTATTATTGTTCATGTGCATGTGCTACTATTGTTTCCTTCTGAATTCCTCTGATTTTCTTCTTCTTAGCCTAGTTTGTGGTGCTCATATTGGGGTTCTCGCTGAGGTGATGTTTCAATTTGGATGTCACGCCTCAGATTAAGTTTTAGAAAATGTGGGGATGTCACAGGTGGTATCAGAGCATGAACAATAACAAAACCTGACATTTTATCACTATGCAACTCAAAACTTAAGAACTTTGAACCTTTATAAATCTTTAGGGTTAGATTAGTTATATTTTAGAGACTAGATCTGACCTAGCCTCTATGTTTGCACCTAGATGTCTAAGAACTAGGTCTAGACTGGTGCTTGTTGTATCACAAGTCCTTAGATGTTGTTCTTTCCTTATAGTGTAGAGGTATGGGACGTTGCATTATTTGGAAATGGCGTGCATCAAGGGAAGAGAAACCCTAGACATATGGTGCTCGTTGTCTAGAGTAGCTACAATAGTCTACACCATGTTCTCACCCTTTTCACTAATTTTCATGGCATTGTACTCTCCACTGTGTGTGGGACACTCATTTTCTAGATTTAGTTTTTGATTCCATTCGGATAGAACCTTGGTAGTTTTCTCTAATGCATGTTTAATTAGAGAAAAACTATATAATATTTTATTACAAATGTAAGTATTATAAAAATGTGTCCCCACACATGTATGAGTAGGAGGTAGTCATGCAACCTAAGTGAAAGTGAATGACATCAGTCTAGAAGAGAGAGTAGTTCTAGATTAGATGACTAGAGCCTTGTTAGAATATATGATAGATGGAATAGATGAAATAGGTTTTGATGATATGATCTAAGTCTTATATAGATAATATAAGATGTATATATATGATATAAGTTGGTTTATGATGATCAATGTTATCTTTAAGGATTAAGGTTTAGTTTTGAGGATTTGAGATAAGTCTTGATGACGTAAGTAACTAGGCTTTTATATGAAAATATGTTAAGCTAAGACAAGGTTATGAATCATCATGAACCTCAATCTAGTTTACAAAGGAGGACCTCTAGTGTTAGGACTAGTTATAGGGTTAAATCCAGAGAGTGTGAGACCCAAAGGGAGAAGGTTTGAGAACCTAAACTCTAGGATATATGAAATATGTGATATGATATGTCCTAAACTAGAATACTCCTGAGTGATTGAGATGACTTGCCTTATGCATGATTCCTAAAGTCTTGTTGAACCCTACATGTCCCTGGGAGGACCAAACCCTAGAGTTAGAGAAAGGCTTCTTTATGCATATGGGAATATGAATTTGAGAACCTACCATCTGGGTGAGGGAGAGTCCCAAGACCCTAGAGGAGGTAAATGTGTTAGTTTCTATAAAGCCTCATGCTCGGGTTGGTGGTTCCGCATGTAGGACTCTAGTGGGGTATATATAAGAGAGTTTTGAGTAAAGATGTTTCATGGTTAGAGATCTATGAAAAGAGAATATCATATCATGTTTTGTTTTGTGCTTTTGTGGCTAGAAATTGTGAAGTTGATCACTAGTGCCAATTAGGTAATACGAGAACCCTAGACCAAGAGGGAAGATAAAGTATATGCATATGAGATACTCATAGAGTTGTGTGAGCTCAGATACACTAGGCACAGAGTTACCCTCATGATATGGGTTAGGAGAACCTCAATTGGGCTAGACAAAGCTTTAATATATGTTTGAGGAGCCACTCATATAAGTTTTTTTAGCACCACCATGATATAATACATGCAAGGATGTGATCTAATCTTGAGACGTGATATATGGACATAACATGAAGGAAACCTAGAGATGGTTTAGTAGATATCATTGCATAAATGGTTAGCTATATACATGAATAATGATAATAATATGAATAGTTGGCTAATCTCATGATGAAACTCTACTAGACTTTACAACCTAATACGAGAATGTACAATGAGATGACATTAATGATACATGTTACATGAATTGTAATGACATAATATGGTTGGTGGGTCTAGTGATGAATTCACTAACAAACTTGTAACTTAACATGAAAGTGAAATGAAATCATCTTAGTGATAGATGCCAAACAATTCTAATGTTAGTGCTTAATAAATATGTTGAATATAGTATGAAAATTTTGCACAACATAATGATGATGGCACATTATTATGAATAAAATTGAGTTAATTATAAATAACTCTTCCCAAAATGAGGACACCATGATAGAACCTGATATTTGGATAAAATGAGGATGAAAATCCTAAAATGTGAAAAATGCCATGTATAATGTATTGTTTGAATCTTATGCTAGGGTGAAATTAGTATAAAAATCCTAATTGTGAATATGACACAACCTAAGTATCTAAATCATGTTATATGGTGGGTTGTTCACCCTAGATGTTAAAAATCTCTTTTAAGTGCTTTGGATATATGGTTCTAGGTATCCTATGTGGATATGTTACACATTAAGTGGTGTCCTACAATGGGTGAATTTTTTTTTGTTTTTCCTTGGAGTGCAAGTGTGGCTTAATTTTGAGAACAAAATTTCTTTTAATATGTATATGATGTGTTAGACTGAACTTTTAGCTTAATTTTGAGGATGAAATATCTTTTAAGGTGTGTAGGATGTGATGAAGTGGACTTTTAGAACCCTTAAATGTACAATGACATAAGTGAATTCGTGCATGTTGAGTTTTTTTTAGTGTTCTGAGTATTTTGTCAAAGTTTGGATGTCAAATGATATTGATGTCAAATAGTTGTGGGTTGACACCAAAATTCAATAGGTTGTGCCTTGAGTTATGATAAAGCTATGGTTAAATTTTGGTGGCAATTGGAGGATCCTAGAAGAAGTTATTTAGGTTTGAAATGTGTGAAGTAATGTCATTTTGATGGTTTATAGAACTGAGTCATGGGATTAATCAATGTCACGTTCCCTATAGAAGATGAGAGGCCACATATCAATATAAGTGGAGTCTATCTCAGTCCCTTGGATGGCCAGATTCGATGGTTGAAAGTTAACTCTTACCTCTACTGACCAATGATGTTGGAGGCAGTTTAGCCCAGCTGGGATGAAGACACCATGATCACAGTTTGTGGGTGGAGGTGTGGTTCTGAGTGGACATTTATCCTCAGCTCACCATGTGCACCAATTATTACCCAGTTTATGTGGTCTTTAGCGATGTGTGAAGGAAGAACGAGCATTCCTTTTCCTCAAGTTATCCACTACAAAGAATAGGTGGTGGTTGGGAATAGAGAACAGATGATGAGAAGAAAAACAGAAGGGGCTTTTGAGGAATCTGATGAAGGAAATGCAATCCCAGTAGTTAGACAAAGTTAGAAACCGACCTAACCTACCATCCCACTGCATCACCATGGCCACCGAAGCCAAGGATGACAGGAGACATCTCAGAGCTATGGGAGGTGCTTCAGGCTATTTCAGCACAATGGGTGAGTGCTCCCTGGTCTCTGGAGGTCACCTAGAGATATTTGAACCATAAGGGGTCGAGAAATGGATTCACATGCTAGATCCCCTTTTCTACTCTACTGCATGGCGGCGGGCTTGTGGCCGTAATACAAAAAAATGGTCTTTAACTACAAAAAATTGTAGCAAAAGACCCAAATTTTGTAGCTAAAGGCTTTAGCTACATTTATCTTTACATTTAGAATATGAAGCAATACCCATGTAGCTAATTGTTTTTTCTACAATTTTCAAAACTGTAGTTAGATATTCATCTAGCTACAAATGCGTATGTAACCCTAATTGTAGGTAAAAGTTCTCCTTACACATTAAAATGTAGTTTAAATTGTAGTTAAATATATGACTACAATTGTATTTGTAGCTATTAAATGTAGGGGGAAATGACATTTGTTACAATTGTATATGTAGTTCATGTGTAGCAAAAATTTGCTCCTACTACACTTGTAATTGTATTTAGTGTGTAGTGAGAGACATCATGTACTACACATGTGTGCATATGTAGTTAGATTATGAATTCAACCATTAAATTATCAATACAAAGTATTTTTTTAAGAAAGAAGATATAATCAATATTGATTCAGATCAAATTGTGGTTGTGATGTCAATAATCATACTTTTATTACATTGAAGCATGAGTACACATGGGGAGGACATAAACCTTGCCCCCATTTTGTGAAATGGAAAGAAGATATATGTATACAATGACCCCCATGAGAATACAAGTTTACATCACTCTCGAAGTTTCACCCCATGTTGTACCCTAGCTCTTAAAACATTTTCAAGTAGCTTGAAATCAAAATAATCATGCAATTTTCATTTGGATAGGGACTTGTAGGACCAGGTTTAAATTTCATATCATTAGCAGATTACCACTGAAGAAATAAGTAGAACTAAAATATTTTTAACCCAGAGAATAAATATCTTAGGCCATCTAAAGGTAGATAATATTGAGTACGTGTATCCATTAATCTTTACAATCAAAAGGTAGGAAGATGAAAAGTTTCGATGACCCAAGACACCGAAGAAAATAGAGTAAGTCCACCTGCAAGATTCAACAAATTCAACATTAGGCAAAATGAGTATACAATCTATACAATACAAAGAATAGATAAATATAAAAAGAATATATGATGCATTCAACATACATACCTCATCAATCTTACACCAACTTGTTCACCTCTACCAAATGTGTATCATTTTTCACCTGTACACAAACATATTCCTCACTGAGCATCTTTAGCTCCATGAAAATTTCTTGTGAAAGGGACTTGAAGCAGAGATCCATGTCCTACTAGTTGATGAAAGGTACAGGTCGATAACTCATGAATGAATACTTCCTTGCTTAGGAAAAAGAAGGGAATAAAATTGGAACCGGACCGTAAGTCAAATAGAAATAAATGCTATTGTACCTAAGTGATCAACATCAACATTTTTATCTTTTTAGGGAACTATTCATTAGTGACAAGGATAGTAGGGATCTGGCACCAGTATAGCTCATTGACAAGTGTATTTATCTGTGGATACATAATAGGTTCACCAACAAGAGATAAGGAACAATGTCTTGAAGAGGCGGGGAAAATGAAGGGAGAGGCGGCACAACTGACTCTATAAGGTTTATTATAGATGATTGATCCTTCTTTGGGTTGTTGTCTTTGGATAGACACTTGTATCTGCATTTAATTTTCAAATCTGACGTCAAAATTTTACTAATATAAGATATGTACTGAACGGAGAGGTTATGACATCCATTCATCTACATGTCAGCACATCGTAACGTGTTCAAAGTATGCTCACAAGAACAGTGAAGGGAGTCTTGGTCATCTTATCGAACAAACTAGACTCACATGTCTATATTGATTCATAATCAAAAGAGTCAAGATAACCATCTTTATGGAGTCTAGATATGGGATTCCCATTTATGTTCCCCTAGACAACAATGCCAAAGGTATGTTTTGTTTGATTCATTGAGTTTTATTCTTTTGGTATTTATGTTATATATGCTTGTCTCTATATCTATCAAGTATAGACCATAAGACATTGGGGAACTACCATAAAAGATCCCATATTTACTAATAGAACATCTTCCATTCGTTATAAAACTAGGACATATACATGATATAATCATAGTCTGAGAGTCTCCAATATAAGAGTCTCTCAATACCTCAGTAAGTTTGCTCCCGCGAAAAGGAATTTGAACCTGGTCATGGTCAAGAGCACATCTAGTACTTGGCTTGATATTAATCATGCCAATTCATGTGAGGTCTAAGTTTGTAATAGAAATAATTAAACTAGTGGACCTGATTGATGACAAAAATTTTAATTTTTTAACTTGCTTATACCACTATGTATCTACACATTAATTCACTGATATTATTACTGCATAGCATAGTTAAAAATTAGGAAGGTTGTAGCTAGGAGTTCAGTAGTTCATGCCAGTTCCCAAGATGCTAGACTTCTCCATGCATTAGTGAAGATGATGAACACAATCTCAGAATCACAGAGCACCAACAACATCATGACATTCATGAGAAGCACTATGGTGGCTATTTGAGCTCATTACATGGAAGAATTGCCTACCTGAGTCAATGGCAAGGATTTTTTAAATATTACCCTATAAAAATATTTACAGAGGGATTATGTACCTGGGCATATGGAAAGAACAGATCTTGAAACTACTTGAACCTATCAAAGATTTCCAAAACAAAATATATTGTGCAAGAAACATTAGTACATCTGGCCCAACAACAATGCAACAAAAATGAAAGTAACCTTGATGCAAAATAGAGCATGCACTATTCTTATTATATATAGAGGAAGACTTGAAACACCTAATGGTGAAGGCTTCATAGGAATATGGACCTCCCACAAGATGTAGCACATGCGTCAATGCATGTGGTTTCCCAACTATCACAACATGTTGAAAGGAGAAGACCTTACAACCTGTTGATGGCCTAGCACACCTTGAAGCTAGCTCAGGTGGCCTCTTGAAGGCAGTTTGAAAAAATAATTACAATGACAACTACAAAGAAAGCCAAACCTTTTTTGGTGTCCAAAGCTCTCGTCTTTTCATATATTTTACCTATGTAAGATTTACAATGAGGTACCCATAAAGTCTTTTATCAGAGAAATAGACCTGATAAAATGAAAATAAAAGCAATCGTCAATCAACAACTAAATTGATTTATAGGGTAAGAAAACCCAAAGGATAAGACCAACACATTTGAGTAGTAAAACCTAGCAAGGCTAGTCGACTACAACAAATAAGAAATCAGTTCAACAGACAGAAATCTGTATAATAAATAGTTTGCATGAATATAGCAACAAGACCCATATACTAAACCCTTCAACTCTAATAAATAACATGATAATCTATCTCCACAAACTCTGTGTGGTGGTCCATTATGATGTATTTCTTCAATTTCTTCTACATAAATATATAAAGAACTATTAATCCATGAGGTAACTTGAAGTAAATATGTCATGTACACCAGATTTTTGTTCATTCTTTGCCTAGATAACATTTAGGAGAATTATACCATGGACATCTAGGTGCCACCGAGCACTCAGTATTAACATATACTTCCCTTCAATAATATGATACAAAATAGTTGCGTCTATAAACGAGGGGGGTTACCATGTAGAATTGGTCACTTGTTGTAGAAGTAAAACACCACCATGTTTGCTAACTTGAAATTCCCAGGAAATTTATAACTTGCAAGCTTTTAGAACGAGTGCACCATTTACATTCTTTGAATAGACAAAATATTGTAGGAAATAAAGAAGAAGACAAAGGAAGTTCATTTAGAGATGAGGAGGTCCACAACATTACCTATCAGAATAGACATCAGGACCAAGGATTTAAGCACCATAATACAAAATTGTTCAACAAAACGGAGATCATTCTAGTTGTCCAGCATGGAAATGAAGTAGTTCCAGTCTAATAAATAAAGTAATCACCTCAATTTGTGGCCTTTACCCTTCTTTTTGACACCAAGACCTTCATAGATCAAGGCTTGAGTTTGTTGTTTCTCAAGTACCTTCATTTCCTATTGTATTCTAATGTCTTCTCTTTCTATAGTTTGTGTTCCTTTATTTCCTATAGTTTGAGTCTAAGAAAGTTCCAAGAGAAATTAAAAGTTATGCTTTGTCCTTCAAATTCATCTGGTTTCATTGAAAGAGAAGAAGGCAGGAATACCACGTCATCTTACCCAGAGTAGGCCTAATGCCATGCCGTGTTTCAATTTCACTACATCTCCTATAAAGTAAAGAACTAGGAAGTAACATGTACCCTGGATAGAATGGTCTCTCACAGTACAACCAACCATGCCAGTAATAACATATAAAATATCAAGAACTTGTTAGCAAAAGGATGAATCTATTTGACCACCATTTCTCTATTATGATCTTCTAAACAAGGAGGCTCATACATAAAGGGGTCATTAAACTGCTTACTTTTTTCCAATGGCATAGACTTAAAATACACAAAACTTGATCAATACAAGGACTCACCGTTTATGATTAACTGAGTTTGTCTTCTATAACAAAATGCAATAAACTCATTCAATATCTTATCCATCCTCTAAATAAATAAGGTTCAGTCGACTTATACTAGAGAGGAGAAGAACTGTATATGTGGGATTGAGGAGTGAGCTGAAAGATCTGGGGAACCATTAGTTAATGTTGGTTTGTGAAGGAGCATGTGAATGGAATGAATGGTCCCTTAGTCTAGTGCATTTCAAGTATGTGATAAGTATGATAGGTTGTTGTCCTAGACTTCTTTTCTTAGTGATGACTTCAGCTTGTGAGTTTCATGCTTAGTGTTGATACGTTGTTTGTCCTTCTCCCTTTTCAGATTTATAACATTTGCAAGTACATTATTTGTATTTTCATATTTATAACCATTGCAATGGAGGAACACATGATTATATATTATCAAAGAGAGTATACATGGATAAATGTGGACTTGTAAATGCAATTCATGTCAATAAGAACTCAAATGTGGCTTTAGCAGAATAAGTCATGATATTAGCCAACAATACATACAAGGAAACAGTCACGACAATCAATCTTGCATACAACAAGTTTTAGAGCCATATCCCTAAGGTAAATTTAGAAGTTGTTATCAATGTGTATGATGTTGTTTCTCAATCAAGTATTTGGCAAATGATAAACCTCATGTTGTAGAATTGTTCCAAGAGCATCATGCCAAAAAAATGAACAAAGTACTACCTTTTTTCCTATCATAGATTCAAATGCATGGTCATATATCTTATTGGGTCCAGCCCATATGAGTATGGTAAATGGCCAATGAATGAATTTACCTACAATTTTTAAACAAAACAAGATATTGTCCTATTCTTGTATTGGTAGTAATAAAGCTCAAGTAGAATTTGAAAAGAACAAGTCATAAAAATTGTGTGAAAGGGGGCTTTCTACTGAAGATGAATGGAGTGCATACTTTTCTTGTACAGTGCTTAATGAATGACATACATTGTTTTTTTTCTAGATATTGCCATGAAGTCTATTGTTGCTTCATACTATTTTGCTCACTAAGAATGTCCCATCAAATTTGTAAATGAACTTGGTAAAGTTACAAGTGTGTATTAGAAATTCAGATCCATAAACCTAGTGCATCGACAAACGACATACTATTATCTTGAGGCATTTCATCCACCTATTCATAAATCAATATTTTCTAAGTTGCAAGCTAACTATATCCATTATAATTGAAATGAAGTAAGTAAATTTAACATGGTTATAATAGGATGTGGCAAGTGACATTCAAGATACTAGAAAAATAGGTTAGAAAGTGACATCAAAGATACCAAGTTGTAGCCATAATCTCCACAAAAATAGCATTACATATAACAAAATTTACATTCAGGCTATGAGACTATATATGACTTGCATATAGAGGTTGGTATATCATAAGCATCACTTTGCAATACAAAAAATAGATAAATATAATTTTTTAATCTAAAGGAACTTTTATAATCTCATATTCATGTGTTTAGTATGTTGATATTATGATATCAAATGAGATCATGGTGATGCACTTTGACATTAGGAAAGATGTTATCATTTTCTAGTAAAAATCAACAATAGCTACTCTTTTCTACTACAAAATTCATTCAATGTGTTGACTAACCGTAAAGTCATTTTTTCAACTAGTTGCGGAGTTATAGAACTACCAGATCATCTAATAGGAAAATATACTATTAGATGAGAATGTGCCTTCATTTCTATGACATTTTCACTAATAAGAAAATAATCCTCTAATCATAATTTTCATTCTAAGCCTACGCGACATAGAAAATTGATAGATTGATTATAGAGATCTAAGAAGAATACACTTTTGAATTTTTCCTCAATGTTTTCATGTCTATAAAGTGTGTATAAAAAAGAAACATGTGATTTAGACATATGCAAATTAGTATGTTAGGATTTTGAAATTTTTTTAAACCACATACCAAACACCTGAAATCCAGAAGATGGAGTAGAAGATGGTGACAACACCCTTTATTGGTGAAGGATCAAGAGGAGAGTTGGGGCCTAGGAGGAGAATAAGAAAAATAGTGGACATACTTGTGGATTTGGCTGACAATGGAGCGACTCTGCCATGCAATAGAGGAGGATCAAATCTTTGGAGACAATGTTTGGGTGGAGCGCCCTTCCTAAAGATAGAGGTGAGCTGGTGGTAGGTGATCGACAACCACATCCTACTAGAGATGGAGGCAGACAAGTGATCAACAACCCTGCAAGAGAGGAGGGGCATCAGCCAAGAGCGTCGGATGACAAGCAAGAGCGTCGGGTGTGGGTCAGGCGTCGATGGGTGTCGGACATTGATGGGCGTCAGCGTCGTGCATCGTGTCTTGTGCCTCAGGCTTCTTTTAGGTGTCAGGCGTCGGATGGGCGTCAGGCATCGACGGGAATTCGGGGTAGTGCATTGGGTACTGGGTGTCAAGCTTCAATGGGCGTTAGGTGTCATACATTGGCATCGACTAGGTGTCGGGCATCGTTGGGCATCAGACATCGAGCATCTAAGGGCGTCAGGTGTCGGCTGGGCATCGGGCGTCGATGGGTGTCAGGCGTCGTGCATTGGTTGTCGGCTGGACGTCGAGCATCAATGGGCGTCAGGCATCGTCTAGGCGTCGAGGGTTGGCTGGGCATCGAGGTTTCATGCTTTGGGTGTGGGCTGGGTGTCGGCCATGGATGGGTGTCAGGCATTGGGCGTCCGCTGGGTGTCAAGTGTCAGTTGGACGTCGACTGTCTGGCTAGAGAATCACGAGTGAGATGGGATGGAGTTTGGAGAAGGATGTGGCATCAGAGAGGAGGGGAATGGGGGGGCATCATTAGGGCGTCGGGGGACAATGTGCGCTTGAGGGAAAGAAGATGTTCGCAAAACTGTTCGGGAAACTAGAGGGATATGCATAAGGATAATGAAGAGAAACTCTCGGAATTACAACTAAAAAGAGAGAAAATTTGTAGCTACATTTTATTTATTAAGTTAACTACAGTTATTTAGGTTACATAAATATTTTTTGGAAGTAACAATAGATCTCGCTACACATAAATTAAATGTAACTTAAATAATTGTAGCTAAATCGTCTTTTTTTTGTCGCCACCACTGGGGACGATGCATCAAAACCTGGTAGTTGTGGAGTTGTTGAAATGGATGGAGAATCTAATGGTCTTGTTAGAAACTGGCGACAAGCATTGTGCCTCACCCTTTTTTTAACTAGAGCCCTTCCCTCATGGAGGCGCCCTGTGGAACAGAGGACACAGGCTTTGGGTGTCTGCAAAACACGTTACGCGAGAGATAGAAGGAGAAGCGGATGGGCCAGGTCCAATCCCAGACCACTGAATCAACGGAACCGAGATCGAACTGGCCGGCTTGAAGATGAATCAGGTAGGTCCTTGAGAAGGAGTTTCTCCCTTGCTAGCCACGTGTGAATGGCCGATTGGCCTAAAAAGGAAAATTCCTTTAGAAATGTTTAGATCTTATAAAATTCATAGAAATTAGCACACTTATCAAAAAATAACAAACAAGCTACCAAAATTCTTAGAAAAATGTGTAGTACAACATGAAAGTATAATAATTGTATTTGGATACAATAATCTTAGTGATATCATGTATGTTGTGAAATTCATATTTCATAGATAATAAATATCAAACAATGGCCTAAGATTATGATAATATGTCAGTAAATCTTGTTGACCTAGAGGTTGTATAAATTGTCCATATTTTGATAATGACTTAACCATTCCATTCAAATATATCTAATATGTGTATTCAAGATTGATTTCAGGCTTTAGGTACATGAAAACGATTATTAAGACAAGCCCTAGCTTGTCAAAGTTCAATTCAAATGCAATGCAAGTGTGCTAATAAGGAAATCACCTCAAATTACTTTAGAAGATTTTTGTAATCACTTGTATTGATGATATGACTTGTAACTAAGATGATAAAAATATGTGGGACACTTAATACCAAGTTTTAATAACTTTTTAGCCAAATTAGAAAATCGATCACATGCTATTGATCGGTCGAGTTCTAATCTCGACCGATCCCATGGATTGATTTTTTGAAGGTGGCAATCGGTCGAGTTGTGCATTCTTAGAACTCGACTGACTGGCCTACTAACCAAATGCAATTTTGGATGATCGGTCGAGTTCCCTAGAACAAACTCAACTGATAGTTTGAAAATTGGATTTGTCTTTTAGTCGATCGGTCAAGTTACCTTTATTAAAACTCAACTGAATGCACTGTACAAAAAATGTAAAAAAAGTAATTATAACCATTGGTGACTTGTTTGGGGTGAAAATAGATCCGTTGCTTTGAGGAAAATGGCTATATATCGGCTCTAAGTGTTCCCCAACTCAAGAGATCACCCCAACTATAAATATGACCCCTTGGAGTTCATTCCAAGTTTTCTCATCCACTACATTCAAGGTCCTTGATATAGTTGAGTGTGCTACTACTCCTTGAGGCCCTTTCTCTCTAGTTTGCACTTCATTTTGTGATTTTTGAGTGAGTTAGGCTTATTGTAAGAGAGCTCCACCCTTGTGCATGTAAAGCTCTCAATCTTCCACTACTTCCCTATCCCCTTCCTACATGAAAAAAAGGTGAAGAGAGCTCCATCGAGTGAATAAGGAGTTGTAGCTGGTCCTCTCCAAGGTTGTTGAAGAGGAGGTGATCTTTTCTAGGTGAAGGAGAAGGTAAAGGCTGAAAATCTAAGAGGAGAAGCAAAGTCCTTCAAGGCAGAAGACTTGAGCTTAAGTGGGTAAGACCTTGGCGGAGGCTGAAGACTCAAGCTAAGTGGGTAAGTTCCTTGGTAAGGTGGATATCTCCTTGTAGTTGGATGGGTAATTCCTTTGGTGGTCTATTGTTGTAACTCTTATTGGTGATAATATAGAGAAAAGCACTTGCAAAGTCCTAGAGGTTGACCTCTCTAGTAGTGGACTGACTCACTTCTAGTTTGAAGTGTGGAACCACTCTACATCATTTTGTCATGTTCTTGCTATCAATCTCTCTAATCCTTGCTATGCTTGTTAGATAATCTTCAAATTGCCATTAAGCTATTGCTTCAATTTGATATAATTTGAAGGTCTAATCTATTTTGTGAGAAATTTTGTAGCACTATTCAACCCCCCTCTAGAGCCCTTAGATCCAACAAGTGGTATCAGAGCTAAAGATCTTCTCCAACAATATCCCATGAGATGAGAAGATGGGCGACAACCTACTTGGTTCACTCAACCTAGAGGGAGGCTTCTCCATGCATCCTTCGGTCTGTGACGGCACCAACTTCCTCTATTGGAAGAGGTGGATGCAGTTCTACATTCAAGGGATGAACTTTGATATGTGGAAGGTGATGGTAACACCTTACAAGGAGCCAACCAGATTTGTTGAAACATGGAGTGAAGCTACTCTCCAGGAGGCTCAACTCAATGCAAAGACCATTAACATCCTCTACATAGCCCTCACCCCCAAAGAGTTCAACTGGATCTCATCATGGGACACCAACTATGAGATTTGGGACAAGCTGTGCATCACATTTGAAGGCATAAAGAAAGTCAAGGAGGCAAAGATCTACATGTTGAACAACCTCCTAGAGAACTTCAAAATGGGAAAGAAAGAAGGCATTGCGGAGATGTATTCAAGACTCAATGTCATCATCAATGGGATGGCTACATTAGGCAACACTTTGGATAGATGCGTCATCAACTCAAAGATCTTAAGAACTCTTCCAAAGAGGTGGGAGTCAAAGGTCACCTCCATTGAAGAAGTGAGGAGCCTTGGTGACATCCCAACTGAAGAACTCATTGACAAAAATTCAAGCCCATGAGCCTAGACTTGACAAGCAAGAAGAAGAAGCAAATAAAGAAGAGAAGGAAGCCAAGAAGATCAAAGATAGTGCTTCCAAAGCACATGTGGAGGCTGTCATTCTTCAACAACAACTTTCTTGCTGAGCTTCTCCCTCCTCCTCTAGTGAAGATGAAGGCCCTAGTGAGCATGAAGCTAACTACATCAAGGGAAAACACTTCAAAGGAAAGCAAGCATCCTCCTCCTCTACTCTGAGATGCTACAAGTGTGGCCAAAAGGGGCACTACAAGAGTGAATGCCCAAAGTCAAGAAAGTCACACCACAAGTGCAGCTCAAGGAAGGAAGAGGATTACAAGAAGGAGAGAAAACACAAGAGGAAGAACAAAAAGGAGAAGAGACACAATAATGCAACTCATTCGGCTTGGGAAGCTTCATCTT
This sequence comes from Alisma plantago-aquatica, assembly GCA_963693085.1. Lineage (NCBI taxonomy): Eukaryota > Viridiplantae > Streptophyta > Magnoliopsida > Alismatales > Alismataceae > Alisma > Alisma plantago-aquatica. The sequence goes on along the minus strand of OY856411.1, from coordinate 1,053,834,935 downwards.
CAAGCAGCTCAAGCTCTGAAGAAGATGGAGAGTGCCATCTTGCTCTCATGGCCTCTACAAGTGAAGATATTGGGGAAGTAAGTGAGGTAAGCTTGCATAGATTTTCTAAAGAAACTATTATTGACATTCTTATTACTACCCGTTCATCTTTTATTAAATGTAAATCTAAAAAAAACTGTTAGGAAAAATTATTGATGATCTTTATGCTAAGCTTGAAATTTTGGAATTGAATGAGAAAACCAACCTTGAGAGTATTGATAACTTGCAAGGGAAATACCTTGACCTTGAGCTCCAATACAATGGGGTTGAAGTTGAGAATGGTGTTTACCTTAAGAACATTGAGAATCTTAAGGAAGAAAACTAAAATTGCCTTAAAGAACTTGATTTGCTTAAAACTAAAAATGCCAATTTCAAGTTGCTTATTGATGCTTGTAGATAAGAGAGAGATGTCTATCTCAAAGAGATTTAAATGATTAAATCTAAAAATTCTAGGTTACTTGCTCAAGTAAATGATCTATCTTCTAGACCTTTCTTGCCTAGTGTTAATGTTGCTTCTATCTCTCTAGAAAAGGATTCACATCTTTCTAAAGCTTTATGTCTTAAGGCTGATCTTGTGCATGCTAGGGATGGCATATCTAGCTTATCTTCTACTATTTTTTTCTTTGAATGATGATAACCATATATTGAGAGCATCCCTACAGAAATTCCTCAAAGGGAAGAACACCCTAAATAAAATCCTTGACCATTCTACCAAACAAAGTGGTACTAGTAGTTTGGGATTTGTAGGGGGAGCCTTTAAGTGCAATAGTAAGGACAAAGGTAAGAAAAAGAGCAAGTAGATCGTTTTCTTTGTAGGAGAGTCTTTGGGCACTAAGAATCATATGGTTTGTTCTTATTGCATATGTGATGATCATTATTCCACTTATTGTCCTTACAATCCTAAGGGGACCAACCAAAGATGAAATGGGTCCCCAAGATAACTCTAGATCCCAAAGCTTGAGTAGGGAACTGACATTCTCCTTTCTTGTAGGAAAAGGGTAGATGGATTGTTGATAGCGGCTGCACAAAGCATATGACCGGTGACATAAGCCATTTTAACAATTTCACCAAGAAGAAAAGGAGGATCCGTCACCTTTGGGGACAACAAGAAAGGTAAATTCAAAGGTTAGGGTGACGTAGGTGAATCCTTGTGCATCAAGAATGTTCTTTTTTTGGATGGCCTACATCACAATTAAATAAGCGTTAGTCAACTTTGTGATAATGGTTACCTTTTGCTTTTTACTTCTTTTGAATACTTGATTATAGGTTCCCTCACCTATGTTATATATAAGGGAACTAGAAGTGGTAATCTTTATGTTATTGTTCTTGAATCTATTAAGCTTGTTGTTGGTAGATGCCTAGTAGTCAACTCGAATGATATTTATCTTTGGCAGTTCTGGCTTGGTCATGTAAACATGGATCAGTTGAAGAAGTTGAGCAAAAAGGACTTGGTCAAGGGACTTCCTATATTGGATTTTGAAAAGGATGAGGAATGCCAACCTTGTACCCAAGGAAATCAAACCAAGTCCTCCTTCAAATCCAAAGGAGTCCTTAGTACTAAGAGAGCTCTTGAGCTTCTTCACATTGATCTTTTTGGACCAATGAGAATGCAATCACTTCGTGGTTCCAAGTATTGTCTTGTTATAGTCGATGATTTCTCTAGATATACTTGGACCTTTTTTCTCATTTCTAAAAGTGATACTCTTGATGTTCTCTCAAGCTTTTGCAAATGAGTTGAGAATGAAGCTTCTTGCCGGATTGTTTCTATCCGTAGTGACCATGGGGGAGTATTTGAAAATGAGCTTTTTGAGCACTTTTGTCAAGAATCGGGTTATGCACACAACTTCTCTTCACCTCGAACACCTCAACAAAATGGGGTAGTAGAGAGGAATAATAGGTCCTTATAAGAGATGTCTAGGACCATGCTTCTTGAGTATGATACTCCTAAGAAGTTTTGGGATGAAGCTGTCAGTATCTCATGTTTTGTGCAAAAGTGTGTTTTCACTCATCCTTCACTTAAGAAACCCCCCTATGAGCTATGGCGTGGTAGGAAGCTTCTATCGAGTATTTCCATGTTTTCGGATGTCCTTGTTTTGTTTTGAATACGAAAGATTCTCTTGACAAGTTTGATCCGAAATTATACAAGGCTTTCTTTCTTGGATATAGCACTACTAGCAAGGCTTATAGAGTTTTCAATATTAATCTTGGTAAGGTAGAAGTATCTGTTAATGTAAAGTTTGTTGAGACTAACCCCTCTATTCCCAAAGATATTGTTCCAAATGATGATGTTGCACGTGAAGTTATTCCTATCCTTAAAGAACTCAACATCACTCAAAAGGGAAAAGAGGTGGCTGCTCAAGAAGAAGATAAAGATGATGAAAAGAAGGATTTAACTCCCCAGTTTGCAAAGAATCATCCAAAGGAGATGATTTTAGGTGATGCTTTTGAAAGAGTGAAGACACGGGCTGCATTCAACAAAGAACAAGCCAACAATTCCTTCATCTCACAACTTGAGCCTAAGAATGTCAAAGAAGCTCTTGGGGATGAAGAATGGATCCTAGCAATGCAAGAGGAGCTAGAGAAATTCGAGAAGAACAAAGTGTGGACCCTTGTGCCAAGACCAAGTGATAGAAAGATCATTGGAACCAAATGGGTCTACCGCAACAAGCTAGATGAAAGCGGCTAAGTGGTAAGAAACAAAGCAAGGTTAGTGGCTCAAGTCTATAATCAACAAAAAGGTGTAGAATTTGATGGGACATATGCACATGTAGCTAAACTTGAGTCCATTCACATGTTGCTTGCTTTTTCTAGTTATAAAAACTTTCTTTTGTATCAAATGGATGTTCAAAGTGTTTTTTTAAATGGTACAATTGAAGAGGAAGTGTATGTTGCACAACCTCCAGGCTTTGAATATGATAGTCTACCTAACCATGTTTATTTGTTGCAAAACGCTCTCTATGGATTCAAACAAGCTCCAAGGGATTGGTATGAGAAATTAAAGAACTTTTTGTTAGATCATGGTTATATATGGGCAAAGTGGATTCTACCGTGTTTCGAAAACACACTTCTAATAATTTTCTTATCATTTAGATATATGTTGATGATATCATTTTTGGCAGAACTAACCTTGATCTTTGCAAAGAATTTAGTGATCTTATGTAGAGTGAATTTGAAATGAGTATGTTTTGGCAAAGAATTTAGTGATCTTTTGGCAAAATCTATTTTCATGTTCATTTTGCCTTATTTTTCTCTTGTTTTTGGGTATTTTTTGCAAACATATGTTTTATCACAAAATAGTACCCAATGATGAGTGATATGTGCCTAAGTACATTTAATATACATAATGGACTTGATAAATAAATTTAATTAGCACTCATATGGCTAGAAATTAAGTTTGATGGTTTTAGGTCAGGTTGACCATCAGTCAAGTATCCCTAGGACAAACTCGACTGATCCATGGATAAGAGCTTTTTAAAAAGGGGAATCGGTTGAGTTTTAGAGTTCATAGAACTCAACTGGTTACCAGGATGAAGCCCACTTAAGTTGGGTTTGACCGACTATTCTCCCTCTCAACTAGAGATAAGTCGACCGATTCCACTCTCTCAAGCCCTAAGCTCTCAACCCTCGACCTTCCCTTCCCTTACCTAGCCCTAATCCGACCTAGGGAGACCATCCTAGACCTCCCCCCTTGCTAAACCTAGGCGTGTGAACATTTTTGGTGGTGTGTTTGGTGTTTTTGATCTCTTCTTCCTCTCCATTTTTCCTCCATGGCTTCAAATAGAAGGAAGAGAGCCACCCCTAGCAGTGCACCATCCTCCTCCTTGTCCTCCCTCTTGATTCCCTTTGATGAGACTCTCTTTGTCTAAAATGAGGTTGTTAATCGGTATAAGGATCTTCTTCCACGGAGTCCTTTTCCATTTAGAGCCCTATTTGAGCTTAGCCCTAAACACCAAGAGGTCATTGATAAAGTGGCAAGGTTGCTTCAAGTTCACCACCTATTTGCCCTGGGTGTCGAGCATGCATTCTTTAACAATTTCATGACAAGCACAAAAGTCATTCATGAATTCTACACAAATTTGCATTGGAATTATGATACCCTTGTACCTCCTCCCAATACTCAAGTTATCCTTACATATATGACAGCTGGGAAGAAGTTACAAATATCAGAGGATATCCTGAACATCTTTTCAGGTGCCGATGAGAAAGACTCCTGGCGTAAGGACTATGGTGAGTATTTTGACCTACTTGACACTGAAGGTTTCTACAAGCAAAATGAAGTCACCCTTCCTGATATCCATCGTCACTTAAAGAAACATCAGGTTCCCTATAAGAAGAAGAGAACCCTACCCTCCTCCTCCTTAGATCTCAAGAAGTTTATACTAGCCCTAGTGGTCAATTGCAACATCCACCCCAAGAAAAATCAAATAGATATTACAGAGAACACTACGCTGATAATGTACTACATCTTAGAGAATGTAGGAGTCAAGTGGTCTAGATACATACTCCATCACATGACTTGCTTCGACTCTAGAAAGAACACCCATGGCACCCATCCTCCATATCCTACCTTGATATGTGGTCCTTTCCAGTTCGCCACTGAGAAATCACTCTTCCATGACATCCACTACAGACCTACCCAAAAGGGAGTGTGTATCAGTGAGACCACTATACAAAAATCCATGCCTATCCTTTCCTCCACCACACTTGGTGCCTCACCCTCTGCCTTAGCTACACCTGTCTCTACCTCAACCCATGCTCCTCTACCTCCTCAGTGTACCTGACCTAGCCGTGGCTCGTTCTGTGTGTCCAATGAAGCCCTCATGGGTTATATGATACACCAACAGGCATACAACCTCCAGGTCCAGGAGCAGCAATATCAGGTTTTATTTTTAATCATGTCTAACATGAACTTATCCTGTGCACACCCATACCTCACCAACCATCCATACCCAGGTAGTGATTATGCATCCTTTAGATACAATCACTTCTATCTTACCCCTCCACCTAAACCTACACCATCTGATGATGCTTCCACATCCACTCCTACTCCTACACCCGCTGCTGCTTCCACACCCGCTGTTGATAGTGGACCTGCTCCAGTCATCCTGCCTCTACCTGTTGGCCCCTTGCCCACTTTTCTTGCCAGCCTTGGTGATTCTACTCCTTCCTTCCCTCAAGCCAATGAGCTTTATGCTCTTGGTATGACTTGGTATGAGAAGAATGCTCGTTGGCACGATCGTCTCTTCGGTCCTTCTATTGATGAGGAGATGCCTGACCAAGCTGATGACAAGATTGTTGATGCTAGTGATGGTGAGGATGATGGTGATATATCTGATGATGGTGATGGCTCTGGTGGTTCTGGTGGTGACTCCGGTGATGAAGGTGATGCTATTGCACCTTCAAACAGAGATGATAACTACAAGCCTGATGCTGAGGATGATGATGATGTGGATATAGATAGCTTAGACATTTGTATGTTCTGAGTTTTTAGTCTAGTTTGCTGATCGTATATATCTTTCTAGGATATTTTGTATTAGAAAAATCTGGGCACATGATCTGAGTTATACTATTTCATCTTTAGCTTTCATCGCTTTTGACTTGTAGTTGTTTTTATGAGAACTTGCATTCTGAGTTGTAATCTATGTTATGTGCACTCTTACTCTTTGATCTGTTATATCTTATGAGTGTTTGATCAATGGGCTCTAGAGGGGGGTGAATAGAGCTACACACACTTCACAAAATCAATTAGACCACCAACTTAATCGTAGTGCAAAAGCTAAAGCAAGCAACAATTTGATGTCCTAATCTAGCATACAAAGCAAGTAATGAATAGCAAGCACTTGGATAGGTGGTTTAGAGTGGTTCCACATCCTAAACTTAGGAGTGATGTCAGTCGACTACCTAGAGTTGGTTAGACTCTAGGATTTACAACTTGGTTCTCTTATATATCACAGTAAGATTACAAGATACATAAACCACACAACCAAGGACTTAATTTCTCAAGCTAAGATCTTCTACCTATCCAAGGACTTACCCACAAAGAAAGATTCTTCAGCCTTCTTCAAAGGACTTACCCAATCTTACCTTTGTCTTCATCCTTGCAGGATTTATCTATCTCACTTGAGATTTGCCTTGCACCTCTCCTTCACTTGGAGAGCTTCTCCACGTTTTCCCTTCACCAAGGGACCTAGAGCAACGAGCAATCTTCACTCTTGAAGATCAGCAACACATCTTCCCCTTCACTCGGAGAAGAACAGCAGCAACTCCTCTTTCCCTTGGAGAAGTAGTTTCAATCAATCTTCAAAGGGATTTGGAGGTAGGAAGAGAGAAAGGAGAGCTGCACATATTACAAGGGATAGCTCTCATACACAGGGACCTAACTCACTCTTAACTCACGAATTTATCTTGAAGGTAGAGAGAGAAAGGGGCTCAAGGGCTTGGAACACTCTCAACTAAGCTAGAACCAAGTTTGCAATGGAAGAGTAGCTTGGAATGAAGTCCAACGGGTTCTATTTATAGTTGAGGGTGGCCCTTTAAGTTGTGGGACACTTAGATGCAAAAGCAGTCATTTTTTTTTCAAGAAAATGGCTCTATTTTTTCCCAAAACAATTCACCAACGGTCATATTACTTTTTCTACAAATTTCGTACAGTGCAATCGGTCGAGTTTCAATGGGGTAACTCGACCGATCAAGTAAGAGGCAAACCGATATTCAAATGATCGGTCGAGTTTGTCCTGAGGAAACTCGACCGACCATTTCAACTGGAAATGGCCTGCTACCTGATCGGTCGAGTTCTGTGAGTGCACAACTCGACCGATGCAATCTTCAGAAAATCGACCAAGGATGATCGGTCGAGTTTCAAGCAAGGGAAACTCGACCGACCAAGTGCCTGTAATTGATTTTCTAATTTGCAATAAAAGTGATTAGCTCTTGGTGAATTTTGTCCCAAACATTTTTCTCTTCTAAGTTACAAGACAATTCATCATTACAAGTGATCACATTGATGTTCTAAGGTAGTTTACATAGAAATCCTAAAATGCACACTTGTAGCCATTTTGGCTTGCACTTGGCCCATTCTAGGGATTTGTATATATGATCCTTTTCATGTACCTAATGCCTGCAAACAATCTTAAACGCACATATTAGATACATATGAATGGAATGGTTAAGTCATTATCAAAATATAGGTAATGTATAACCTTTAGGTCAACATTCTCCCCCTTTTTGACAATGACAAACCATTCCTCAAACATATTGAAAAGGATAAGAAAGTTATACCATTGCCTTGTGAATTAGGAGGATTCATGATAAGAACAATTTAAAATGCTCCCCCTCAAACTATGCTTCCTCTCACCTGCATGTTAGGTTTTCTATACATGGCAAAACCAAAAAAAATGTGTAATATGTAATCCTTTGCATGTCACATGATCAACAGCAAATTAACAAGAAAAGGATCACCTAGGCAAGAAAGCAATAGTATAATCACAAGAAATAATATGATTGAGTCTCAAACCATGAGATATTTCTCCCCCTTTTGACATTATCAAAAAGGTAGGGGGTAGAAGAGAAAAAACTAGGTCTTCTCTAAGACTTAACCACACATAAATGCAAGGTAATAAACAACATTGTAAATGCATATATCATACAACCATGGAGAACATACAATCCAAGTCAGAATCAAAATATAGCTCAAAAAACACCAAGCATAAGATAACACAAATAAAGTAGCCAAAGTGCATAGCAAAGATATTCCAACTCAGAAAGATGTCCTCAAGAGCAACTACAACCATAAAGTGAGAAAACAGTAAATAAGAAAATAGTACAACTGATGCGATGATTTTGAGTCGCATTTATAGACCTGTTTTATATGTGGTTTGTTCTCTTATTAGTCATTTTTATGGATAATATTGCATAATTCACTCATTTCGGTCTTTGCCATCATTTTATGTCAAATCCCCTTAGTTTTATCATTTCAAGCATTATTTATCACATTATCATAATTTGTGTGGATTTATTTGATCTGGTCTTTAAATTTCAGGAAAAACAAGTATCTACTTCCGTCGATACCATCGACGGGAGTCGATACCATCGACTTGACCGTAGATTGCCAGCCAAAAGGAGCAGCAAAGCGTCGATACCATCGACGCTAATGTCGATGGTATCGAGACGTCTTCAGATTGCTGGCGAAGGAGCAGTCGATAGTATCGACACCAAGTCGATACCATCGACACATGGAGGCTACAGCGTCGCTTAATGACAGAACCGACGCCACTACCCGGAAAGAGAGAGAGAAGATTGAGGAGTTATATGAAACCTAATGCAATGTTGACCCGCGGTGAAACCGAAATCCTAAAGATATCATTTTGAATTGTTTAAATTAACCTTTAATCGATTGTTTGCTTTGTTTTATTTTTATTTTCTTTTAATTTTGACAACAAACCCTACTTTGTTATCCAGCTTAGCTGATCGCAAATAGTTAGTAGAAGTCTCCAATAATTAAACGTATCCCTGTGTTCGACTCGGGCCTCACAAAGGCCTATATTACTCGACGCGTACACTTGCGTTTTTAGCGCGTAGTAAAATACACGTCAAGTTTTTGGCGCCGTTGCCGGGGATACGGCGGAATTGTTGGCACTTCAAGTGCTACGAGCGACCACTCTAGGCCACAAATTTCTCTTTAATTTTCATTCAATTTCAAATATTTCTAAATTTCTCTATAATTGTTATACTCGTCTAAGCTTAGTACTGAAGTCGGATTTTCTCATTTCAGGTACTTTGTATGGTGCATACACGCAGTACAGACTACACCAATTGCACACCCGAGGTTCTGTTTCCGGGACCTGAAGACAAGGATTATCAAGAGCAAGAGCAACAAGAAGAGGAGGATTCTGAATCCGAACCCGAAGAGATGGCCGAAGAACCGACGATATGGGCGAAGATCAAAGCTTCTTCCGCATCTGCCTCTAAAGGGCCGATAAAGGAGCAAGCAATCAATATATCGGCATATAAGATTGATCCGGCTCTAATCAATTTGGTTAAGTCCAATGCTTTTCACGGTTTGAAAAATGAGGATCCCGTTGCGCACCTGAGTCAATTCGTGGAGAACTACGATATGGTGAAAATTGACTGATTTCCGCAGACTGCACTTTATTTGAAGCTCTTCCCGAGCTCACTAGCGGGAATTGCACGAGAATGGCTACACAACCTGGATGACGAATTTGTGGAGTCTTGGGATCATATGGTGGAGGTCTTGTTTGAGAGGTTCTTCCCTCCTGAGAAGACTAACGACATGATCAGAAAAATTCACAATTTCACCCAACAGGCGGGTGAGACATATTCTGAGACCTGGGAGCGATTCCAGGTTATGTTGAGGAGGTGCCCACATCATGGGCTGGACAGGGAAACACAAGTGAAAATCTTTTATTTTGCTCTCTCCGAGCACGATAGAAGTAATCTTGATTCAGCTGGATCTGGATTCTTTCTGAATAATACGGATACCAGATGTTGGGAGATATTAAAGAACATGGTTAGGAAACAGTCATGGGGTGACAGAGGTGCCGTGGAACAGGTTAAGGCTGCTGGCGAATCCAGAATAGTTAGGGAGCTGAACGATAAGTTAGATCTTCTATCCAAGAAGCTGCTAACTAAGGAAGATGCATCTGAAGATGAGGAGGCCCAAGTGAAATTCATTCAACAACAGGGTTATAGAAACAATGACTATGCATGGAGGAAGGATAAAAAGTTCTCATGGAAGGATCCGAATAATTTTCTGCAGGATCCGGATGCCAAGCCACAGCAGAAAGCCGAGGATAAGAACACTGAATTACTAAGTCAAATGGTACAGCAAAACCAAGAGATGATGGCCATGTTTGGTAAGCAATTGCAATCCCAAGGTGATATTCTAACCAAGTTTGGGCAGACGCTGCAAAGCCATGGAGCACAAATGCAGGCATTAGAGACCACCGTGGCACAGATTTCGAGTGAAGTGGTGGCAATCAAGCACGCCAATCAACAGAAACTAGCCGAGAATGCGAACGTGGCCCAAGCACACCATCAGGTCAAGTATATGTCTGTGGTGAGTAATGAGGAGGAATTTCAAGTGCAAGGAGCTGTAGAAGAAAGAAAAATGACTTTCAATATGCATGCGACACCGGAAATACCGTATCCACACACTTACTATGGATTGCCAGGCGGAAACCCTTTCTTCAGAAAATTAGAGAGAGTTGTGAATATTGTATCTCCATGTAGGCAAGAAGAACAAGTGCAGGTTGTTTGTGCACATGCGGAGACATCTAAGGCGAGAGAGGAACCACAACAAGCTGCTACTATTGAGGATGTCTCGCCAAAGCCCATGTCGGAGGGAGTGATTGAAGCAAGTTTAGGGGAGTTAACCCCGAAAAGCTCATATGTGCCGCCCCACAGGCGTGTTGATGTAGCAGATGTTTCAAAACTGGACAATCCTCAGTCAAAGAAAGAGCATCGTCATTTTAGGAAATTCTTGGAAACATTCCGAAAACTCCACATCAATATTCCATTAGTGGAGATGATCGAGAAAGTACCCGCCTATGGGAGGTTCATCAAGGAAATCATCAATAAGAAGAGGCAGATTAAAGATGATGATATTTGTCGGATGAATGAGACGGTGAGCTCGATGATACATGGGAGTTCGTCAAAGAAGAGAAAAGACCCAGGAGGTTTTTACATTCCGTGCTCAATAGGTGGTCAACATTTTCCTAAAGCGCAATGTGATTCCGGTGCTAGCATAAATCTCATGCCTTTGGCGACATTTCAAAAGCTTGGGTTAAAAGAGATAAAGAGATCAGCCGCAACAATTGAATTGGCGGATGGGTCTACCGTGAGACCTTATGGAGTATGTGAAAATGTTCTTGTCAAAGTGGATAGATTCATATATCCGGTGGACTTTGTCGTCATGGATATGCCACCACTCCAAAGCTGTGAAATTCTTCTAGGAAGACCGTTTCAAGCAACAGCGGACGTCGTGACTGCCTTAGGGAGAGGTACTTTGTCCTTGGGAATTGGAGGAGATCGAGTTGAATTCAAATTACCGCATGATCCTCTAAGCGCAGTCTCCAATGTGAAAAGATGATGAGCTTCATACCGTCTAGCCTAAGACGTTAAATAAGGGCGCTTGTTGGGAGGCAACCCAACCATCGGTACATTAGGATAGTTTAATTATAGTCATAGATTGCTTTCATTTCGTTTAAATTTTGATGTAAAGAAGATACCTTGATCCGTTTGTTCATTGTGCAGGCTGAGGCAGGGTCGATACCATCGACGCACTGGTCGATGGTATCGACATAGGTTCAGGTTGACAACTGCAAGGTTTGTTCTGAGTCGATACTATCGACAGCCTCGTCGATAGTATCGACACACCTACAGGTAGGTCGCGGAACAACTGTCGATAGTATCGACACAGCAGTCGATACCATCGAGATCTCTGGAGAAGTTCAGAGCAATTTGTCTCAGTCAACTCGATACCATCGACGGTCGTGTCGATGGTATCGACATGGTCACAGGTTGAAGGGAAAAAGTGGCGGTGTCGCAATGAAGCCAAGTCGATACCATCGACCCCTGTCGATGGTATCGACCATCCATGTCACCGATCCGTGCAACGACATCGACGGCGATCGCGAAGTCCACGTCAGCGATCCGGGTGCTGCGTCGATACTATCGACTTGCGTCGATGGTATCGACAGGTCACCAATCCGGGTTTCACAATCCAGCAATCGTCAGCCGTCGATACTCGCGAGGGAGGCAGATAGCATCGAGACGTGTCGATACCATCGACCCGCGTCGATGGTATCGACGGGTCTACAGTAGCGCCGGCCAAGTCTATATAAGGAGAGTTATTACGTCATTTGACGTCACACCTTCAGAGTGAACTTCCTCCTTTGCGCCGAGCACTTCCCCGAGCCCTCCAAGATCAAAGAGCAGCAACATCGAGCAAAGATCTTCACCGAGCGGAGAATCAAGTCTCCATCTTCCCCGAGCTCTTCTTCTTCAACCCCTTTCTCGTCGCCACCATGGTGCATACAGCCGGAGAATCGTCCTCACACACAACTGTGACGGAATTCATCCCACCACCAACGGCATCAGTTTCTCATCCCCGACTCATCCATCCTTCCCCGGAGATTCGAAAGATCTACGAGGAGATAATGAGGAGGAAGATCGAGCCCACCCGTTATGTGGACCGGGAGATGGTGCGCGATATGGGATTCGAGGCCAACTTGGCCTATGTTCTTAACGGACAGGCCCGTAACACTCGCATAAGGCCTGGCGAACTAGAGCGTCATCAAGATGGCCAGCCGTTCTTTAGTGACTGGCCAACATACAAAGAACTGGTAGCCGAGTTTATGGCGTCGTTGGACGTCTGCATCTATCCCAATGACATCAATGCTACCGATCGAGAGTGGATCCAGGGCCGGGTATCTTTTCGGATGTACAACCACGACTACGTCATCACGCTGCGGCAGTTCAACAAAATTTTCAACTGGAATCATTCCCAGTATGACCACAGGAGGCCAGACCACTGCACCGACTATGACATGATCTTCTCCGAGTTGGTGACGGTGCCACAAGGGAGGTCGGTTAGCTACCAAAACGCGGCGGTAGCCGACTTCGAGCACCCCTTCATCCGGGTTTTGCATCAGATGCTGAGTTCTACTGTTTTTGCGCGGGGTGATCTGGCCCTTAGAAAATTTCAAGGCTCCGATCTCTTCTTTCTATACAAGCTTCTGAAGAGACAAGAATGCAATTGGGGTGCATTCTTTTTGCAGCGTGTGATGGATATAAAGAGGAGTACGAGAAAAGTGCCGATTCACTTCGGTGGGCTCATCACCAAACTGGCATCGTACTTGGGACTAAATTTCCAAACCCTCACTCCTCTTTCTACAAGACGCAAGGTCAACTTGCAACATCTTCACCGGGCCAACTTAATTCTTCTTCGGGATGGCGCGGCATTTGCACATTGCCATGTGAATCAAGCGTACCAGGAGTGCGCACTATCGGATCCCGTCTTCCACATCGAGGGCGCACAGCATTTCAGATGGCCGATCATAGCCATCGACTCCGATGAGGAAGAAGGCGGCGATGAAGGCGGCAACGACGGACAAGAAGGCGAGGCTGAGGAGGAAGAGGAGGCATTCACACCTCTTCGTGCACGGGTAGCACCCCGGAAGCGTCCTCGGATGCATCCGGGTGCGTCTTCATCATCACAACCTCCGCCGCCATCACCACAGCCCTCGCAGCCGAGCGAGGATGCCTACTCCATGCAAGGCATGTACACGATGCTGTAGGACATCCATCAACCACAGCAGAATCATCTAGAGATGTATACCGGTATTCAGGATACTGCGAACCGGTTACTTGACAACCAAAGGGCGATGTTCGAGAATGAACGTCTCCTCCTCGACAACCAACAACAGATACACAATCGGTTGCAAAGGATGGAGATGCAACAGGAGCCCTTCTACGACCACTACTGGAGTCAGAGCTACTTTGGAGGCTATCCACAGCCTCCGCCGAGGACCCATTACGATCCGAGCTTCCAGGGGGAGTATCCTTCTTGGGATCCTACGGCCCCACAGTACCCACCTCCGCCTCCACAAGACTGATCGGGTATCTCTGTTCCACTCTTAAGTTTGTTTTTGACTATGAGGCCATAGTCGAATTCAAGCTTAGGGGGGTAGTTGGAACAGCTCTATCTTTTCTTTTATTGTTTTTAATTTTTAGCAGTGTTATTTGTTTCTTGCATTTTTAGTTTTTGTAGGATCCACGTGCTATCTAGTGTAACTGTGGATGTCGTAAATGTGTGTCATCTTGCTGTTTGTTCATGGGAAATTTAAGGGAAATTTAAAAATTTTTGTGTCTTTGGATAGCTTGCTTTGGTTGACCTTGGGGAACACATCCTACGAAAATGATTGATTATGTCAACTTTAAAACAACATTTCACACCTGTACTCCTATTGATTCATGAAAAGTGGACAGTAATGGTTGTTTGAGCCTAACCTAACCAAATGGTAATGAGACCTTAATTGGATGTAAGAGAGAGAACCCTCTAAATCACTACATAGGTCAGTATGGAGGGACACATAATATCTTTCTAAGGTTCAGTCATTTAATCTTGTGATCATTCCACTTCATTTTTCCATAATCCACCTAAGAGTTGGAAGTAAAGTGCAGTTTTAATTCCTTCTTGTGTGCATAGCATTTAGATAGGACTCGCATTGATATTTTTCCATACTTGTGCATAAAAAGAAAAAAAAATATAGGGATTCATGCACATTACCTTTAGGTGCATGCCATGTAGTTGCACTCATGATATTCACGCATCAAATTACACCATGTATCTCAATTTTTCCTCAAAGGTGAATTAAACTGTTCCATACCTTCTAAATATTGCAAAGATTTCCAAGCATGAAGAAAATAGCTCAATAAACTTGTCCTTAAGCAATTATGGATATGTGGGCTAAAGAAAAAAAATATTCTGAAAATCTGAAAAAAAAGAGAGAATTCAGAAGGAAGTGAAATAAGAGGGAGAAAGAAACAGGATATCACTCGCATTACAGGAAATTGAGTACATGATGTAATGTAATTAGATGTCCATCTCATTTTGAGGTGGAAGGTTAGTGCATGCATCATTTCACCCAATTGTAGGCATTAGGGCATTTCTAATGTGCATATGCATCATATAGGACATTTTTGTATTATGCATGTTGAAACTGTACAATACTTCCAAATTCTTCCATGAGCCACCCGTTGCTCGGATTGGTAGGCCACCGTGAAATTCCCCTCACTAATGATTATCAGGAGAACTGCTTCCATGTAGATGGTAGTTAGGGCGAGCAACGTAGTATAGGTGATCACAAGATGCACCAATGCTGATACGGCGAATTTTATTATGTTAACTGCCTTATGTGATAGTGTTCATCGGTTTGGAGGTAAATTTCTTTTATTGATGATTATAGTCGCCTTTAGGGTAATTACTGTTCTGTGGTTAGAGAAGGCCAGTTTGAGAATGTTCAGTGGGAGTCACATAGGATGTTGGGTTGGTGTGTTGTTTTTCAGTTGACATTTGCAATTCTATTCTAAGGATTAGTTGCTCGAGGGAAAGCAACGTTCAAGCTTAGGGGAGTTTGATGCGATGATTTTCAGTCGCATTTATAGACCTATATTATATGTGGTTTGTGCTCTTATTAGTCATTTTTATGGATAATATTGCATAATTCACTCATTTCGGTCTTTGCCATCATTTTATGTCAAATCCCCTTAGTTTTATCATTTTGAGCATTATTTATCACATTATCATAATTTGTGTGGATTTATTTGATCTGGTCTTTAAATTTCAGGAAAAACAAGTATCTACTTCCGTCGATACCATCGACGGGAGTCGATAACATCGACTTGACCGCAGATTGCCAGCTGAAAGGAGCAGCAAAGAGTCGATACCATCGACGCTAATGTCGATGGTATCGAGACGTCTTCAGATTGCTGGCAAAGGAGCAGTCGATAGTATCGACACCAAGTCGATACCATCGACACATGGAGGCTACAGCGTCGCTTAATGACAGAACCGACGCCAAAAAGGGAGGGTCGATACCATCGACCCGCGTCGATGGTATCGACGCCGGCAGATATGCGTTGGATTCATTTCGATCTCAATCGGATGGCTGGAGTTAATTGACGACCTAATTAGGGACTTATACCTAATGACGGCCGCCCAGACGAGATCATCATCTAATTTGTCATTGCACAAGTGCCGAGGAGCGGAAAAAAAGGAGAACGGAGGCCAGAAGTTCATCCCTGTCGTTTCGGACGCTGCCGAAGACGAATTTCACCACCGAGAGGCGGGAAAGCTCGTGTTCTACACAAAGGATCCACCAGTTCTCCTTTGTTCAGGGGTTTTCTCATTCAATTCACGTTTTCTATATGATTTCCCCTATTTCTACCATGTATTTGTGCGAGATGACCATGCGGGGCTAATCCCCTCCATCTTTAGGACTGGGAGTAGCCCGGGAATGCATTGTATGACAGTTTTATATTAATAATTCATATTTTCTCTCTTAAATCCGTGGTATAGTTTCGTTTTCTCCATATATTGTTATGCTTGATCACCATAATAATAACTTAATGCCCTTAATCACTTCGACAGAAGGATTAACGGTTGAAAAGAGACGAAACCTACATTAATCGATAAATCCCTTGACAAAGGAGGTGTAAAATTAATGGTGGAAACTGAGAGATCGGTTGTAATGCGCTTAGTTTAGGGGAATGATTACTACGACGGTGGAATCAACCTAAACCTAAGTAGTGAATTACACCACGACAGTGGGTAATTCTGTTTTCAGGCCACTACCCGGAAAGAGAGAGAAGATTGAGGAGTTATATGAAACCTAATGCAATGTTGACCCGCGGTGAAACTGAAATCCTAAAGATATCATTTTGAATTGATTAAATTAACCTTTAATCGATTGCTTGCTTTGTTTTATTTTTATTTTCTTTTAATTTCGACAACAAACCCTACTTTGTTATCCGGCTTAGCTGATCGCAAATAGTTAGTAGAAGTCTCCAATAATTCAACGTATCCCTGTGTTCGACTCGGGCCTCACAAAGGCCTATATTACTCGACGCGTACACTTGCGTTTTTAGCACGTAGTAAAATACATAGCAGTCTAATTCTTAGATTCTAGCCATATACATGTCGATTAAATTTATTTTTCTATTCTATTATGCATAATTAACAGAGCTAGGCACATTTAGCTCATCATTGGGCACTATTTAGCGATAAAACGTGAAATTCGATAAAACCCAAAAATAAGCAAAAACTAAGCATGTTGATAGGAAGTTTAAGCACAAACAAGCATGTATATGAGCATCATAAGGTGAAGATTTACATGAGCAAGCATATAGGGAAGAGACAACTAGCTAGATCACATAGCAATATCATTCAAATCAACAATGAGCAGTTTAGATCGAATAAAATTAAATTTATCTCTAGCTAGAGGTTTTGTAAAAATGTCTGCCAACTGATTTTCCGTGTCCACATGTGTGATATATATATCTTTCTTGGCAATGTGGTCATGAAGAAAATGATGGAGAACCTCTATATGCTTGGCTCTACTATGCAATATAGGATTATAAGATAGATTAATTGCACTAGTATTGTCACAAAAGATAGGAGAAGCATCAAAAAATATGTTAGCGTCTTGGAGCATTTGCTTCATCCATAGGACCTGTGCACAACAACTCCCGGCTGCAATGTATTCAGCTTCGGTAGTTGATAATGCCACTGTGCTTTGTTTCTTGGAGAACCAAGACACTAAGCATGGTCCTAGGAGGAAGCAAGTGCTACTTGTGCACTTTCTATCAATCAAACACCCTGCATAATCCGCATCACTATATGCTCTAAGAGTAAAATCCCTTGATTTAGGATACCATAGACCAAAATTTTGGGTTTTGGCTAAGTACCTCAAAATTCTCTTAACAGCAGTGAGATGCGACTTCTTAGGGCAAGATTGAAAGCGAGCACACAAGCCAACACTAAACATAATATCAGGTCTAGAGGCAGTTAAATAAAGTAAACTTCCAATCATACCTATATAGAGCTTCTCATCTACCTTTTCACCTTCTTCATCTTGTCAAGTTTGGCGGTGTTTGACATGGGTGTATCCATCGACTTCATATTCTCCATCCCAAAGCACTTGAGTAGTTCAGTTGTGTATTTGCCTTGGTTGATGAAGTTTCCTTCCTTTGTTTGTTTGATTTGAAAGCCGAGGAAGAAGGTCAACTCACCCATCATGCTCATTTCAAATTCACTCTACATAAGAGAACTAAACTCCTTGCAAAGATCAAGATCAGTCCCGCCAAAAATGATATCATCAACATATATTTGAATTATAAGAAAATGGTTAGAAGTGTGTTTTAGAAACAAGGTAGAATCAACTTTTCCCATGACATACCCATTATCTAACAAAAATTTCTTTAATTTCTCATACCAAGCTCGAGGTGCTTGTTTGAGTCCATAGAGAGCTTTTTGCAACAAATAAACATGACTGGGTAATTTGTCATTTTCAAAGCCTGGAGGTTGAACAACAAATACTTCCTCCTTGATTGTACCATTCAAAAACACACTTTTAACATCCATTTGATATAGCAAGAAATTTTTATAACTAGCAAAGGCAAGTAGCATACGAATAGATTCTAATCTAGCAATAGGAGCATAGGTTTCATCAAAATCAATGCCTTCCTGTTGGTTGTAACCTGGTGCCACTAACCTTGCTTTGTTCCTTACCACTTTTCCTTGCTCATCTAGCTTGTTGCGGTAGACCCATTTGGTGCCAATGATTTTTCTATCACTAGGCCTAGGCGCTAGGGTCCACACACGATTCTTCTCAAATTGCTCTAGCTCTTCTTGCATGGCAAGGATCCATTCATCATCACCAAGGGCTTCTTTGATGTTCTTTGGCTCTAGTTGGGAGATGAAGGTACTATCTGCTTGTTCTTTGTTGTGAGCAGCTCGTGTCCTCACTCTCTCAAACGGGTTGCCAATGATCAACTCCTTGGGGTGATTCTTTGCAAAGCGGGGAGTGGGATCCTTCTTTTCTTCTTCTTTTTCTTCTTCAATCACCTGCTTGCCTTTGTCTTTGATGTTGAGGTCTTTTAAGATAGGAATTATTTCATCTACAACATCATCATCACCAATATGCTTGCCAACAACAGGGTTAGTTTCAATAAACTTAACATTGATAGATTCTTCGATTTTAGACAATTCAATGTTAAATACTCTATATGCCCTGCTAGTAGTGCTATACCCTAGGAAGAAAGCCTTATAAGATTTCGGATCAAACTTGTCGAGAGAATCCTTCATGTTTAAAACAAAACAAGGACATTCGAAAACATGAAAGAAATCAATAGATGGCTTCCTACCACGCCATAGTTCATAGGGGTTTTCTTGAAAGAAGGATGTGTGAAAACTCGGTTTTGCACAAAACATGACGTGCTAACAGCTTCATCCCAAAACTTCTTAGGAGTATCATACTCAAGAAGCATGGTCCTAGCCATCTCTTGTAGCGACCTATTCTTCCTCTCAATAACCCCATTTTGTTGAGGTGTGCGAGGAGAAGAGAATTTGTGCGAATAACCCGATTTTTCACAAAAACGCTCAAAAAGATCATTTTCAAACTCTCCCCCATGATCACTACGGATAGAAACAATTTAGTAAGAAGCTTCGTTTTCAACCCATTTACAAAAGATCGAGAAAACGTCAAGAGTATCGCTTTTAGAAATGAGAAAGAAAGTCCAAGTATATCTAGAGAGATCATCAACAATAACAAGACAATACTTGGAACCACGAAGCGTTTGTGTTCTCATTGGTCCGAATAGATCAATATGAAGAAGTTCAAGAACTCTCTTGGTACTCATGACTCCTTTGGATTTGAAGGATGATTTGGTTTGTTTCCCTTGTGTACAAGGTTGGCATTCCTCATCCTTATCAAAATCCAATTTAGGAAGTCCTCGAACCAAGTCCTTTTTGTTCAATTTCTTCATTTGATGCAAATTCACATGACCCAAACGACGATGCCAAAGAGAAAGATCATTTTTATCCACAACTAAGCATCTATTTAGTATGGGCTTAAGAGCATCGAGAACAATAACATAAAGATTACCATTTCTAGTTCCATTATATATAACATTGTAGGAGAGGGAATCTAGAAGCAAGCATTCTAAAGAAGTAAATAGCACGAGATAACCATTGTCACATAATTGGCTAACACTAATTAAATTGTGATGTAGGCCATCAACAAGCAATACATTTTTAATACATAATTCATTGCCTACATCACCCTCACCTATAACCTTACCCTTCTTGTTGTCCCCGAAGGTAACCGATCCTCCTTTCTTTTTCACAAATTTGTTGAAATGGTTGATTTCTCCAGTCATATGCTTAGAGCAGCCACTATCAACAATCCATTTCTTTTTAACCTGCAAGAAAAGAGGATGTCAGAACCCAACTCAAACTTTGGGGTCTGGGGTTATCTTGGGGACCCATTTCATCTTTGGGTTGGTCCCCTTGGGCTTTTAAGGACAATAGGTAGAATAATGGTCATCACATTTGCAATGAATACAAACCATAGGGTTTTTAGAGCCAGAAGTCTCTCCATTGAAAATTGGAGGTTCCAAACTCTTTTTCTTACCCTTCTTCTTCTTACCTTTGGGAGCAGTCCCATTATATCCTAAACTACTAGTACCAACTTGTTTGGTAGAGTGCTCTAGAACATCATTTAGGGATTTCTTTCCCGAAAGAAACCTTTGCAAAGTAGATCTTAACTTAGCATTATCACCACTAAGATTTATAACAGTAGTGGAAAGACT
This sequence comes from Alisma plantago-aquatica, assembly GCA_963693085.1. NCBI lineage: Eukaryota > Viridiplantae > Streptophyta > Magnoliopsida > Alismatales > Alismataceae > Alisma > Alisma plantago-aquatica. The sequence goes on along the minus strand of OY856411.1, from coordinate 1,053,814,505 downwards.
AGCAAGATCTTCTCTAATATGCAAAAGGTCGGCCTCAAGACAGAGGGCTTTAGTAAGAAGAGAATCTTTTTCTAGAGTTAAGCTAGCAACTTCATTTCTAGGCAAAACAGGTCTAGAAGATAGATCATTAATTTGAGCAAGCAATTTTGCATTTTTAGATTTAAGAACAACTATTTCTCTTTGATAAGCATAGATTTCTTCTCTCCTAGCATCATCAATAAGCTTGAGTTCTACATTTTCAGTTTTAAGAGTATCAAGCTCATCTAGGCATTTTTGGTTTTCTATCTTAAGATTTTCAATATTTTTAAGATATGTACCATTCTCAACCTCTACTCCATTGTATTGAAGTTCAAGGTCAAGAAATTTCCCTTGCAAGGATTCTATGCTATCAAGATGCAATTTTTCATTTTCATCAAGAATGTCAATTTTTGCATAAAGATCATCAACTATTTTGCCTAATCTTTTCCTCTTAGATTTACATTTAGCAAAAGATGATTGGCATTCATTAAGCATATCAATGAGAGTTTCCTTAGATAGCTCAAGTAAATTAACATCACTAACCTTGCTTACCTCACTTACCTCAATTACATCTTCACTAGTTGAGGACATGAGGGCAAGATGGCATTCTCCATCTTCGGAGCTTGAGGAGCTTGAAGAAGACTCCTCCCACGCCGCATGAGCTGCATCTTTGGATCTTCTCTCCTTCTTGTCTTTCCTCTTGTACTTCGCTTCTCTTTTGTACTTGTCATCCTTCTTGTGGCTGCTCTTATGATGGCTCTTCTTGGCCTTTGGGCAGTCACTCTTGTAGTGGCCTTTTTGACCACACTCGTAGCACCTAGGAGTTGAGGAGGAGGGCTTGCTCTTGAAGTGTTTCCCTTTTGAGTAGTTAGCTTCATGATCATTGACACCTTCATCTTCACTTGAGGAAGGGCAGGGAGACTTCATGGCAAGTTGTTGTTGCCGGACCATTTCTTCAATTTGAGCTTTGAAGGTTGTGTCCTTTATCTTCTTTGATTCCTTCTCTTCTCTTTTCTCCTCTTCTTCTTGATTTTCGAGCCTAGGTTCATGAGCTTGGAGGTTACCAACCAGCTCCTCGGTTGACAACTCGCTTAGCTTGTAAACTTCTTCAATTGAAGTGACCTTTGGCTCCCATCTCTTTGGAAGAGATCTCAAGATTTTGGCATTGATTGTACCTCTATCCATGACACTCCCAAGAGCTGCAAGGCTATTCAAGATGACACACACTTCACAAAATCAATTAGACCACCAATTTAATCGTAGTGCAAAAGCTAAAGCAAGCAACAATTTGATGTCCTAATCTAGCATACAAAGCAAGGATAAGAGACAATGAATAGCAAGCACTTGGACATGTGGTTTAGAGTGGTTCCACATCCTAAACTTAGGAGCGATGTCAGTCGACTACCTAGAGTTGGTTAGACTCTAGGATTTGAAACTTGGTTCTCTTATATATCACAATAAGATTACAAGATACATAAACCACACAACTAAGGACTTAATTTCTCAAGCTAAGATCTTCTACCTATCCAAGGACTTACCCACAAAGCAAGATTCTTTAGCCTTCTTCAAAGGACTTACCCAATCTTACCTTTGTCTTCAGCCTTGCAGGATTTATCTATCTCACTTGAGCTTTGCCTTGCACCTCTCCTTCACTTGGAGAGCTTCTCCATGTTTTCCCTTCACCAAGGCACCTAGAGCAACGAGCTATCTTCACTCTTGAAGATCAGCAACACATCTTCCCCTTCACTCGGAGAAGAACAGCAGCAACTCCTCTTTCACTTGGAGAAGTAGCTTAAATCAATCTTCAAAGGGATTTGGAGGTAGGAAGAGAGAAAGGAGAGCTGCACATATTACAAGAGATAGCTCTCATATACAGGGACCTAACTCACTCTTAACTCACGAATTTATCTTGAAGGTAGAGAGAGAAAGGGGCTCAAGGGCTTGGAACACTCTCAACTAAGCTAGAACCAAGTTTGCAATGGAAGAGCAGCTTGGAATGAAGTCCAAGGGGTTCTATTTATAGTTGAGGGTGGCCCTTTAAGTTGTGGGACACTTGGATGCAAAAGTAGTCATTTTTTGTTCAAGAAAACGGCTCTATTTTTGCCCAAAACAATTCACCAACGGTCATATTACTTTTTCTGCAAATTCCGTACAGTGCAATCGGTCGAGTTTCAATGGGGGTAACTCGACCGATCAAGTAAGAGGCAAACCAATATTCAAATGATCGGTCGAGTTTGTCCTGAGGAAACTCGACCGACCATTTCAACTGGAAATGGCCTGCTACCCGATCGATCGAGTTCTGTGAGTGCACGACTCAACCGATGCAATCTTCATAAAATCGACCAAGGATGATCAGTCGAGTTTCAGGCAAGGGAAACTCGACTGACCAAGTTCCTGTAATTGATTTTCTAATTTGCAATAAAAGTGATTAGCACTTGGTGAATTTTGTCCCAAACATTTTTCTCTTCTAAGTTACAAGCCAATTCATCATTACAAGTGATTACATTGATGTTCTAAGGTAGTTTACATAGAAATCCTAAGATGCACACTTGTAGCCATTTTGGCTTGCACTTGGCCCATTCTAGGGCTTTGTTTATATGATCATTTTCATGTACCTAATGTCTGCAAACAATCTTAAACGCACATATTAGATACATATGAATGGAATGGTTAAGTCATTATCAAAATATAGGTAATGTATAACCTTTAGGTCAACAATGAGTTGGTTCCATGTTTCACCATATTTTTTATTATGACTTAGCATTTTTGGTTCTCTTGTCTCTGTTTGATGTATATTTTGGATATATGCTTGGTTATACTTGGAGAAGACTTCTTTTATGCTCTTATACCACCCCTCTTTACTTTTTGATAATGTCAAAAGGGGGAGAGAAATTTCAATGTTTTGAAGCTCAACCATATTTCTTTCATTGCTTATGTGATCCTTTTCTTATTCATTATATGTCTTATTATGTGACTTGCTAAAGGACCATATAGTACATGTATGTTATATTTCTTTGGGTAGATAGACTAACTATGCATGTTAAAGTAAGCATATATTGAGGGGGAGCAACTCACAATATTTAAATCCTGAATCCCCCACAATTGACAAGGCAAAGGTATAACTTCAAGATCCTTTTTCAATATATTTGAGGAATGGTTTATCATTGTAAAAAAGGGGGAGAATGTTGACCTTGAGGTTATACATTGTCCATATTTTGATAATGACTTAACTATTCCATTCATATGTATCTAATATGTGTATTGAAGAATGATTTCAGGCTTTAGGTACATGAAAAAGGATCATTTTACACAAGCCCTAGCTTGTCAACGTTCAAGTCAAATGCAATGCAAGTGTGCTAATAAGGAAATCACCTCAAATTACTTTAGAATATTTTTGTAATCACTTGTATTGATGATATGACTTGTAATTAAGATCAGAAAAATATGTGGGACACTTAATACCAAGTTTTAATCACTTTTTAGCCAAATTAGAAAATCGATCATAGGTTGTTGATCAGTCGATTTCTAATCTCGACCGATCCCATAGATTGATTTTCTGAAGATGGCAATCAGTTGAGTTGTGCATTCATAGAACTTGACCGACTGACCTACTAACTAAATGCAATTTTGGCTAATCGGTTGAGTTCCCCAGGACAAACTTGACCGATAGTTTAAAAATTGGGTTTGTCTTTTAGTCGATCAGTTGAGTTACCTTTATTGAAACTTGACCGAATGCATTGTACGGAAAATGCAGAAAAAGTGATTATAACCATTGGTGACTTGTTTGGGGTGAAAATAGATCTGTTGCTTTGAGGAAAATGACTATATTTTGGCTCTAAGTGTTCCCCAACTCAAGACAGCACCCCTAGCTATAAATAGGACCCCTTGGAGTTCATTCCAAGTTTTCTCATTCATTAGATTCAAGGTCCTTGCTATAGTTGAGTGTGCTACTACTCCTTGAGCCCCTTTATCTCTCTAGTTTACACTTCATTTCGTGATTTGTGAGTGAGTTAGGCTTATTGTAGGAGAGCTCCAACCTTGTGAATGTAAAGCTCTCAATCTTCCACTACTTCCCTATCCCCTTCCTACATGAAGAAAAGGTGAAGCAAGATCCATCGAGTGAAGAAGGAGATGTAGTTGGTCCTCTTCAAGGTTGTTGAAGAGGAGGTGAACTTTTCCAATCAAGCTCCATCCCAAGACACAAAATCATTGATAAAATCCTCTTGGTCAAAGATGTTATTAGAACCTGCCGTGTATATATACTTGGGGAAGTGGAGTTACGAACGCTGAACTTGATTTCCTAGGTTTCTGAAGACCAATCACTGGATTTTAGTTTAGGAAGTGCAGTTCCTTTCCTTTTCACCTCACTTACGGTGAACCAGTCAAAGCCTAAGAGCAAGTTTGCTTTTTGTTTTAGATTTTTCATTATGTGGCCATCTTGGGGATTTTCTTCCACAATCCTTAGGTTTTTTATGGATCTGCAACCTATAACCCTAACATTCTATCCCTCTATAAAAGTATACTCATATCCAACGATGGTCCCATTCCACCATTAGCCAAATAGATCACAAAAGGATGAAGATCCAAGAGGAGAAGTAAAGTCCTTCAAGGAGGAAGACTTGAGCTTGAATGGGTTAGACCTTGGTGAAGGCTGAAGACTCAAGCTAAGTGGGTAAGTTCCTTGGTAAGGTAGATATCTCCTTGTAGTTGGATGGGTAAGTCCTTTGGTGGTCTATTGATGTAACTCTTATTGGTGATAATATATAGAAAAGCACTTGCAATGTCCTAGAGGTTGACCTCTCTAGGTAGTGGACTGACTCACTTATAGTTTGAAGTGTGTCATCCTTTTGTCAAGTGCTTTCTATCAATATCTCTCATCCTTTCTATGCTTGTTAGATAGGACTTCAAATTTCAATTAAGATATTGCTTCAATTTGATATAATTTGAATGTCTAATCTGTTTTGTGAGAAATTTTGTAGCTCTATTCACCCCTCCCCCTCTAGATCCCTTAGATCCAACAAATCTATATTCATGTTTATAATCCATTTAAGGTCAGTGATTATGATGTTGATGCACAAAATCATGTAATTTGTTCCATATGGCTAATTAGGGATAATAACCCTAGTTAATGTTCAATAGTTACAAAGATGCTTAAGAAATTCTGGAAATTTAAAAGTAAGATTATATCAGTAACTGGAAGCTAATATATAATTATGAGATCCTAAATTTGTATATAAATAATGTTACATGTTTAAGGATCCTATAATGATGAGAAAACCCTAATTGGATTAATGTATATAATCTAGGGTTAATACATGCAAATAATGATATGGAAACTAAGGTTCCTACAATTGATTATAATCTGAAATACAACATCAGTAACATGAATCCCACATAAATGATGATAAGACAACTAATGATCTGAATATCCTAATGAACTAAGCAAACCCTAATGAATCAACTAGGGTTAAGATGATGGGAACTTGATGATGGTACATGGTCTTGTATTAATCAGGTTTGACCAAGGATATAGCTGATACCAGGAATGTGATTAGGTTTGTCTACCTTGATCAAGGTATGCCATTACCTCTTACTTGGCTTATTATACAACATGCTTGTGTTATATGTGTAATACAATAATTGGCATATGGTATTGGATGAAATGATTGTTCTTGTATGCTATTTTGCTTGATTTTCCATACTTATTGCTATGAACACCTGAAACATAATATATATGTTCCATTATATGAAAGCACTAAACTCTTTGGCAGTACATTGCTTGGAAGTGACTTAACTCTTAGGTAGTCGGTTACATTGTACATATGATCTAACTCTTTGGTAAGAGATCATAAAGGCCTTAATCTTGAGCTCCTTGAGAGTCAAGAGAATGCATCAAAACCTTCGATGGTCAATGCATGGATATATAATGGAAAATGAGCTTAAAATATGTGTTCTCTTTTGTTAATGAATATCTTTGTGCAAGTATATATGCTTTTCTTATATTTGTTAATGCTACCAAGTATTAGTTTTATCTTATTGCCAAGCTTAGTAATGAGAGGTATATAAACATACAAATAGGCGTACTCAGTACTATATTCTTGAATATTGTGTTGGTGTGTACCACATGTAATCTTTTGTTTAGGCTGGGGACATGTGATCTTAAAGAACCAGGATAGTTGAGAGTTGTGTAGTGAGCTGATGTATAGGTGAACCTGTTGTCTTAAGATCCTATTATTTAGTGGTAGTACATGTATATGTAATAGTTTGATGTTCAATGTGTAATATCAAATGTTGTAACAATTCATTTTGTAATTATATGTTGAATGGTGAACATGTGTTGTATGGTTTCATTATTGTTCTTGTGCACGGGCTACTGTTGTTTCCTTCTGACTTCCTCTAATTTTCTACTTCTTAGCCTAGTGTGTGGTGCTCAAATTGGGGTTCTCGCTGAGGTGAGGTTTCAATTTGGACATCACACATCAGATTAAGTTTTAGAAAATTTGGGGATGTCACACATGTAAGCTAAAATATATGAATCTAGGATAAAACAAGATGACTTCATCAACTTGAAGTGCATCCATGTGCTAACTTCCCCCCAAAGAAGTACATGAATATGTAAAGATAGAGTCTAATTACTCAAAATTTTATTAATTCCTAAAACCAATAAACTACTAGAACTATAAGACCCAAGTAATAGTAAAAGTGTGCTCTTTTATCACTAGATAACTAGAAGAATGCATTATGCGTAGATTCATTTGTAGTAAATAGTATTGTGATAGAATTGTCCTCAACATCATTGAGGTTGCCTAGCTTCTCAATCACTTGTCGACTGAATCATTTACTTTATCAAATTTGGAAACCATCAACTCATTAAATTCACATAAAAATATGATATTATTGATCCAGTAAACTAACATTTGATGCCTCATCGCTACAAGATCAAGATTACTAAAAAAGCCTTAATTAACATCAAACAAGTATTATTACATAAAAATTTCTATATCACAACATGGAACAAAAATGTCAAAATAACACCATAGAAGAATATCAACAAGGCCTAGAAAATATATTAGCATTCCACAACTACTTGCGTCAACAAAGTTTAATGACCTTTATTACACATGTTATAAAGGGTATTGTGCCTAAACATATAATTTCAATATCTACAACTAATACATCATTCCAAGGTAGGCATGTAAAAATCTCAATCTGGATGATATGTTTTACAATGTTTTCTCATTGAGACCCAAGTACAAGGACGTCTCTAGAGATTTCTAACTTGAACACATAAACATCACTTACCCCCAAGTGACATCACAACAATAGAGAACACCATGTGACAGATAAACATCACCTACCTCCATGTTATGTTCATCCTCTAAATGATTGGTCCTCACCATTGCAACCTAAGAAGCCGACTAGTCATCGAGAAGGATGTTAACAATCATGGGATTATACCCTATCCCAAAAAAATGATATAATAGCTAAGAACATGTATTACTTACAAACAATATTATATGTTATCCAAAAGAGCACATAAAATTCAAATTACTGAGCAAGTTGTATATCAAGAAGCATAAATCTTACCATGATTGTACACATATCACCATTAATGCCTATATATAATATAAATCACTTATATTTTATCATATAATTAGGTATCATGACCACTCACATAAGTAGATGTATGATATTTGGATGATTTCTCAAAACCCTTTGGAAATTTCCAAGTACACCTATTTCATTTATCTACTTTAGGCCGCAAACTAATATTTATGATACTTAAAGAAAACTTAGATACATGATTTACGGTTTCATTTGGTTATTAATCACATTGCTCATATGATTATGAAAATGTAAAGGAACCCTAGTTTACATGCTTCCAATCAAAGAATTTAATATCATATTTATATAGTTTTCTATAAACTGAAGAAAATCACATCCAAAATATATAATGATAACATATCCCAATTCAAAAATTATTTAATGATTTCAAATAATACAAAAGGGTCACATTTGAACATAATATCAATTGGAATGTAAACATTTGACTTGTAGCATGTATCCCATAGAACTTTTGCTAAATTATTAAAAATAACCCATATATTTTTTTCACAACCAAATTAAAAAACTTATCAAGGAATTAATGTAAAAATAATAGTAGGGAAAACATGCATCCAAATTTTGTTGAACTCACCAACAATTTTAAAATAATTCCTCACACATCTTTTGTTAGATTTTTAGCTTAGGCTTGACTCAGTTAATTATTGTTTGCATATAGAAAATATACATAGGGATTGAGCCACCAACCTATAGCTAAGCAAGATACCCATTGTCTAAAAATTTCCACCTTCATGAAAACTCTTTCAAGCTGAATTTATCTATTGAATCCAACAATTTGATCCTTAACTATGTCAATATAGAAGAAATTAGTGGATAAAAGAGATAATTAGGGTTTATTCTTAGGGTTAAGGAGAATTTCATCCATAATTATATATAATATAAAAATAGGTAGTAAAGAACTAAATATAACTACTTACCCAAGAACTTTACTTGATTATGTAGGAAATCAATTTTTCCACTTGATTCAAGAAATTTTTCTCAGAATCTCCTCAAATATCCTCTTCTTGCTCCAATTTTATAACATCAAATTTATAATGGTTTCTAGGTTGTTGTAGTCTCATAATCAAGGTTTGTATGCCTAAATAATGAGTAAATTATTCAACATTTTTAATTTTTAAAGTTCCCATGGATTTACTTCATTAATAATTTACTAGTCATTTGAGTAACATTCTCTAGTTGGCAGTGATGAGGTTAATATTGACCTATACATTCATTATGATCACCAAAAAGAACTCTATATGAGATCATGGCCAATATCTACTAAACTTTGATGAGTGTTTGTTGGTTAGGGGGAGTCCCTGGTGATTATACACTAACAGAAAACTTGGTGACCAAACAATTTAGTCAAGTCCAATACATGTCCAGTAAGTCTAAAATCCTTAAGAAATACACCGATAAAAATCATTATTATTTCCTTGGTTAGTGTTTATTAGTCAAAAACTAGTTTTGAAAATGAGTTTTAGAGGCACGTAGTTTTTTTATTAAAGAAGTGTGACTATGTTCAATGTAGAGGGCCACAACTTGCTATTGTAGATGCCTACAACCTTATGATGTTGAGGCCATAAGTGGTCCATAAAATGTTAACGTAGAGTTGTTAATCGTATGGCAAGATTAAATATAAGAAAAGCTCTACATCCATTACATGCATAACTTTTTAAGACATCACTTATCATCACTTAAGGAAAATGCACTCACATAGGGGAGGGCATAACACTTTTCCCCTATATTATAATTTCAATTAACCAAAAAATTAATAGTAATATAAATAAGAAATTATTTTAAAATATACATGTTTCCATAGGCTATTGGGAACTTATAATAGCTATAAGCAAACTATTCATCTATTTGTATACAGAGTGGTTGTTGTCTAGCTCAGGAATGAATAAAAAATAGCAAAAATAAATCTTTCAAAAACAAATGTCATTCGTTGTTCACTTCATTTGAATACCAACACAAATGTAGTTATGGTGTTGGGAAATATAAGCTTGTGGTTTCATCCAGTAATTAGGTCACCATACATAGGCTATTTTTTTAGGCATAACACTTATCTTTTATATTGCATGCATACAAACATCCAAATAAGTGAAATTGAATGTAAATATATATTTAGAACTTGAGCAAGGAGAATAATATCCTTGTAAAGGATAATCTTCATAAACTTTTAGCTAACAACAATATGTATTTATAGGAAGAATGGGAATAGAATCAAACTTTTCAATGTTGTGCAAAGAAGACAAGCAAAAACGCATTTGATCTACAAAATTGTTAATGTGACTAAGAGAATACTACCTAAAAACAAGAAAATTCTTATGTACTAAATGTAGCAATGAAAACATTTATAACTTATATTTTCACGATTACAATGTTCTTAATATTCAAGAAAAATTATCCATGTGTCAAGGGGGGTGACAATAAAAATGACAATGTCCAACAATTATTGAACTTGAAGGATTCTATCTAGTCATCATAATTAACAAGAACTTGTTGTGGTATTGCAATAACATGTTGACAACATGACAATATGATGAACTTATGAACTACTACAAAGTAGATTTAGGCATAGTTTGAATGAAATACAACAACCATGGGATGATACATTATGCCATATACAACAAACAAGATGATGACAAGAACAGAAAACAATCTTCAAATAGTTATTGAATCCATGGGATGATAAACAAGATGTCCTTGGTAACATTTTATACTCAGAGAATACCATTCAATTGGATGCAATACCTAAAGGCCATGAAATATAGTGATAAGTTAGTGTAGGCTATGAATATGACACAACTCATCTACAATGACTAACACATACCAAATTAACTAAACGTACATCTAAATAATCCTCATGTGATCTTTTTCGACACAACCTTCAAGATATTGACATGATACAATAAGGATGATCTTTCAATGAAGGCTTCTCCAAGTTGAATGCTATATTTAGTAGTGTTGGTTGGCTTGAGGTCAAAGTAGGGGATCCGGTCCTTGAGGAAATGTTGCCACATATCAAGATGACCAACCCTAAAATCTTGGTTGACGCAGGTGTTTCTGTTTTGGGACCAAGAGTTTCACCAGAGACATCCCTCAGGATGAAGCAAAATATGACACTTAAAGAAGAAGAACCACTACAGACTCAACTAATGTGGAATTCGGTAGTATTTGAGGATTCTTACTTTATCAGAAGCTTCATAATGACTCGGTTATTGCACTTCAGTGATCAACAACATCACATATACATCTTGGCATGAAGTGGTTCCTAGAACTTTTTGAACGGTGCCCTCTTAGTCTTCCTTTATGTCATTTTGAAAGGTATCTTTACATGCAAAGAGTATATTTAGGTACCTCAACAAACCACAATGGGGATCCCACTCATCCACCCCTTTCTCTGAATCCACATTCATCAAAGTCATCAATAGTGTCGTAGTCCTAGACTAGGATCATTGCAAATGTCATCACACATAGAAAGAGATAAAGCAAGGAAAAGTAGTGGATAAAATGGATAAGTGTCAAATGATTTCTTTGTTTTTCCACTTGATGCATATTTAAATTCAATCAAAATTAAAAAAGTTGGGTTTAACTAAACTTCTAATTTGGCTTGGGTCTCAACATGTTACCTTACATATTTTTCCTATTTTAGGTATGGTGAGCCCATACTCATGAACACACACACTTACATGCATATATTATTCCTACAACCATGTCTATGAGTATTCCCAAAGTTCTCCCCCTAAATCTAGACTTTGTTGTATGACATTCTTAAATTTGAGTAGCACTTGCATTTCAATAAATTTTAATCTTGCCAATGCCTTAGTGAGAATAAGTGCTTGTTGTTCATTAGTGCACACACATTCCACTATGATTTTTCCTTCCTCCACACACTCAGTAATGAAACGGAATCGAGTATTAATGTGTTTGCTCCACCCATGAGAAACATGATCCTTTATCAAGGCAATCATAATTTATTATCAACCTGAAGATGAGCAGGTTCAATTTGTTGACCAGTGATCTCACTTAGCACATTTCTCACCCATATCCCCTGGCATGTTGTTGTTGTTTCTGCCATAAACTTTGCCTCACATGAGAACAAAGCACACACTTATATTTTTTAGACGTCCATGGCATTAGCTTCCGATTAAATTAAAAGCCATGCCACCTATGCTCTTCCTATCATCTACATCTCCTGCCAGATCACTACAAAAAAATCCTATCATCTTCATATCTTCATCCCCATATATGTACACTAGGCCATGATTCATAGTACCTTTCACATGCCTCAAGATGTGTTTTATGGCATGCTGGTGTATATTTATGGGATCCTCCATGTATCGGCTTACTATCCCAACTGAGTAGGACAAGTCAAGTCAGGTGTGAGTTAAGTACCTTAACCTTCCAACCATGCTCTATATTTGGTAGAATTCACAATTTATCCAACTATGTCTTTTCCAAGTTTTAATTTACTTCCATAGGGAACTTACTTGGATTGTATTTGTTCATCCCATCTTGTTTCAATATCATCCTTACATAAGCTGAATTCTTTAAAGTGATGTGGTCTCCTTTTTGTTCGACCTCGATGACAATATGGAGGGACACATGACCCAAATTGCTCATATCAAATTATCTCATCATTTTCTTCTTGAATCGCTCAATTTCATCCACATTTGTGTCGGTCATGATTGGATCATCGACATATACCCCAATGTTGAGTAGCTTCTTTTCAAAATTCCTTGTGTGCGAAACATGCCCATGTGTGCATCTCTTGAAACTGAGCTTGTTCGAACTTCTATTTAGCTTGATATTCCATGCTCTAGGTTCTTGTCATATCACATACAATGCATTTGACAAATTGTATACCTTTTGTTCTTTTCCCTTCACAATGGACCCTTGTGGTTGAGCAATGTACACCATTCAAGAAGGACGTCTTGACATCAAAATGATGGACTCACCATTTGTTATGAGCTATGAGGGCTAGTAGTAACCTCACAATGTTCATTCTTGATACTAGAGAGAAGACCTCCTTAAAATATATCCCATGTTGTTGCACATATCCTTTTGCGATGAGTCTCTCCTTGTATTTGATAATATTCCCCTTTGGATCCTTCTTTATGGTTTTTATGTCCAAGTGGTAATTTTGAGAACTACCAAGTATTATTCGTCTCGATTGCCTTTAGTTCTTGAACCATAGCCTCTTCGTAAGTTTTTTCTTTAATTTCTTCTGAATAGCTAGTGGGCTCCTCGGTGTCTACCACTAGTAGATTGTCTTGGTCAAAAATTCCTTTAGTTTCTTAGTAAATCTCCTCAAGAGATTGGAATTTTACTAGCCCACTTTAGTTGATGAGGATCTATAGCTCCTTGATGATCCTTGGATACTTGAGGGGGGTACCAACAATGGTGTATCCAGTGTTCTTGAATCTAGAGATGATGTTGACCCTTGTGTATGTGTCTATATGAAATCATTGGGTGATTACTCCCCACCTTTGATGCTTTGACCTCCTTCATGTTCACCATCAATGGATTCATCCACGGTAAATGTGACCCTGGTCTGTGGGTCATCTTCTTCAACTTCAGTCCACTTCCATTTTCTTTGTTCGTCAAAGGGGACATCCCCAATACTATTTATCCTCCTTTGTTGAGGATCGTAGATTCTATGTGCTTTGCTCCCTCATTCAACACCAAGGTAAACAATGGATATCTTTGATCATCCAGAATCTTTGTGTGCACACTTGGGATCTTCATTTTTACACCTTTAAATGCTCTATGTGTGGCTTTTTACCTTACCATGCCTCATACGGTGTGACCCATGTGATTTTTGGTTGGCAATCGATTAAACACATAAAGTACATGTCTTACTGTATCCCACATATGGTTGCAGGTATACCTATGCTTTTATGCAGGCTTCTTGTAGTACCTATCCATTACAAATTGATTTCACCTTTCCACCATCTTGTTCTACTGTGGTGTGTCTAGGGCTGTGAGGTGTTTACGGATCCCTTCATTCTCACAAAATAAAGTGAACCTATTTGATAAGAAATCACCTCCACATTATATCCTCGGGACGTTTAATGTATTCTCCATCTTTTTCTTGAATAGGGCATTAAACTTTTGAAATGCTTCAAATGCCTTAATCTTTGTATTAATCATATACACCCACATCATCCTGCTAAATCACCGACTGGAAATAGGTGATACTTGTTTCTAATAGGTGTTTGTGGGGATATAGGACCACACTGGTCAACACGAACCAATTTGAGTGGTTTGGTTTCTCAAAAACTTCCTTCACTAGGGAATGGGAGTCTCATATGATTTGAAACTAGATAGCCTTCACAGATCTGAATATGATGATCGATCCTTGGTATTCATAGAAACATCTCTCTCATACATATCCCTGAGATACCGGAAATTAACATGTATGATTTTTTCATGGCACAACCATGTTGGATCTATCATGCTCACTACCAAACATACTGGCTCACATGACTCTATAAACACCTTGCAGAGTCTATTGGTGAAGTGCTTCACCTTCATTTGCAGCTTATAGGTCCTATCATACAAACACAAGAATGATCAAACCAATATGATTTTATTTCCTTCCTCTCTCAATTTCCCGAGTGTAATGATGTTAGTGAGGTTCAATATGATGTATACCTCGATTAAGAGAATTTGCTCCCTATTTTTGAACTGGAACAAGATTGTCCCTTTTCTTTTATCTTCATACTTGAGCCATCACCAAATTTCATTTGTCATTGGACCTTCTCGTCCAACACATTAAGATTTTGGCTTTTCCCAAACATGTGGTTTCTCATCCCCTTATTGAGATGCCACACATCTGATTGAGATTGCTTGTGCACATTGGTGCACAAGCTTGATACCACCTTCTCCTTGTTTAATAGAACCATATTGAGGGGTTGTTGTAGGCACTCAGATAAGAGAAGTGATGCTCATCATCTTGAGCCCTAGTGAGGTTTTCATACTCACTTTTCTACTTCCTGCAACACTTAGATGAAACATGACCAAAGTTTCATAGTGGAAACACTTTATCTTACTTTTATCACAAACACCATCATAGTTTCCATTCATTCCTTGGTAAGTGTTTGTCTAGGCACTCTGACCTTCTCTTGCATAGGCCCCATCCACATGTTTGGCCACTCCAAATGGCATAATCTCTCCCAAAGCTATAGTTAGAAGTAGGGTCCTAGCTCTGTGATGGCTTTGTGTCAGATTTTGTGTCCCTTATTATCAACAAGACTTGATCGTGTCATCCATCTTAGTCGTGGTAGTGCTCCTCATGTGCCTCGAGGTCATCCTTCACCTTGTCCACTTGCATCATCTTCAGATCACCAAACTTTTCCATCATTGCAGAGATATGTAGGAGCTTCGATGGAACACTACAGAGAAGACTTTTCACCACATGATTTTTTTTCTTCTAATCTTCTCCTCAAAGGAGAGAATTTGATTGACAAGGTCAGTGAGTTTCCAGGTGAATTCGTGCAGTTGTTGCATGTCACCCATGCATATATTTTCAAACTCCCCTCCAAGTACTTGGAGCTTGACTTCCTTTACTCATTCCACATGAATGTGCATGGTTCTGAGTGCCTCACAGGCCTCATGGGTAGTTTCCTTGCCCATTATCTAAAGCACAGTTTCATCCGCAGTTGCTTTATAAATGATGGTGAGTGCCATTTGATCCTTTTTTCATCAGTTGATTTGTCATCATCTTTGACTTTGATCGATGTCCAAATGCCTTGGGCACACATATTAGCCTTCATCTTTATTACTCACGTTGGGTAATTTTACTTTGACAACATTGGGTACTTGAGGGTCACTGAACCATCTCTTGATGTTGTTGTATCAGTGAGTTCCCTGCTTCTAGATTTCTCTTTGGTGATGACATTTTCTTCATCATACATCGTGTGGCTCTGATACCATCTGTAATCATAGACTAGGATCACTGTAAATGCGATCACACACAGAAAGAGATGAGACAAGGAAAATCAGTAGAGAAAATGGATAAGGGTCGAATGTTTACTTTGTTTTTCTACTCAATGCATGTTTAAATACAAAATAAATTACTAAACATGGACGAAACTAAACATAGAACTAGGCTTGGGGCAACATGTTACACTACATGTTTTTCCTGTTTTAGGTATAATGAACTCATACTCATGAACACCACACACGTACATGTATGTATTGAACATGTCAATGATTATTCCCAACATATGAAACCATCACCACTAATTCTTCACTTCCTCTCTCATTCTAGGCACCTTCAATTCTACCTCTCATGCCCTTACTACTTGCTAAAGGGGCTACTCCTGGTCCACCTGTTCCTAGGTGTGCTATGATTTTGTATTTTGTGTCGGTGCAAAGAAAATAGTAAGGGTTGGAAGACAAGGAGTGGGGAAATGATGGTGAAGACCCTCAAGGTAATAAGGCCTGGGTAAGTAGCAAATCGGATTAGGACCTTTTAGGAAAATGATAATTGAAAATTTGAGTAGGAGTGAGTGGAAAGAACAATGGGAAATCCAACAAAATGACAATGAATCACTCATTGCCAATAAATTCAGATCCAATTGGAAATGCTAGTCAAGGACATGCCATTTGTTAATCATAATTAAGCTGTGGGTGAAAAGTAGAATGGTCAAGCCTTTTTTTCTTAACCATTCAGCCATGACCCTTATATAATTTTGTAGTAGTAGATATTGTAGTGATCTACATTAGTTGGTCTTCTATAGTCAAGCACCTGGTAAGCCAACTTAGTCATCCATACCTAATGTGTTAGATATCAATTAACCCCTTCATCATTGCCTAAGGATACAATTGACAATAACCCCTCAAACATTTATCTCTATGTGTGGTTGAACTCCACTATTAGGTTAACTGATTGCATAATTTTCAAGTAAGCTAACTAGTGGCCTAGTCTAAACACAAAAATGGTCTTATTACCATAGTTATTCTCTTATACATGGTAGAGATCTAAGCTTATATTGAACCTATTTAAGTGTACAAAATGCTATGAAATTAATGGAAATATTAGGAACACCTATTGGGTGTATTCTTATATATTGTTTATCAGATTAGCATTTGTTTTGATCATTTTACCCTTGAATTTAGGATTTTCTTACATACAAACTTTAACTCAATAAACTTATAAGAAATAGATTTACTACATAAACATCTCATAATATAATAAGGCATCAATAATTATCTAAAAAATTAAACAAAAAATAACTACAAATTATGGGTTAAGACTTAAACTAAGATCATGGTATAACAATATAACTTCTTACACTAATAAGACATTATCAAATGAAGCTATATTAGGTGAATAATATCCTAGAACTCATATGAGTCTTGATTTTTTCCCACCAATAGTTTGGGTATGTGCTTGAAGTAGGCGTTGTTGAGGGAGATTGGTTAGAGTTTCATGTACCTTTGAGGGACTTTACCTTGGAAACTAGAACCATGTAGGAGTATTCGACCTTGGATTTATTCTTCATTATGCATACCTCTTGCATTGTTTATATTCTTCACTTTTTCACATGTTCCTCATTATTTTGTTTAAATTCACTATAGATGTCATCTTGGATAGGTTCTTAGACTTTCTCCATCTTGAAGAAATGCACTTCACTTCATCAACATTAGGGATGCAAGATATATCTGGTGCTTTTCATGCATTGTAGTTGGGGAAGGCACATGAATAGGATGTAATATGGTGTGTAATATCACTATTGAAGACCATGATACCTCTACAAATTTTTCAAACCATGTCCTCTAGTTCTCTATTGGTTGTGATCTATCTACTGCTTTTAGTCTTTGAGATGCAAAATCTTATTTTAGGGGCGCCTAGATTTACATAGGATTGAAAGATTTTTTTATTTCCATTATTGTGTTGAGCCAGTAAATTTGTGGCTTTTGTTTCTAGTTAGCTTCCTCACACAATAGGATACACTAAAATATTCATTATAACTCATCAGTATCTAGTTTATTGTATATGTAGTCATGTCTATTGAGAAGGACATAGCATTTTCCATGTTGATGAAGTATAAGCGATTCTCTTTATGTAGTTTCTTTAGTCTAGTAACATCTAATTTCAAGATGGTCAATTGAAAGGTAAGAAGGATGTTGACATAGGGATTAGCCTTGTCTTAATAGGTTTGTAATTATCTTGAATTCAAGATGGAACTTCTATTTGGCTTTAGTTTTAAAGAACGTTTGCTTGTGATTCTTAGACACACATGGTTGGATACTAGGATGAGGTTTGGGTCAAAGGAAATTTCTGACAGAACAATTATCTTAAGGTTTCTATAATTGTTAACCACTTCTCATTTCTATTATATATGTCAAGAATTTTAAACAACAACTTGCGCTTGAAGGTTAATATTTGGCCTTCAACTCCCATGCTGGTGAACCATGTGTCAATGTGCAAATCATTGAATTTGGCACTAGGTAAGGAGTTAACAAAAAATACTTCCTCATTTATTTGGTACCTTTGGAATGGTATTCAATAGTGAGACAAAATTTGAGTCATTACAACTAACTAGACAAGATCTCATCCCCAGGTATATACAAATCAAGATATTTTGCATCATTACTAATTAATCATAAATACATGACTAGAGAATGCTTCACATAATTGTTGGTTCGTACCCAAACTTTTGATACCTTTTTCAAACCAATTTTTATTTTTGGTTGTTTTTTCTTTCAACCAACTCAATTTATACATTGATATAAGGAAATGAGATTATTATGTTAGTAAGTCTCTCTTCATATTACTATGTTTGAATATACAAGAAAATCTAAACTTTCTGAATAGAGGATAGAACCTCTTATGAAAAAACTTAGTTAGATCTTATGTTTGGGCAATGGAAGATTTTCCCTCAAATCACAATTAACTTTATTATATAAATGTAAACATTTTATATGAATTTGTTCTAGGAAACTTGTTTATTCTAACTAATACTACAACTAGAACACATGATAATCTCATTATTGTCAACGAGAATTAGCATTATGAACAAAAACTATACTTTACAAAGTTACTTATTTGACTTTGTTACAACCCTGATTTTGGGTTCATTTGGTGAGAAATGTAATTTCTCATATTAAAAATATTTGCACAACAAATGATATAATTTGTTTGAATAAATGGATTTTGTTTACAATAGCCTTGATGTTTGTGTTGTGGGCTTTATTGGCTATTGGTCCCATATAAAAAGAAAATTTAATTAGTGAATGAATAATTGAATATTTGAGAAAATAATGAGATAGAAACCTCTAGAAGGAAAATCCAAAGAGGGATTTCGTGCCTCTTGGGTTCCTTGGGTTCCAAGGAATTCAAAGTTGCAAAAAGAAAGCAATAAGAAAAGAAAAGATTAATTAAGTATTTCTTTAGTAAGAAAGAAATGGAAAATAATGTTAAAATGTGGAAAATAAGTAAAAAGAGGTACAATTGAGTTATCCTTTCTAGAATTTCGTATCCCAAGGATTCCTAATGATTAAAGGAATACCAATGAGGAAAATAAAAGAGAAATAAAGGGAAATCCTCAAAAAGGAAATATTTTAATAAGAAATAACCATGATAATGAGAAATAATGCATTTAGATGCATCTAGAAGGATAATGAATATCCAATAAAAAGGATTTCGAAATAATGGAGTTTCTTGGGATCTAATGAGTCCCAATAAAGAGGAAGGAAAGAGAAAATACTAAAATTTCAATAATAAGAGGATAATGTGACACATCATTAATGGATTTTGTGATATGGATAGAAAGGAAGTATTTTCTAATAAAAGAGAATATAATTTCATGCCAATAAATTAAAAGGCAAGTACAAAGAAGATAAAAGATATAATTTTCGAAATCCTAATATCAAAAGAAGGAGGAATATTAAAGAAATAAGAGAGAGAGAGGAACTTGCTTCCTAATGAAGGAATTGAATTCCTTTTGAAAAAGGGATTGATTGCTTCAAGGGCAAGCATCGCAGGGCTTTCCTACACTCCCCTGTTTAAGGGGTAGAGCCCTTGGCTGAGTCCAGAGAGATTCCATGTTGTCCCCTCTCTTCTTCTTGTTCCTTTCCTTACAAACCCTAACCAAGAAAGTGTAGTGCTATCCCTAGAGCATGGAGGGTTGTAGTGTGGTCTTGTTAAAGGCAAGGAGCACCCGCGGAGGTCCCAGGGGGATCGACTATCCAACCCCTACCCTGACCTTCGGGCAACCTCCGTCGTTCGTCTGCAGAACTGCCGCAGCAGTGATCACAGGAGAACCAAGCCATTAATAGCCATCTTTGGCCAAGGTTCAGTGGTGCCCCGAGGGTGCCAGGGTATAGCGGAGTTGGGGCAGCCATGGCCGGCCACCCCAAGCCTAGAGGAGGGAAGAACATACCTCCGTCGCGCTACAGGTCGCATGAGGATAGGTCATCGTGAGGTAGATTATGAGCAAGGGTCCGTTGGACCGTTCTACCTCTCCGGGGTATGAAAAAGTGACAGCTTAAGCGAGGGTGCAGATTCATAATTTGGTTCTATTTTCAAAAGGCCAAGCAACATTGCATGAGCTTGACAACGTGGCGCCATCCGATTGGCCAAGAATTATGTGATTTTTGAATTGCTTGCTTGGATTTCATTCTGGGTTGGATTTGCTTAATGCTTGTGAAATCATCAAATCAGGTATGTGGTTACGCTTATGATTATCCCGACTAGTTTTCTGAGGATTTTATCGATGTTTCCCTCATGGCTTGAAATAACTGTTGGATGCTTTTATTTCATGCAACTATAGAGTGACTATGACTATCACTATGAATATACATGTATAACTGGATAGATCTGGGTCCACCCCTGTGGCTATGCAAGGGCTAAAAAGGATAACCTAGAGCAAGGTCTAGGCTGTCATGAGTTAGAAACTGGGCTACACATGTGTAGTGCCATGAGATTCTTAGCTTGCCATGAGTTAAGGAGTGGGCTACCTACGGGTAGTGCCATGTGACTCAACCCTAGAAACTAATTCACTTGTTAGGTGAAATCATGAGGGGTATAATGGGGATCTACCATAAGGAAGGTAGTATTTAGGTCCACTACAGGGACAACGCAGGGGATAGGGTACACATAGATCGCGCAGTTATATTTAAAACATAAACTTGATTGTTAAATGGTAATTGGTTGCAATACATTGTTATGAGTAATTGCACGATTATTGTTTCCCCCACATACCAGCTTCGGTTGACTGACATTTTGTTTGTCGGCGTTTTAGGTACAAGCCAAAAGGACAAATAGTAAATCGTCATATTGCAAAATACATGAAGTAAAATGCAAGGAGGATTAGTTAGAGTAGAATACATACATGGATAGAAGTTTAGAAATCCACAATTTTCAAAAGGTATGCAAAATTTTATTACAGCTTTCCAGTATAGATTGTTGAAATTTAATAATTGTTCTTGGTTAAGTGCCGAACCTTTCATCCAGAAGTGATGGGTGCGGCTTTGACCCCTTGGTCTCCCTTAATTGGGGGTTATTGGGAGGTGGGGTCGTAACATTTGGTATCAGAGCGTAGGTTCCTCACTTAACCATTAATAATTATTAAATTTTTACATACTCCATAGAACCCAAGGGAGTTATTAGAGGATTATCTGAAAGATGGAGGTGTCTAGAAAAGGATCACGACCGGGGGCTGGCAATATTTTCCTCCACACCGCTAGTCGGAATACGAGGACTCCCGGATCCGTGTGACTACCTGACCAAAGTCTTAGGGTATGAATCGAAATAAGATACCTTTAGGACTTCTCATCTTATTCATCCCTTCTCATCACAAAATTCTGTTAAGGACCTTAAGGATTAGGGTTTTCTCTTCTCCTCACCCTCTTGAGGTATGGGTAAGGTTAATAAGGTCTAAGGAATCCTCCACCAAATTAATGAAAAGTATGTAAATAAGATGTCATGGACATAAGCTTAATAGATTAAGTGCAAACTAAAGAATAGATACATGCTTAGGTCGTATGACATAAGTTGTCATGTCCTCAGAAGAGACCTGAGGCTAGACCTTCTTGTCAGTAGGATAAGTTAGTCTTAGAGATAGAGATCTCCATTGCAAGTAGAGACCTGACACATCATCTGAGGATGATGCTAACCCTAACCCTTAGTGAAGATTAGAGAGAGATGAGTTAGACCAGGTGTTTGAAAGGACATGCCTTTGGGATGCCATATGATCCATGGGTGACCTAGTACCTTTAGCAACCCAACCCTGGGAAGGGTCGTGCATGTTAGGGTAAAGGATAGCTCCTTAGATGATGATGTTAGTGAAGGACCTGTAGAAACCCTATGGGCTTATGCGAGTAGGGCATAGCATGCACTCAGGGTACGTTAGTAGTGTGAGTAAAGGGTTGAAACCCTGACCAGGAGAGTATGAAGGATAGCTTATGAAACAAGCATAAAGAACTATGGATAACCTTGAGCGAACATAAGTTGAACATAGGCTTCATCTAGGTAGGGGCATGTTTTGAGGTTGACCCTTCATGAAGAGAGGACCTCTAATGGTAAGGTTGGTTGTAGGGTTATCTCTAGAAAGAGAGAGTGGGAACCAAGCAAGAAGGTTGGAATCCTAAACTCTGAGATATGTAGGGAGTTGAGGATGGTGCGACCTAAGTGGATGATAGTGGTCACCACATGCTTGATCCCTAGAGGTTATTGATGTCTTGGTTTCCATGAGAGGAACCAAACCCTAGAGAGAGGATGAGTCTGCTGGTACCTCTGTACCTATGGTATAGATGAGAAGAAGAGTTCCTTAGACCTGGAGAGGTATAGTAACAGGTTATGAGGCCTTGTACCTTGTTGGTTGTCCTTAGGGAGGACCCAACTCTAAATGTTGCTCAAGTTGAAGGATAATCAGAAGTGCATGTCATGCCTTTTGCATGCTTGGTTCGTGGTTAAGAGATAGAGCATGCAGTTGGACACCTACAAGTGAACCTAGGGTTCCTAGGCCTAAGAGGGGAAGTGGTGTACATAATGCTCATGATGAGAGTTGAGTTCCTATAGAAGCGAGCATGGTACTTCTTATGTTGAGAGGAAAGGGAAACCCCTTAAGTTTAAGACGAACCCCTCACAGATAAGTTGATGACAAGAGAAGGTATGATCTTGACCCAATGCTGAGGAATGAGAACAAGTATGACCTATCATGGTTAGTCAGTGGTCCTCTTGTGCCTTAGTAGCTACTGGGTTAAGCATGCTCATATGGATGTAAACCCTAAGGATGCTTGAGTTGTAGTTTCCTCCCATCCTGGGAGAGGGACCCCTTTGTAGGGTGTATACCAGTTTTGTTGGTTTAAGGTAACCTAAAGAGGTCTCATAGGATCTTGAGAAGCTAAGTGAAAAGTACATGGTATGAAGATGAATCTCTAGACCCATAGATATCCATCTCTATGTGCATATGGATGTGTTACCATGGAGGTAACCGGTATGGGGATTGACCAAGGTAGGCAGGTTGCCATGATCCCTATGAAAGGATGAAAGTCAGCCCATGAATGCAGAGAGAGAGAGAGATGATGATGGCTTGGGTAAGGTTCTAAGATGAACATGTACTATAATAGAATCCTTAGTCTATCCTAGAGTCAGGTAGGGATAAGACTGATGGAAGTAGGAGTCGCCTAATTCTCTGGTTGTGCATAACCATAGGGTCAGGAGGTAACAACTATCATTGTTTGAGGGCCATGGGTTAGGAGATTGATCACCTTCATAAAATCGTGGGACCCAAAGGGTAGATGAGTAGGGCACTCTCTAGATGCATGAGGGAAGAGGTATGACCCCAAAAGTGACGACACCCTAAAGACCTAGAGGAGATGACCAAGGATTGTGTTTGGACCAAGTAGGTTCGAGATCAGCTCCATGGAAGTAACTTTGATATCATGATGTTTGTAGAGACATATGTGGCACGTTGGAACTTAGATTTAAAGGTGTATTAGCAAGGTGGGATGTATCATCTCTACTCTTGGAACATGAAGAACTTTGTGTTTGGACGGCCGCCAAATGCTTATTTCCTCTTGTCATGGGAGGGAGAGATGGGACAGTATGCATTCCATACACCAAGGATAAAAGATGATGTGGTTTGGAACGTTGCCACGAGATATGGGGACATAGAAGATAACATACCCTGGTAAAGTGAATGATACATGAATGGTTTGCAAATGCTAAAGAGAAATGAAGTAGTCATCTTTTGAGAATGTTTTATCATGAGCTATGTGGAACTTACAAGTTATACCAGGTTGAGTTTGATCACCATGATGATGAAATCAAAGAGTGTTATTAATGAAGATAGACAAAGAGTTTGATGTGAGAAAATAAGTGAAATACATGGAAGTGTATGTATTCAATGTTACCTAATACATAAGAAGGTGAAGTGGTAATGGATGCTCTGGTTGAGATATATCTACCTAGTTTGGCTAGAAGAGGTTGTTAGACTAACTCTAAGTTTGTAAAAGAAGATATGTTTGGCTAACACTCTGATGTAACGAGACCAGTTAATGGTTGTTTGGTTAGCCAGTCTAGTCCTTGATGTAATGAAAGGATGGTGGTAGAACCTCAGATGTACTTCTTTGGAAAGGAAGGTGACGGAACCCTGATGAGTTTGGTTTAGGGTTTCTGAGAAATTGATTTTGAGGAATCATGACATACTGGAAATCATGATTTTAAGACCACCAAACACCGTGATACAATAAAGATAGTAAGTGATACGGGCACTTTAGATACCTAAGATAAAGTTGCATGTGGTATATGGCCATGCAAGCTGAGGGTGAAGGACAAACACCAGTAACCCCATGCATTGATATAAAGGATAAAGAGTCCCCGAAAGAGAAAGGGAGTTCATCACTATTGATGTTGTAAGTCTCCCCTGGATCAAGGAAGGTCGAGGTGCAATATGGGTTATGGTAGATCGCCTTACCTAGATGACATGAGAAAGAAACAGTTTTGTCCAGGGACAGATTTGGTTGAACTACCCATGAGAGAGATGATCCAACTACACCAGGTTGCGAGTTCAAAGGTTCTAAAGTTTGACCTAAAGGTTCCCTTCCAAAAGGTGGAAGTAGATACATGAAGAGCTCGATGTTAGTACAGTTTATCACCCCTAACTAATGATTAGTATGATCCAGACTAAAAGGTCTGATGAGAGCATGTGTGCTCGTTCAAGGTGATATCTAGAGACAGTTCTTATCCTATGAAAGATGGGATAATAACCACCATAGCCAGTGTCAGGGTGTAAAGGAGCTCTGTTAGGGAGGTTGCGTCGGTCACCACTTCATTAAGATTATTTTGGTGAAGGGACCTCACGAAGGTCAAGAAAGGACCACATTGTATGCAGATGAAGTCGCTTTGATCATGCAATGGCTGAAAGGAGCCCAGAGATGACATGAGTTGTAAGCTGATGCAGAGTAGACTGACATGCAGTTCACTGTGGGGGAATATGTAACATGAAAATCTGACCCCTCTAAGTTATAACTAAAGAGAGCTGAATCCCCGATGCATGGGTTCTTTTGACATGGTTAGGTGGAGAAGGTTAAGTTTGAACTTACCCCTCAGGATAAAGTGATGTGTGATGAGTTCCATGTGTCCAATTTAGAGCACTATGTGAAGTACTCCGACCATGTGCTGAGCAATGAACCTAGTAAGCCCCAAGGGAGGCTGAAATGGCCTAAGTCACCTGTGCAGTTTATAGACGCCAAGATGAAAGAACTCGGAGAAAAGAATATGTGATGATAAAGGTTCTTTGGGAGCACCATGAGTACGGTAAAGCCACATAGGGGCCAATGATGGATATGGAAAAGTTTTATCCTGAATTATTTGTTTGCTTGATAGAATTTTGAGGACAAAATTCCTATAAGAGGGGAAGGATGTTACAACCCTAATTTTGGGTTCATTTGGTGAGAAATGTAATTTCTCATATTAAAAATATTTGAACAACAAATGTTATAATTTGTTTGAATAAATGAATTTTGTTTACAATAGCCTTGATGTTTGTGTTGTGGGCTTTATTAGCTATTGGGCCCAAATAATAAGAAAATTCAATTAGTGAATGAATAATTGAATATTTGAGAAAAGAATGAGATGGAAACCTCTAGAAGGCAAATCCAAAGTGGGATTTCGTGCCTCTTGGGTTCCTTGGGTTCCAAGGAATCCAAAGTTGCAAAAAGAAAGCAATAAGAAAAGAAAAGATTATTAAGTATTTCTTTAGTAAGAAAGAAATTGAAAATATTGTTAAAATGTGGAAAATAAGTAAAAAGAGGTACAATTGAGTTATCCTTTCTGGAATTTCGTATCCCAAGGATTCCTAATGATTAAAGGAATACCAATGAGGAAAATAAAAGAGAAATAAAGGGAAATCCTCAAAAAGGAAATATTTTAATAAGAAATAACCATGATAATGAGAAATAATGCATTTAGATGCATCGAGAAGGATAATGAATATCCAATAAAAAGGATTTCGAAATAATGGAGTTTCTTGGGATCCAATGAGTCCCAATAAAGAGGAAGGAAAGAGAAAATACTAAAATTTCAATAATAAGAGGATAATGTGACACATCATTAATGGATTTTGTGATATGGATAGAAAGGAAGTATTTTCTAATAAAAGAGAATATAATTTCGTGCCAATAAATTAAAAGGCAAGTACAAAGAAGATAAAAGATATAATTTTTGAAATCCTAATATCAAAAGAAGGAGGAATATTAAAGAAATAAGAGAGAGAGAGAGAGAGGAACTTGCTTCCTAATGAAGGAATTGAATTCCTTTTGAAAAAGGGATCGATTGTTTCAAGGGCAAGCATCCCAGGGCTTTCCTACACTTCCCTATTTAAGGGGTAGAGCCCTTGGCTGAGTCCAGAGAGATTCCATGACGTCCCCTCTCTTCTTCTTGTTCCTTTCCTTACAAACCCTAACCAAGAAAGTGTAGTGCTATCCCTAGAGCACGGAGGGTTGTAGTGTGGTCTTGTTAAAGGCAAGGAGCATCTGCGGCGGTCCAAGGGGGATCGGCTATCCAACCCCTACCCTGACCTTCGGGCAACCTCCGTCGTTCGTCTGTAGAACTTTCGCAAACTACAGCAAGCCGCAGCAGTGATCGCGGGAGAACCAAGCCATTAATAGCCATCTTTGGCCAAGGTTCAGTGGTGCCCCGAGGGCGCCGGGGTATAGCGGAGTTGGGGCAGCCATGGTCGACCACCCCGAGCCCAGAGGAGGGAAGAATAGACCTTTGTCGCGCTACAGGTCGCGTGAGGATAGGTCATCGCGAGGTAGATGATGAGCAAGGGTCCATTGGACCATTCTACCCCTCCGGGGTATGAAGCAGCGACAGCTTAAGCGGGGGGCAGATTTGTAATTTGGTTATGTTTCCAAAAGGCCAAGCAATGTTGCATGAGCTTGACGATGTGGCGCCATCCGATTGGCCAAGAATTATGTGATTTTTGAATTGCTTGCTTGGATTTCATTATGGGTTGGATTTGCTTAATGCTTGTGAAATCATCAAATCAGGTATGTGGTTATGCTTATGATTATCCCGACTAGTTTTCTGAGGATTTTATCGATGTTTCCCTCATGGCTTGAAATAACTGTTGGATGCTTTTATTTCATGCAACTATATAGTGACTATGACTATCACTATGAATATACATGTATAACTGGCTAGATCTAGGTCCACCCCTGTGGCTATGCAAGGGCTAAAAAGGATAACCTAGAGTAAGGTCTAGGCTGTCATGAGTTAGAAACTGGGCTACACATGTGTAGTGCCATGAGACTCTTAGCTTGCCAAGAGTTAAGGAGTGGGCTACCTACAGGTAGTGCCATGTGACTCAACCCTAGAAACTGATTCACCTGTTAGGTGAAATCATGAGGGTTATAATGGGGATCTACCATAAGGAAGGTAGTATCCAGGTCTACTGTAGGGAAAGCGCAGGGGATAGGGTACACATGGATCGCGCAGTTATATTTAAAATGTAAACTTGATTGTTAAATGGTAATTGGCTGCGATACATTGTTATGAGTAATTGCACTATTATTGTTTCCCCCACATACAAGCTTCGGCTGACCGACGTTTTGTTTGTCGGCATTTTAAGTACAAGACAAAAAGACAAACAGTAAATCGTCATATTGCGAAATACATGAAGTAAAATGCAAGGAGGATTAGTTAGAGTAGAATACATACATGGATAGAAGTTTAGAAATCCATAATTTTCAAAAGGTATGTAAAATTTTATTACAACTTTTCAGTATAGATTGTTGAAATTTAATAATTATTCTTGGTTAAGTGTCGAACCTTTGATCCGGAAGTGATGGGTGCGGCTTCGACCCCTCGGTCTCCCTTAATTGGGGGTTATCGGGAGGTGGGGTCGTAACAGACTTAGTCATGTGCCTATTATTGAGTATGTCTTTGTCTATTAGAGATATAAACCTCAGGGTTATGTTGGTGCATGTGGATCACATAAATCAACCCATTACACCTATCTAGATCCAATGTACTTAATATATTCAGATGTTTTACTAGTGGATTCCTTCTGAATGAAACATATAAAGAAAATCATTTTTATTGTAGAACAAAGAGAAGTTTTATCTTACTATGTGGAACTACAAGGTCTTCCTAAATTGGTGTAGGTGTCCCTTGAACTACGAATTGGTTATCCATATTTGTTCTCGGAGGACAAGATTCATCACCAGACATGATATAATTAGAAATTGCATAAGTTATCTTGCATGGATGATGGATCTGCTACAAAATGCTCAAAAGCTGCCGTGTCTATTAATTTGCGCTTATCCTATTGTTATCATTTACCTTCTTTAAAGCTATATACTTCGACTCTAGATTTAGTATTTCTAGAATCTTCCACTCGTGATCAGCATTATTAAATATTTGGCATCACCTTACAACAAAATTTGACATTAAAGAACAAGATGCTTGATGTTGGTAGAAGTCATGGTATGTGCACATGGATTAAAATCTCGTTCCTGGGAGGTAAAAACCTGAGCAAATTGGATATTATTTGAATAGTAACCAACCACTCCAGTATGATCATTGATCTTTAGTAAACATCTTTGGTCCTTTATGTGGTGGTGTCCTTCAAGTACCCTAACCTTCTATAGACAACGATGATTTCAATATATTCTCATGAAACTTCCTGTGTTTGTGATCGCTGAGAAAATGATCAACTGTTGTTCATTTTGACATTGCGGCTTATTTGTACATGCATCACCACTCCAGTTATTGTTGCATCTAGGGAGAATAGTTGTCTGTGTTTGTTACCGCACCGGTCTACATCGTCAAATAGAGTAGAAATTATTTTTAAAGACAGTGCATCTCGTACCTCTTAACAAATTTAATAACGACATCTTATCCTAAAAATCTCTATTTTGTATCCTGTATAGACAACAGATCAACCATTGACAAGCCTATCTGTTTCGATTAGCTTATGAAATGTGAATGGCGCAGGCTTTGAATGAGACAAACGGTTGAAGTTGCTAGACATCGGTTGAAGTTGCTAGACATCGGTCATCTTCTCCTACAACGGACGCTAGAACGGCCAGCGAATTGTAGAAACTTCGTTGAATACAATCTTCTCTTAGAACTGCTCTGCTAAAGTTCGAAACCGATTATGGCCGTATTATTCGTATATGAAGATGAAATTGGTACACCCTGTCGGTGAGGAACAGAATAAATAATCATAATGAACCACGGAAAAAGTTGATGTTCGATGTGAGCAACTTTTGGGACCACACCGTGACGAGTACATAGATATATAACCCAATCAGACGAACGTGTCCCCTCAGTGTCCTACTGGAATCTGTTCCTATCGAAGATGGCCTTCAAGTAGGCATGGGAAAAACAAAGAAGGGCTATGAGACCACCACTGTTTGCGGTCCGAAACGGACGGGAGAGCCACCGACACAGGAACTTGGGACTCGCTAGCTGCTTCCCATCCTTCCTGATGTTGCTATACGACCAACTCAAAAGAAGTGCGGACAAATAAGATTGATTTAGCATCTACACAGATATGCCACACCATTATCAATGCACGATATGTCTGTAGGTTCTGAAGGACCATGTCGGTGACTGTGCACAGACGCATACGTTGAAGACATGCAACGTTGAAGATATGGCTGTTTGGGTCGACTGAGCACAAAAAACAAGGCGTGTGAACTATCCATTCTGGCTGGACAATTCTTTCTGTATATTGCTACCTCAGCTCCTAAGCCCCAAGTTCTCGCAACAAACATCGTACCTATAACCTCAACAAGGTCATAAAACATTAAAACATGTCCACTGTTAGATTAGGATCTGGACAGGGAGCTCAATGCCCGGTCGGCTTGCAAAAGAAGTCAGAGGAGTGCGGACGGGTCATCACTGATTCCCTGAAGGAAGTAGCGGTTAAGGTCGCGTTTGGCTCAAGGTATTCGGCATAGCAAAGAATTTTCGTTGCGATCCTATTCGGTGACTAAATATGTTTGTGAAAAAATATCGACCGAAAAGTTGTCCTTTAGAATAAGAATCTTGATGACTAAGGATTACTGAAATTCTTCCAATAGAAGGAATTCCGAATCAGTGCGAAGGGAACTACCACACTCGTGTCTCTCACATCCTGATTCGTGCAACTGCAAGGGTTCTTCATCACTCCTTTCCAGCATTTGGTGTATTCTTATTGGTCTGCGCCACCTCGGATCTTCTTCTCTTTGCCGCAGACCACACCAGAATCTTGACCATTGAGTTTCTCATTGTCTACTAGGATCTAAAGAATGCGTCGGAAGCCAACTGACCAAGCAAAACAGTTGTCGCCAAATTCAGCATCGCTTGCCGGCAATACACACATGAATGGGGGGAAATGGGTGCGTCAACATCAATAAAGGAGACAAATACTAGTCCATATTGGTTAGAAGCAACAATTTATATCGTTTATTGTTTCCATTGCTTGAATTATCTTCCCTGTATGTTGCTGCTTGAATTTGCAAATTGTACTATCAATTTTTGCATTGGAAATAAATTTGAAAGTGGTGGAGGTTATTTGGCGTGGTTGTACTAATCGTGTGTGTGTGTTGTTTCTGTTATATATTGTATTTTTTTCATATGCCATATGTAACCATGTCATTGTCATGATAAATATTGCAATGGTTATTGGAATTAGGTTTATCTAATGTCTTCACATAAAAAAAATATTTTTATATTATTTTTGAACATCAAGCTAAAGTATATGTTAATTCGGATGATAGTAGACATCATACATCCAAAATCATATAGATGATTCATCTAATTAATGCTAACACATTGTAGGTTTAAGTATTGTTATTTTTAACTACCTATGTCATTTTTTAGATGTGTCCATTTGTTTGGTTGTGATCACGTATCCATGGACAATAATTGATAAATTCAAAAACAAATTATGATTAGTGTCCAACAACAACAAACTGCACAACAATTTTTTTTAGTACCATGTGAAGTAGTTGCATGACGAAAATGATGACCATGAGAGTAAGAATGAATGAACAAGAGCAGAATTTGATTGATGCACTCCTTGAGATGGCTATTTATGGACCATACATGTCAAATTATGGATGAAAGCCTAGGTTGATTTTTATTGTGTTAGAAAAATATTTGGACCAGCATTTACTAGAATGTGGTTTGAAAGGGATACCAAATATCATATCAAACATAAATACTATAAAAGATAATTTAGTATCATAATCGATATGGTTCATGGGAGCACAAGCGGATTTAGATACAACAACAATACGTAATTTGTCAAAGTGAAAAGATGTTTTATGAAATTATCTTATAGTAAATGATAATATTCAAAATACCTTTAACTTTTTCATTTAAATAATTGTCAGATTGGTTTGTTTCATTTTGCAAAGTCATCCTGAAGTAAAGTCTTGGAAAAGTCAAAAAATTATCCCACTTAAATTATATTTACATTGCATATGGAAAAGGTCATGCAACTAGAAGAAATGCAGAAGATGTTGAAGAAGTGATGGAAGATACCAATGGTACACAACAATAAAACACTAATAAAGTTATAGATATTGAAGATAATGAGTACAATCAATTAGATTTACTATCAGTGTGCAAAATAAGTAAGGAAAACAATGCTTACGACAAAAAATAAAGTAAAGAATTGGAAATGACTTGTGTGAATGCTTTGTCAAATGTTGCAAGATGGCTCAAAGAAGATGTAAGACCCTAACATAGATTAGCCTTTAAACATGTTTTATATCTTAATTATGTACTTGGGTGCTTTAATTTAATACTTAACATGGATATTTAATTATTAGGTTATTGGTATGTTTTTGTGGGCCTATGTGCAAATTTTTGGAGGTCATTTTTGTAATTTGTACATATCATGCTTTGCTCTTATTTTCTTCATATTGTTTGGGCTTGGCTTGGTAGGCTTTGATTATTTTAGTTACCACACTACCTTACTCTTAGTTGTAGACTAATGAAGGCATATAGCCTTGTTCCTCTTCCATGCTTCCACTAATTGAGAGAATTGTTGAGTCAGAACTGATTAACACTACTTGAATGGATGGTGATCAACAATGTCACCTATCAATGAGAATTGGAAATAGCATTTTGATACCTTTTAATCAGGTGAGAATTGATGGAAATGTTAAGAATCATGAAGGCAAAAACCACAACAGAAATAAAAAATAGTATCTACGCATTTCCTACAAGCAAATCTCGTAGACAATGGTGTATCTAGAAAGAGGGTATGTGAAGTATACAGTGTTGTGGAGTAAGTCTGACAATGTTCTCCTTGTGTAGTGGTGTGTGTTGCTCCTCATGTGCATGGACGGTCCTTGAAGACGTCCTCTAAACGTAATCAAACGGTGCATGCGTCTCTGTGTAGTCCATGTGAATGGACATGAACTCCTCGTCGTGTTGCTTAAGTTGACCGAGAAAGAGCAACCTCTCACTTGGTAACCTACTAGCATCACAATCATTCTCCTTTTCTCTCACATAGATAATGACAACTAGGATTCACATACAAGAGTGTGTGCCATGATTCGATCATCATTCCCCTTTAAATAGGAGAGGCAGAGAAGTAGGATTTCTAAACCCTTGAGAAATAAAAAGTCAGCGATTGCCCACAAAAAGTCTCACTCATGTCCAATCGACTAAGTTAGAACATTCTATAATTATCCCATTACTTAATTGATCAAATAATGACATTAATGAATTGATTTTTTTTCAATTAGTCGATTGGAAACTCCAACAAATTGCTCGAGGTTAGCCAGTCGACTTATCATATGGCTTGACAATTTTAAATCCAACCAATTGGATTAGACCTTTTAACCAGTTTTCTAGGGTTTTAGTCCTTTAATATTCTAGTTTATTAACTAAACATTTTAGTAATCAATTTGACTTGGAATATTTCCAATCATGTCCATAATATATTCTCTATTTCTAATGCATCTTATGTGTGTCACCCTATAAGCTCCAAATTATATTGGTAGTGATGTCTACAATCAAATTATGACTTCACAAGCGGTGATTTGTATCTAGAAAGACTTTATTGCCACCCAAATAATTGGAGAAGTTAGAGAACAACTTTAACCTAGTATGGTGACCAGTTTTATAGTGGTTGTATATTCCCTTTGTGCCTGATATCCATATTGAATCGGAGGCATGGAAACATCATGCTCTTAATATCAATCTTTGTTTCTTGATCTAGAGAAAACTATTTGAGATACATATCAGCTCAATATCATATACTCACTTGAGCATGGACATGTAGTTCATAGAATCACTCATCAAGTGGTCATGATATCACTCCAATGGGAGGGATAAATTTCATCTATGTCACTCACAATAATCCACATGAGTCACAATATACATCAGCATTACTTGTTTAGAGACATTTCTTTAAGGTCATGTTGAGTAGTGTTAAAAACATTGAACAACATGTGTTCCATGTAGTGACTTCAAGTCTAAGGATCACACTCACCACTGTCACATTGAGGTATGATTTTGACCGCCATTAGTGGCTTCCATGTATCACACATAAAGTGAGTCTACCCAGTACACCTATTCATAACAAGTACACATGTGTTTGATTTGATATCCAAATCATGAGTAATGATAGGTAGTTATCAATCAGTACACATATCGGTCTTAATGAATTATTTTCATCCTAATTTCCATAATAATATTTGACTAGGTACATAGATAAGAATGAATACTCTTAACATACACTTGATCTCATATTCATGTCATCAGTCTGAAATCATATTTCATTGAGTCATACACTCTTCAAACATTATTATATTTATTCATTATCTCATATTGAATAACATATAATAATATGTGTCTTTATTAATAATAAAAGTAATTTCATGATGACTCGTTTTAGCCATCATATGATTGGTTCTTAGGACATACAACCAACATGAAGTTGTCATGTTGCCCTCTCATGATAGCAGCCAATGGACTTCCTACTTTGACTGATTGATAAGAAACCTAGTCGATGCCTACCAGTGAGCTTTGTATGCTTTCCTACTAGTGAAGATCCATATGGGTGTGAGCCAATGATGGGGACCGATGGGAACTCTACTTTCTCTCTACTGATGAATCATGTGGAGTCATCTACTGTGAGAGCCTGGGGTCGTCATTTGTTGGTGTCGCTTGTCAATGAGGCCATTGGTGTAAAGATTGATGGCTTGGCATCCTTAAACATTCCTTATATTATTCCAAGGCTATATATTCCCCCTTGATATTCCTTCACCTCAATTATGTTAGTTTCCTTTATACTGTGAAGTAGCGAGTCATCATTAGCTGAAACAACAGATGAAATTTCTACTTCCATCAATATTCAATGAAGCTTGTTATTTTCTCTCCCCCGCTTCTTGTTTAAATATTGAAGGCCCTCCTTACATCTTTTGAAACTAGATACATGTAAGTGAGATTCTTTTCTTCCTCTTATTGTGATGATTGTTCATCATCTTCTTCCTTGAGCCTTGTTCATGATGGTTTCCTTTTATGGTTTTGTTTGGTGGTCTTGTACCTTATTTTACTTCTTTTCCTTGCCATAGTTGATCTTAAATCATGGAGTTAGGTATGTTGCAATCTTTGATAAATGAAAACTTAGATCCTTGAAGAGATCATGTCTTAATTGGAGGTGTGAATCTTGTTGGATCTTGAAGAGTAAAGATCGAGGTTTTCCATCTCCATCAACAATTGGACTCGTTTCCACTATATGCAAAGCAAGTGATATAACATATGAAGTATTTAGTACCTACATGATACATGCAAATCCTTGCTCCTAATGTTTCTCTAATATGCTAAAATATGGAATCTTTATGATGACCTACGACATAAGAAGGGAATATGAACTTGTATGTTTATTAGAATCTATGGAATATCTTCCTTGATGCTAAATATATGCTTAGTTTGACACGAATGTGCTTAAATTCGATATATGATGCAAAATAATCTTAAAGTTGGTGCCTTGATAATGTTTCTATACTCCATAATGTGAAATACAAACTACATTGTACCACTTGTTGTTGGAATACTCTTCTAAAATAATATTAAGGGTTTTTAATGGTCCTTATGTTGTTGAAAGATGTATGGAAAATATAATCATTATGTTGGAATAGCTCATATATGTTTAATTTAGTTTGTTTGAACCCTAATCTTGAGAATAACATAGCTCGTGCTTTATTTTGAAGTTAAATATGATACTTTGGGTATTGTCTTGTTACACCTTTTTGAAACTATGTACCAACATTCTACATGATTATGATGTTCCTGGGTGAACTCAGACTTGTGATGGATTGATATGATATACTTGAGAGGAATGAACCTTGGTATGGTATTTTAGGTACTATAGACCCTTGTGGTGCCTAGATCTTAATGTATGGTCTTGATATAGCCTATATGCGTTATTTCCATATTTTGGATAGTTAGATATTGGTATTAATATATTTGATATCTTTTGAAGTTGTGAAGACTTGATTAGCCTTTTAATTGTTCTATTTGTTGTATGTAACTTGATTGAAGCATATATAAAATGAGCAATTAATCTAATTATTCAAGTGCAACCCTAATTATGTGGTGCATGGAGTCTGCAAATCTATTTCCCTAGTCATGAGGGAAATAGTGAAATGAGTTAATCTTGAAGAAATCTAAAAATTGTGAGAATATGCCCAACGACATATATTAGTAAATATATAGGGACAATTAGGGTTGTTATAACTTAATGTCTTGAAATCAAAACAGACTTGATCGAGATGATGGTCCAGTCAAATGATGTGATATGTGATAGGTAGAGATGGTAACCCAAATTTGATGGGTTTGATACCCTAGTCAATGGTGTCATGGCTTGTATACCCAGGATAAACCAACATACATGGATACACCTTTGAGCATTCCACAGTCGACAGGTATGTAAGCACTCTATGTTTTTATTCCCTTACTTCAACCTGAGGATGTGTGGAGAGGCCTAATTGTATTTGTATATCCTTATATTTTATAGAGATAGCTATAGAAGCTTCACAACAACAAGCTAGTAGTTTGGGTAGTACACCTCAACTACAAAGGGCATAATAAAATGTGTAGCTTAGTCATGCAACATATATGTTTGCATTTATTTGACAAATAATATGAATGTGCTTATGTTGTGTTGATTCCTCCTACCTAAAATATAAGTGATTTATATTATATATAGGCATCAATGGTGATATGTGTACAATCATGGTAAGATTTATGCTTCTTGATATACAACTTGCTCAGTAATTTGAATTTTATGTGCTCTTTTGGATAACCTATAATATTGTTTGTAAGTAATACATGTTCTCAGCTATTATATCATTTTTGTGGGATAGGGTATAATCCCATGATTGTTAACATCCTTCTCGATGACTAGTCATCTTCTTAGGTTGCAATGGTGAGGACCAATCATTTAGAGGATGAACATAACATGGAGGTAGGTGATGTTTGTCTGTCACATGGTGTTCTCTATTGTTGTGATGTCACTTGGGGGTAAGTGATGTTTATGTGTTCAAGTTAGAAATCTCTAGAGACGTCCTTATACTTGGGTCTCAATGAGAAAACATTGTAAAACATGTCATCCAGATTGAGTTTTTGACATACCTGCCTTGGAATGATGTATTAGTTGTATATATTGAAACTATATTTTTAGGCACAATACCCTTTATAACATGTGTAATAAAGGTCATTAAACTTTGTTGATGCAAGTAGTTATGGAATGCTAATATATTTTCTAGGCCTTGTTGATATTCTTCTATGGTGTTATTTTGACATTTTTGTTGCATGTTGTGATATAGAAATTTTTATGTAATAATACTTGTTTGATGTTAATCAAGGCTTTTTTAGTAATCTTGATCTTCTAGCGATGAGGCATCAAATGTTAGTTTACTGGATCAATAATATCATATTGTTATGTGAATTTAATGAGTTGATGGTTTCCAAATTTGATAAAGTAAATGATTTAGTCGGCAAGTGATTGAGAAGCTAGGCAACATCAATGATGTTGAGAACAATTCTATCATAGTACTATTGAATACAAATGAATATATGTATAATGCATTCTTCTAGTTATCCAGTGATAAAAGAGCACACTTTTACTATTACTTGGGTCTTATAGTTCTAGTAGTTTGTTGGTTTTAGGAATTAATACAATTTTGAGTAATTAGACTCTATCTTTACATATTCATGTACTTCTTTGGGGGGAAATTAGCGCATGGATGCACTTCAAGTTGATGAAGTCATCTTGTTTTATCCTATATTCATATATTTTAGCTTACATGTGTGACGTCCCCAAATTTTCTAAAACTTAATCTAATGTGTGATGTCTAAATTGAAACCTCACCTCAGTGAGAACCCCAATTTGAGCAACACACACTAGGCTAAGAAGAAGAAAATTAGAGGAAGTCAGAAGGAAACAACAGTAGCATATGCACATGAACAATAATAAAACCATACAACACATGTTCACCATTCAACATATAATTACAAAATGAATTGTTACAACATTTGATATTACACATTGAACATCAAGCTATTACATATGCATGTACTACCACTAAATAATAGGATCTTAAGACAACATGTTCACCTATACATCAGCTCACCACACAACTCTCAACTATCCTGGTTCTTCAAGATCACATGTCCCCAGCCTAAACAAAAGATTACATGTGGTACACACCAACACAATATTCAAGAATATTGTATTGAGTACCCCTATGTGTCTTTTTATATACCTCTTATTACTAAGCTTGGCAATAAGATAAAACTAATACTTGGCAGCATTAACAAATATAAGAAAAGCGTATACTTGCACGAAGATATTCATTAACAAAGGAGAACACATATTTTAAGCTCATTTTCCATTATATATCCATGCATTAACCATCGAAGGTTTTGATGCATTCTCCTAACTCTCAAGGAGCTCAATATTAAGGCCATTATGATCTCTTGCCAAAGAGTTAGATCATATGTACAATGTGATCGACTACCAAAGAGTTAAGTCACTTCCAAGCAATGTACTACCAAAGAGTTAAGTGCTTTCATATAATGGAATAGATATATTATGTTTCTGGTGTTCATAGCCATAAGTATGGAAAATCAAGCAAAATATCATACAAGAACAATCATTTCATTCAATACCATATGCCAAGTATTCTATTACACATATAACACAAGCATATTGTATAATAAGCCAAGTAAGAGGTAATGGCATACCTTGATCAAGGTAGACAAACCTAATCACATTCCTGGTATCAACTATATCCTTGGTCAAACCTGATTAAGACAAGACCATGTACCATCATCAAGTTCCCATCATCTTAACCCTAGTTGATTCATTAGGGTTTGCTTAGTTCATTAGGATATTTGGATCATTAGTTTTCTTATCATCATTTATGTGGGATTCATGTTACTGATGTTGTATTTCAGATTATAATCAATTGTAGGAACCTTAGTTTCCATATCATTGTTTGCATGTATTAACCCTAGATTATATACATTAATCCAATTAGGGTTTTCTCATCATTATAGGATCCTTAAACATGTAACATGATTTATATACAAATTTAGGATCTCATAATTATATATTAGCTTCCAGTTACTGATATAAGCTTACTTTGTAATTTCCAGAATTTCTTGAGTATCTTTGCAATTATTGAACATTAACTAGGGTTATTAGCCCTAATTAGCCATATGGAACAAATTACATGATTTCGTGCATCAACATCATAATCACTGACCTTAAATGGATTATAAACATGAATATAGATTTGTTGGATCTAAGGGCTCTAGAGGAGGAGGGGTGAATAGAGCTACAAAATTTCTCACAAAACAGATTAGACATTCAAATTATATCAAATTGAAGCAATAGCTTAATTGAAATTTGAATTCCTATCTAACAAGCATAGAAAGGATGAGAGAGATTGATAGAAAGCACCGGACAAAAGGATGTAGAGTGGTTCCCCACTTCAAACTAGAAGTGAGTCAGTCCACTACCTAGAGAGGTCAACCACTAGGACTTTGCAAGTGATTTTCTCTATATTATAACCAATAAGAGTTACAACAATAGACCACCGAAGGACTTACCCATCCAACTACAAGGATATATCCACCTTACCAAGGAACTTACCGACTTAGCTTGAGTCTTCAGCCTTCACCAAGGTCTTACCCACTCAAGCTCAAGTCTTCCTCCTTGAAGGACTTTACTTCTCCTCTTAGATCATCAGCCTTTGCCTTCTCCTTCACCTGGAAAAGATCACCTCCTCTTCAACAACCTTGAAGAGGACCAGCTACATCTCCTTCTTCACTCTTTGGAGCTTGCTTCACCTTTTCTTCATGTAGGAAGGGGATAGGGAAGTAGTGGAAGATTGAGAGCTTTACATTCACAAGGTTGGAGCTCTCTTACAATAAGACTAACTCACTCACAAATCATGAAATGAAGTGTAAACTAGAGAGATAAAGGGGCTCAAGGAGTAGTAGCACACTCAACTATAGCAAGGACCTTGAATGTAGTGAATGAGAAAACTTGGAATGAACTCCAAGGGGTCCTATTTATAGCTGGGGGTGCTCTCTTGAGTTGGGGAACACTTCAAGCCCAAATTTAGCCATTTTACTCAAAGAAACAAATCTATTTTCACCCCAAACAAGTCACCAATGGTTATAATCACTTTTTTGCATTTTTTGTACAGTGCATTTGGTCGAGTTTCAATAAAGGTAACTCAACTGATCGACTAAAAGACAAATCCAATTTCCAAACTATCGGTCAAGTTTGTCGTGGGGAACTCAACTGATCAGCTAAAATTGCATTTAGTTAGTAGGTCGGTCGGTCGAGTTCTGTGAATGCACAACTCAACTGATTGCCATCTTCAGAAAATCAATCTATGGGATCGGTCGAGATTAGAACTCGACCGATCAACAGCCTGTGATCGATTTTCTAATTTGGCTAAAAAGTGACTAAAACTTGGTATTAAGTGTCCCACATATTTTTCTCATCTTAGTTACAAGTCATATCATCAATACAAGTGACTAAAAAAATATTCTAAAGTCATTTGAGGTGATTTCCTTATTAGCACACTTGCATTGCATTTGACTTGAACGTTGACAAGCTAGGGCTTGTGTAAAATGATCCTTTTCATGTACCTAAAGCCTGAAATCATTCTTGAATACACATATTAGATATATATGAATGGAATTGTTAAGTCATTATCAAAATATGGACAATGTATAACCTCAAGGTCAACATTCTCGCCCTTTTTTACAATGACAAACCATTCCTCAAACATATTGAAAAAGGATCTTGAAGATATACCTTTGCCTTGTGAATTGTCGGGGATTCAGGATTTGAATATTGTGAGTTGCTCCCCCTCAATCTATGCTTACTTTAACATGCATAGTTAGTCTATCTATACAAAGCAATATAACATACATGTACTATATGGTCCTTTAGCAAGTCGCATAATAAGGCATATAATGAACAAGAAAAGGATCACATAAGCAATGAAAGCAATATCGTTGAGCTTCAAAACATTGAAATTTCTCTCCACCTTTTGACATTATCAAAAAGTAAAGAGGGGTGGTATAAGAGCATAAAAGAAGTCTTCTCCAAGCATAACCAAGCATATATCCAAAATATACATCAAACGGAGACGAGAGAACCAAACATGCTAAGTC
This sequence comes from Alisma plantago-aquatica, assembly GCA_963693085.1. Taxonomy (NCBI): domain Eukaryota; kingdom Viridiplantae; phylum Streptophyta; class Magnoliopsida; order Alismatales; family Alismataceae; genus Alisma; species Alisma plantago-aquatica. The sequence goes on along the minus strand of OY856411.1, from coordinate 1,053,773,701 downwards.
ATAACAAAAAATATGGTGAAACATGGCACCAACTCATAATATATAACATATCAAAGAGTAAGAGTGCACATAACATAGATTACAACTCAGAATGCAAGTTCTCATAAAAACAACTACAAGTCAAAAGCGATGAAAGATAAAGATGAAATAGTACATCTCAGATCATGTGCTCAGATGTTTCTAATACAAAATAGCCTAGAAAGATATATATGATCAGCAAACTAGACAAAAAACTAAGAACATACAAATGTCTAAGCTATCTATATCCACAGCATCATCATCCTCTGCATCAACCTTGTATTCATCATCTCCGTTTGAAGGTGCAACAACATCGCCTTCATCACCGGAGTCACCACCAGAGCCATCACCATCATCATATGCATCACCATCATCCTCACCATCACTTGCATCAATAGTCATGTCATCAGCCTAGTCAAGCATCTCCTTATCAATAGAAGGACCGAAGCGACAATCGGGCCAACGAGCATTCTTCTCATCCCAAGTATTACCAAGAGCATAGACCTCATTGGCTTGAGGGAAGGAAGGAGCAGAATCACCAAGACTGGCAAGCAAAGTGGCCAAGGGGCCAGCAGGTAGAGGCAGGATGATTGGAGCAAGTCCACTATCAACAGAGGGTGTGGGAGAAGCAGCGGGTGTGGAAGCAGCAGCCGGTGTGGGAGCAGTAGTGGATGTAGAAGAAACATTGGATGGTGCAGGTTTAGGTGGAGGGGCAAGATACAAGTGATTGTATCTAAAGGATGCATAATCGCTACCTGGGTATGGCTGGTTGATGAGGTATGGGTGTGCACATGATAAGTTCATGTTAGATATGATTGAACATAAATCTTGATATTGTTGCTCCTAGACCTGGAGGTTGTATGCCTATTGGTGTATCATATAACCCATGAGGGCTTCATTGGACACATATAACGAGGCACGGCTAGGTCGGGTAGGCTGAGGAGGCAGAGGAGCATGGGTTGAGGTAGAGGTAGGTGTAGCTGAGGCAGAGGGTGAGGCACTAGGTGTGGTGGAGGAAAGAATAGGCATGGATTTCTGGATAGTGGTCTCACTGATACACACTCCCTTCTGGGTAGGTCTGTAGTGGAAGTCATGGAAGAGTGATTTCTCAGTGGCGAACTAGAAAGGACCACATATCAAGGCAGGATATGGAGGATGGGTGCCATCGGTGTTCTTGCTAGTGTCGAAGAAAGTCATGTGATGGATGATGTATCTAGACCACTTAACTCCTACATTCTCTAAGATGCAGTACATTATCACCGCAGTGTTCTCTGTAATATCTATTTGATTTTTCTTGGGGTGGATGTTGCAATTGACCACTAGGGCTAGTATAAACTTCTTGAGATGTAAGGAGGAGGAGGGTAGGGTTCTCTTCTTCTTATAGGGTACTTGATGTTTCTTCAAGTAATGATGGATATCAGGAAGGGTGACTTCATATTGCTTGTAGAAACCTTCAGCGTCAAGCAGGTCAAAATACTAACCATAGTCCTTACGCAAGGAGTCATTCTCATCGTGACCAGAAAAGATGTTCAGGATATCCTCTGAGATTTGCAACTTCTTCCCAGCTATCATATATGTAATAATAACTTGAGTATTGGGAGAAGGTACAAGGGTGTCATAATTCCAATGCAAATTTTCATAGAATTCATGAACAACTTATGTGCTTGTCATGAAATTGTTAAAGAACGCACGCTCAACACCCAGGGTAGATAGGTGGTGAACTTGAAGCAACCTTGCCACTTGATCAATGACCTCTTGGTGTCTAGGGCTAAGCTCAAAGAGGGCTCTACATGGAAAAGGACTCCATGGAAGAAGATCCTTATACCGATTAACAACCTCATTTTAGACAAAGAGAGTCTCATCAAAGGGAATCAAGCGGGAGGACAAGGTAGAGGATGGTGCACTGCTAAGGGTGGCTCTCTTCCTTCTACTTGAAGCCATGGAGGCAAAATGGAGAGGAAGAAGAGATCAAAAAATCAAACACACCACCAAAAACATTTACACACCTAGGTTTAGCAAGGGGGGAGGTCTAGGATGGTCTCCCTAGGTCAAATTAGGGCTAGGTAAGGGAAGGGAAGGTCGAGGGTTGAGAGCTTAGGGCTTGAGAGAGTGGAATTGATCGACTTATCTCTAGTTGAGAGGGAGAATAGTCAGCCGAACCTAACTTAAGTGAGCTTCATCCTGGCGACCGATCGAGTTCTATGAACTCAAAAACTTGACCAATTACCCATTTTAAAAAGCTCTTGGCCATGGATCAGTCGAGTTTGTCCTGGGGAAACTTGACTGATGGTCAACCTGGCCTAAAACCATAAAACATAATTTCTAGCCATATGCATGCTAATTAAATTTATTTTTCAAGTCCATTATGTATATTAAATGTACTTAGGCACATATCACTCATCATTGGGTACTATTTTGTGATAAAACATACGTTTGCAAAAAATACCCAAAAATAAGAGAAAAACAAGGCAAAATGAACATGAAAAATAGATTTTAAGCATATTACAAAGCAAAGATGATCAAGATCGATGCAAAACATATAGGATAGATGACAACTAGCTAGAAGGAATATCAAATTCATCCAAAGTAGTTATAAGCAATTTTGATCTAATAAAGTTAAATTGCTCTCTAGCTAGAGGTTTAGTGAAAATGTCCGCCAACTAATTTTCTGTGTCCACATGCGTGATATAAATGTCCTTCTTGGCAATGTGATAATGAAGAAAGTGATAGCAAACCTCTATATGTTTAGATCTACTATGCAATATAGGATTGTAAGACAAGTTAATTGCACTAGTATTATCACAATAGATAGGAGAAGCATCAAAGTGAATGTTAAAGTCTTAGAGCATTTGCTTCATCCATAGGACCTTGGCACAACAACTCCCAGCTGCAATGTACTTAGCCTCAGTGGTTGGTAATTCCACGGTGCTCTATTTCTTGGAGAACCAAGACTCCAATCATGGTCCTAGGAGGAAACAAGTGCCACTTGTGCATTTTCTATCAATCAAGCAGCCTACATAATCGGCGTCACAATAGGCAGTAAGAGTAAAGTCCCTTGACTTGGGATACCATAGACCAAAATTTTGAGTTTTGGCTAAGTACCTTAAAATCCTCTTAACATCTACAAGATGAGATTTTGAAGATTTGATTGAAATCTAGCACACAAGCAACCCTAAACATTATGTCAGATCTAGAGGCAATTAAGTAAAGTAAACTTCCAATCATACCTCTATAGAGCTTCTCATCTAACCTTCTCACCTTCTTCATCTTTATCAAGTTTGGTGGTGTTTGGCATAGGTGTGTCCATCGACTTGGTGTTCTCCATCCCAAAGTGCTTAAGTAGTTCACTTGTGTACTTGCCTTGGTTGATGAAATTCCCATTCTTTGTTTTCTTGATTAGAAAGCCGAGGAAGAATGTGAGTTCACCCATCATACTCATTTCAAATTCACTTTGCATAAGATCACTAAATTCTTTGCAAAGATCAAGGTTAGTTCTGCCAAAAATGATATCATCAACATATATCTAAATGATAAGAAAATTATTAGAAGTGTGTTTTAGAAATAAGGTAGAATCCACTTTGCCCATATATAACCATGATCTAACAAAAAGTTCTTTAATTTCTCATACCAATCCCTTGGAGCTTGTTTGAGTCCATAGAGAGCTTTTTGCAACAAATAAACATGGTTAGGTAGACTATCATGTTCAAAGCCTGGAGGTTGTGCAACATACACTTCCTCTTCAATTGTACCATTTAAAAACACACTTTTAACATCCATTTGATACAAAAGAAAGTTTTTATAACTAGAAAAAGCAAGCAACATGCGAATGGACTCAATTGTAGATACAGGTGCATATGTCTCATCAAATTCTATACCTTCTTATTGATTATAGACTTGAACCACTAACCTTGCTTTGTTTCTTACCACTTTCCCACTTTCATCTAGATTGTTGCGGTAGACCCATTTGGTTCCAATGATATTTCTATCACTTGGTCTTGGCACAAGGATCCACACTTTGTTCTTCTTGAATTTCTCTAGCTCCTCTTGCATAGCTATAGGATCCATTCTTCATCCCCAAGAGCTTCTTTGATATTCTTAGGCTCGAGTTGTGAGATGAAGGCATTGTTGGCTTGTTCTTTGTTGAATGCAGCCCATGTCTTCACTCTTTCAAAAGGATCACCTAAAATCAACTCCTTTGGATGATTCTTTGCAAACTGGGGAGTTAAATCCTTCTTTTCATCATCTTTGTCTTCTTCTTGAGCAGCCACCTCTTTTCCCTTTTGAGTGATGTTGAGTTCTTTAAGGATAGGAATAACTTCACATGCAACACCATCATTTGGAACAATATCTTTGGGAATAGAGGGGTTAGTCTCAATAAACTTTACATTAATAGATTCTTCTACCTTACCAAGATCAATATTGAAAACTCTATAAGCCTTACTAGTAGTGCTATAGCCAAGAAAGTCTTGTACGATTTTGAATCAAACTTGTCAAGAGAATCTTTCGTATTCAAAACAAAACAAGGACATCCGAAAACATGGAAATACTCGATAGAAGCTTCCTACCAAGCCATAGCTCATAGGGGGGTTTCTTAAGTGAAGGATGAGTGAAAACACAGTTTTGTACAAAACATGAGGTACTGACAGCTTCAGCCCAAAACTTCTTAGGATTATCATACTCAAGAAGCATGGTCCTAGCCATCTCTTGTAAGGACCTATTCTTCCTCTCTACTACCCCATTTTGTTGAGGTGTTCGAGGTGAAGAGAAGTTGTGTGCATAACCCGATTCTTGACAAAAGTGTTCAAAAAGCTCATTTTCAAATTCTCCCCCATGGTCACTACAGATAGAAACAATTTGGCAAGAAGCTTAATTCTCAACTCATTTGCAAAATCTTGAGAGAGCATCAAGAGTATCACTTTTAGAAATGAGAAAAAAGGTCCAAGTATATCTAGAGAAATCATCGACTATAACAAGGTAATACTTGGAACCACGAAGTGATTACATTCTCATTGGTCCAAAAAGATCAATGTGAAGAAGCTCAAGATCTCTCTTAGTACTAAGGACTCCTTTGGATTTGAAGGAGGACTTGGTTTGCTTTCCTTGGGTATAAGGTTGGCATTACTCATCCTTTTCAAAATCCAATTTAGGAAGTCCCTTGACCAAGTCCTTTTTGCTCAACTTCTTCAACTAATCCATGTTTACATGACCAAGTCGACACTGCCAAAGAGAAATATCATTCGAGTTGACTACTAGGCATCTACCAACAACAGTCTTAATAGAGTCAAGAACAATAACATAAAGATTACCACTTCTAGTTCCCTTATATATAACTTGATAGGTGAGGGAATCTAGAATCAAGTATTCAAAAGAAGTAAAAAGCACAAGGTAACCATTATCACAAAGTTGACTAATGCTTATTTAATTGTGATGTAGGCCATCCACAAAAAGAACATTCTTTATGCACAAGGATTCACCTACATCACCCTCACCTTTTACTTTACCTTTCTTGTTGTCCCCAAAGGTGACGGATCATCCTTTCTTCTTGGTGAAATTGTTGAAATGGCTTAAGTCATCGGTCATATGCTTTGTGCAGCCGCTATCAACTATCCATCTACCCTTTTCCTGCAAGAAAGGAGAATGCCAGTTCCCTACTCAAGCTTTGGGATCTAGAGTTAGCTTGGGGACCCATTTCATCTTTGGTTGGTCCCCTTAGGATTGTAAGGACAATAAGTGGAATAATGATCATCACATATGCAATAAGAACAAACCATATGATTCTTAGTGCCCGAAGACTCTCCTACAAAGAAAGAGGTTTCCTTTCTCTTTTTCTTACCCTTTTCCCCATAAAAATCCCAAACCACTAGTACCACTTTGTTTGGTAGAATGGTCAAGGATTTCATTTAGGGTGTTCTTCCCTTTGAGGAATTTCTATAGGGATGCTCTCAATATATATGTATCATCATTCAAAGAAATAATAGTAGAAGATAAGCTAGATATGTCACCCTTAGAATGCACAAGATCATCCTCAAGACATAAAGCTTTAGTAAGATATGAATCCTTTTCTAGAGAGATAGAAGCAACATTAACACTAGGCAACAAAGGTATAGAAGATAGATCATTTACTTGAGCAAGTAACCTAGAATTTTTAGATTTAATCATTTGAATCTCTTTGAGATAGACATCTCTATGTTCTCTACTAGCATCAATACCAACTTGAAATCAACATTTTTAGTTTTAAGCAAATCAAGTTCTTTAAGGAAATTTTGGTTTTCTTCCTTAAGATTCTCAATGTTCTTAAGGTAAACACCATTCTCAACTTCAACCCCATTGTATTGGAGCTCAAGGTCAAGGTATTTCCCTTGCAAGTTATAAATACTCTTAAGGTTGGTTTTCTCATTCAATTCCAAAATTTCAAGCTTAGCATAAAGATCATCAATAATTTTTCCTAACAGTTTTCTTTTAGATTTACATTTAGCAAAAGATGAACGGGTAGTAATAAGCATGTCAATAATAGTTTCTTTAGAAAATTTATGCAAGCTCATCTCACTTACCTCACTTACTTCACCAATATCTTCACTTGTAGAGGCCATGAGAGCAAGGTGGCACTCTCCATCTTCTTCGGAGCTTGAGCTGCTTGAAGATGAAGCTTCCCAAACCGAATGAGTTGCATTCTTATGTCTCTTCTCCTTCTTGTCCTTCCTCTTGTGTTTGCTCTCCTTCTTGTAATCCTCTTTCTTCCTTGATCTGCACTTGTGGTGTGACTTTCTTTACTTTGGGATTTCACTCTTGTAGTGCCCCTTTTGGCCACACTTGTAGCATCTCGAAGTAGAGGAGGAGGAGGCTTGTTTTCCTTTGAAATGCTTACCCTTGATGTAGTTAGCTTCATGCTCACTAGGGCCTTCATTTTCACTAGAGGAGGAGGGAGAAGTCTGGAAATCAAGTTGTTGTTGAAGAATGACAGCCTCCACATGTGCTTGGAAAGCACTATCTTTGATCTTCTTAGCTTCCTTCTCTTCTTTCTTTACTTCTTCTTCTTACTTGTCAAGTCTAGGCTCATGGGCTTGAAGATTTCCAATGAGTTCTTCAGTTGGGATGTCACCAAGGCTCCTCACTTCTTCAATGGAGGTGAACTTTGACTCCCACCTCTTTGGAAGAGTTCTTAAGATCTTTGTGTTGATGATGCATCTATCCAAAGTGTTGCCTAATGCAGCCAGTCCATTGATGATGACATTGAGTCTTGAATACATCTCCACAATGCCTTCTTTCTTTCCCATTTTGAAGTTCTCTAGGAGTTTGTTCAATATGTAGATCTTTACCTCCTTGACTTTCTTTGTGCCTTCATATATGATGTACAACTTGTCCCAAATTTCATAGTTGGTTTCCCATGATGAGATCCTGTTGAACTCTGTGGGGGTGAGGGCTACGTAGAGGATGCTAATGGTCTTTGCATTGAGTTAAGCCTCCTGGAGAGCAGCTTCACTCCATGTTGCAACATCTCTGGTTGGCTCCTTATAAGGTGTTACCATCACCTTCCACATATCAAAGTTCATCCCTTGAATGTAGTAATGCATCCACCTCTTTTAATAGAGGAAGTTGGTGATGTCAAAGACCAGAGGATGCATGGAGAAGCCTCCCTCTAGGTTGAGTGAACCAAGTAGGTTGTCGCCCATCTTCTCATCTCATGGGATATTGTTGGAGAAGATCCTTAGCTCTGATACCACTTGTTGGATCTAAGGGCTCTAGAGGGGGTGAATAGTACTATAAAATTTCTCACAAAATAGATTAGACCTTCAAATTATATCAAAGTGAAGCAGTAGCTTAATGGTAATTTGAAGATTATCTAACAAGCATAGAAAGGATTAGAGAGATTGATAGCAAGTACGTGACAAAAGGATGTAGAGTGTTTCCATACTTAAAACTAGAAGTGAGTCAGTCCACTATTAGAGAGGTCAACCTCTAGGACTTTGCAAGTGCTTTTCTATATATTATCACCAATAAGAGTTACAACAATAGACCACCAAAGGACTTACCCATCCAACTACAAGGAGATATCCACCTTACCAAGGAACTTACCCACTTAGCTTGAGTCTTCAGCTTCCACCAAGGTCTTACCCACTCAAGCTCAAGTCTTCTGCCTTGAAGGACTTTACCTTCTCCTTCACCTAGAAAAGATAACCTCCTCTTCAACAACCTTGAAGAGGACCAGCTACAGATCCTTCTTCACTCGATGGAGCTTGCTTCACCTTTTCTTCATGTAGGAAGGGGATAGGGAAGTAGTGGAAGATTGAGAGCTTTACATGCATAAGGGTGAAGCTCTCTTACAATAAGCCTAACTCACTCACAAATCATGAAATGAAGTGTAAACTAGAGAGAGAAAGGGGATCAAGGAGTAGTAGCACACTCAACTATAGCAAGGACCTTGAATGTAGTGAATGAGAAAACTTGGAATGAACTCCAAGGGGTCCTATTTATAGTTGGGGTGCTCTTTTGAGTTGGGGAACACTTAGGGCCAAAATATAGCCATTTTCCTCAAAGCAACAGATCTATTTTCACCCCAAACAAGTCACAATGGTTATAATCACTTTTTCTACATTTTTTGTATAGTGCATTCAGTTGAGTTTTAATAAAGGTAACTCGACCGATCGAATAAAAGACAAATCCAATTTTCAAACTATCAGTCGAGTTTGTTTTGGGGAACTCGACCAATCAGCCAAAATTGCATTTGGTCAGTAGGTCAGTCAGTCGAGTTCTAAGAATGCACAACTCGACTGATTTCCATCTTCAGAAAATCAATCCATGTGATCGGTCGAGATTAGAACTCGACTGATCAACAACTTGTGATCGATTTTCTAATTTGGCTAAAAAGTTATTAAAACTTGGTATTAAGTGTCCCACATATTTTTCTCATCTTAGTTACAAGTCATATCATCAATACAAGTGATTACAAAAATCTTCTAAAGTTGTTTGAGGTGATTTCCTTATTAGCACACTTGCATTGCATTTGAATTGAACTTTGACAAGCTAGGGCTTGTGTTAATGATCGTTTTCATGTACCTATTGCATGAAATCAATCTTGAATACACATATTAGATACATTTGAATGGAATGGTTAAGTCATTATCAAAATATGGACAATGTATAACCTCTAGGTCAACAAGATTTACTGACATATTATCATAATTTTAGGCCATTGTTTGATATTTATTATCTATGAAATATGAATTCCATAACATACATGATATCACTAAGATAAGTGCATCCAAATCCTGTTATTATACTTTCATGTTGTACTTCACATTTTTCTGAGAATTTTGGTAGCTTGTTTATTATTTTTTGTTAAGCGTGCTAATTTCTACAAATTTTATAAGATCTAAACATTTCTAAAGGAATTTTCCTTTTTAGGCCAATCGGCCATTCACACATGGCTAGCAAGGGAGAAACTCCTTCTCAAGGACTTGCCTGATTCATCTTCAAGCCGGCTAGTTCGATCTTGGTTATGTTGGTTCGGTGGTCTGGGATTGGACCCGACCCGTCCGCTTCTCCTTCTGTCTCTCGTGTAACATGTTTTGCGGATGCCCAAAGCTTGTTTCCTCTGTTCTATAGGGCGCCGCCATGAGGGAAGGCCTCCAGTGAGCAAAAGGGTGAGGCACAATGCTCGTCACCAGTTTCTAGCAAGACCATTAGATTCTCCATCCATTTCAACACCTCCACAACTACCAGGTTTTGATGCATCGTCCCCACCGGCGGCGACAAAAAAAGACAATTTAGCTACAATTATTTAAGTTACATTTAATTTATGTGTAGCGAGATCTATTGTTACTTCCAAAATATATTTATATAACCTAAATAACTGTAGTTAACTTAATAAATAAGATGTAGCTACAAATTTTCTCTCTTTTTAGTTGTAATTCCCAGAGTTTATCTTCATTATCCCCACACATATCCCTCTGGTTTCCCGAACAGTTTTGCGAACATCTTCTTTCCCTCAAGCGCACATTATCCCCCAATGCCCTAATGATGCCCCCCATTCCCCTCCTCTCTGATGTTGCATCCTTCTCCAAACTCCATCCCATCTCGCCCGTAACTCTCTAGTTGGATACCCAACGCCCAACTGAAGCTTGACGCCCAGCGTACAGACAATGTTGATGCCCGTCCACGACCGACACCCAGCCCATGCCCAATGCACGATGCCCCGACGCCCAGCCAACACTCGATGCCCATACGACGCCTGACGCCCATTGATGCTCGACGCCCAACCGACAACCAATGCACAATGCCTGACGCCCATCGACGCCCGACGCTTGACGCCCTTTGACGCCCAATGTATGATGCCCAACGATGTCCGACACCTAGTCGATGCCAATGTATGACACCTAACGCCCATCAACGCCTGATGTCCAGCTGACGCCTAGCGCCCAATGCACTACCCCTGACACCCGTCGATGCCTGACGCCTAGCCGACGCTCGACGCCCAAAAGAAGCCTGAGGCATGAGAAACGATGCCCGACGCTGACGCCCATCGAAGCCTGACACCCATCGACACCTGACCCACACCCGACACTCTTGCTTGACATCCAACGCTCTTGTCTGACGCCCCTCCTCTCCTGCCTTCTCTATCTCCAAGAAGGACAGCCCTCCGATTTTGCACACCGCGTGATTGATCACCTCATGGTCCATTTTCTTGCCCAACACCCCTCCTCTCTTACAGGGTTGCTGATCACTTGTCTGCCTCCGTCTCTAGTAGGACGTGGTTGTCAATCACCTACCACCAGCTCACCTCTATCTCTAGGAAGGGCGCTCCACCCAAACATTGTCTCCAAAGAGTTTATCCTCCTCTATTGCATGGCAAAGTCGCTCCATTTTCAGCCAGATCCACAAGTATGTCCACTATTTTTCTTATTCTCCTCCTAGGTCCCTACTCTCCTCTTGATCCTTTACCAATAAAGGGTGTTGTCACCATCCTCTACTCCATCTTCTAGATTTCATGTGTTTGGTATGTGGTTTAAAACATTTTCAAAATCCTAATATGCTAATTTGCATATGTCTAAATCACATGTTTCTTTTTATACACACTTTATAGACATGAAAACATTGAGGAAAAATTCAAAAGTGTATTCTTCTTAGATCTCTATAATCAATCTATCAATTTTGTATGTCACGTAGGCTTACAATGAAAATTATGATTAGAGGATTATTTTCTTATTAGTGAAAATGTCATAGAAATGAAGGCACATTCTCATCTAATAGTATATTTTCCTATTAGATGATCTTGTAGTTCTATAACTCTGCAACTAGTTGAAAAAATGACTTTATGGTCAGTCAACACATTGAATGAATTTTGTAGTGGAAAAGAATAGCTATTGTTGATTTTTACTAGAAAAATATAACATTTTTCCTAATGTCAAAGTGCATTACCATGATCTCATTTGATATCATAATATCAGCATACTGAACACATGAATATGAGATTATAAAAGTCCCTTTAGATTAAAAAATTATATTTATCTATTTTTTGTATTGTAAAGTGATGCTTATGATATACGAACCTCTATATGCAAGTCTTATATAGTCTCATAGTCTGAATGTAAATTTTGTTATATGTAATGCTAGTTTTGTGGAGATTATGGCTACAACTCAGTATCTTGGATGTCACTTTCTATCCTATTTTTCTAGTATCTTGAATGTCACTTGCCACATCCTATTATAACCATGTTAAATTTACTTACTTAATTTCAATTATAATGGATATAGTTAGCCTGTAACTTAGAAAATATTGATTTATGAATAGGTGGATGAATTGCCTCAAGATAATAGTATGTCTTTTGTCGATGCACTAGGTTTATGGATCTGAATGTCTAATACACACTTGTAACTTTGCCAAGTTCGTTTACAAATTTGATGGCCAAGCATTTGAATCTATGATAGGAAAAAAGGTAGTACTTTGTTCATTTTTTAGCATGATGCTCTTGGAACAGTTCTGCAACACGAGGTTTATCATTTGCCAAATACTTGATTGAGAAACAATATCACACACATTGATAACAACTTCTAAATTTACCTTAGGGATATGGCTCTAAAACTTGTTGTATGCAAGATTAATAGTCGTGACTCTTTCCTTGTATGTATTGTTGGCTAACATCATGACTTATTCTGCTCAAGCCACATTCGAGTTCTTATTGACATGAATTGCATTTGCACGTCCACATTTCTCCATGTATACTCTCTTTGATAATATATAATCATGTGTTCCTCCATTGCAATGGTTATAAATATGAAAATACAAATAATGTACTTGCAAATGTTATAAATCTAAAAAGGGAGAAGGACAAACAATGTATCAACACTAAGCATGAAACTCACAAGCTGAAGTCATCACTAAGAAAAGAAGTCTAGGACAACAACCTATCATACTCATCACATACTTGAAATGCACTAGACTGAGGGACCATTCATTCCATTCACATGCTCCTTCACAAACCAACATTAATTAATGGTTCCCCAGATCTTCCAGCTCACTCCTCAATCCCACATATATAGTTCTTCTCCTCTCTAGTATAAGTCTACTGAACCCTATTTATTTAGAGGAAGGATAAGATATTGAATGATTTTATTGCATTTTGTTATAGAAGACAAACTTAGTTAATCATAAACGGTGAGTCCGTGTATTGATCAGGTTTCGTGCATTTTAAGTCTATGCCATTGGAATAAAGTAAGCAGTTTAATGACCCCTTTATGTATGAGCCTCCTTGTTTAGAAGATCATAATAGAGAAATGGTGGTCAAATCAATTCATCCTTTTGCTAACAAGTTCTTGATATTTTATATGTTATTACTGGCATGGTTTGTTGTACTGTGAGAAACCATTCTAACCAAGGTACATGTTACTTCCTAGTTCTTTAATTTATAGGAGATGTAGTGAAATTGAAACACAACATGGTATTAGGCCTACTCTGGGTAAGATGACGTGATATTCCTGCCTTCTTCTCTTTCAATGAAACCAGATGAATTTGAAGGACAAAGCATAACTTTTAATTTCTCTTGGAACTTTCTTAGACTGAAACTATAGGAAATAAAGGAACACAAACTATAGAAAGAGAAGACATTAGAATACAATAGGAAATGAAGGTACTTGAGCAAAAACAAACTCAAGCCTTGATCTATGAAGATCTTGGTGTCAAAAAGAAGGGTAAAGGCCACAAATTGAGGTGATTACATATTTATTAGATTGGAACTACTCCATTGCCATGCTAGACAACTAGAATGATCTCTGGTTTGTTGAACAATTTTGTATTATAGTGCTTGACTCCTTGGTCCTGAGGTCTATTCTGATAGGTAATGTTGTGGAGCTCCTCATCTCTAAATGAACTTCCTTTTTCTTCTTCTTTATTTCCTACAATATTTTTTCTATTCAAAGAATGTAAATGGTGCACTGGTTCTAAAAGCTTGCAAGTTATAAATTTCCTGGGAATTTCAAGTTAGCAAACATGGTGGTGTTTTACTTCTACAACAAGTGACCAATTCTACATGGTAACCCCCCTCATTAATAGACGCAACTATTTTGTACCATAATATTGAAGGGAAGTATATGTTAATATTGAGTGCTCAGTGGCACCTAGATGTGCATGGTATAATTCTACTAAATGTTATCTAGGCAAACAATGAACAAAAATCTGGTGTACATGACATATTTACTTCAAGTTGCCTCATGGATTAATAGTTCTTTTTATTTTTATTTATAAGAAATTGAAGAAAGACATCAGAATGGACCACCACACAGAGTTTGCGGTAGATAGATTATCATGTTATTTATTAGAGTTGAAGGGTTTAGTATATGGATCTTATTGCTATATTCATGCAAACTATTTTCTATGAATATTTATGTCTGCTGAACTGATTTCTTATTTGTTGTAGTCGACTAGCCTTTCTAGGTTTGACTACTCAAATGTATTGTTCTTATCCTTTGGGTTTTCTTACCATTTAAATCAATTTAGTTGTTGATCGACGATTGCTTTTATTTTCATTTTATCAGGTTTATTTCTCTAATAAAAAACCTTTATGGGTACCTCATTGAAAATCTTACATAGGTAGAATATATGAAAAGATGAGAGCTTTGGACATAAAAAAAGGTTTGGCTTTCTTTGTAGGTGTCATTGTAATTGTTTTTTCAAACTGCCTTCAAGAGGCCACCTGAGCTAGCTTCAAGGTGTGCTAGGCCATCTACAGGTTGTAAGGTCTTCTCCTTTCAACATGTTGTGATAGTTGGGAAACCACATACATTGACGCATGTGCTACATCTTGTGAGAGGTCCATATTCCTATGAAGCCTTCACCATTAGGTGTTTCAAGTCTTCCTTTATATATAATAAGAATAGTACATGCTCTATTTTGCATCAAGGTTACTTTCATTTTTGTTGCATTATTGTTGGGCTAGATGTACTAATGTTTCTTGCATAATATATTTTCTTTTGGAAATCTTTGATAGGTTCAAGTAGGTTCAAGATATGTTATTTCCATATTCTCAGGTACATAATCCCTCCATAAATCTTTTTATAGGGTAATATGTAAAAAAATCCGTGCCATCGACTCAGGTAGGCAATTCTTCCATGTAATGAGCTCAAATAGCCACCATAGTGCTTCTCAATAATGTCATTAAGTTGTTGGTGCTCTGTGATTCTAAGATTGTGTTCATCATCTTCACTAATGCGTGGAGAAGTCTAGCATCCTGGGAACTAGCATGAACTACTAAACTCCTAGCTACAACCTTCCTAATTTGTCACTATGCTTTGCAGTGATAATATCAGTGAATTAATGTGTAGATACACAGTGGTATAAGCAATTTAAAAAATTAAAATTTTTGGCATCAATCAAGTCCACTAGTTTAATTATGTCTATTACAAACTTAGACCTCACATGAATTTGCATGATTAATATCAAACCAAGTACCGTATGTGCTCTTGACCATGACCAGGTTCAAATTCCTTTTTGTGGGAGCAAACTTACTAAGGTATTGAGAGACTCTTATATTGGAGACTCGCAGACTATGATTATATCATGTATATGTCCTAGTTTTGGTTCTTGTGAGCATACTTTGAACACATTATGATGTGCTAACATGTAGATGAATGGATGTCATAACCTCTCTATTCAGTACATATCTTATATTAATAAAATTTTGATGTCAGATTTGAAAATTAAATGCAGATACATGTGTCTATCCAAAGACAACAACCCAAAGAAGGATCAATCATCTACAATAAACCTTATAGAGTCAGTTGTGCTGCCTCTCCCTTCATTTGCCCCGCCTCTTCAAGACATTGTGCCTTATCTCTTGTTGGTGAACCTATTATGTATCCAAAGATAAATACACTTGTCAATGAGCTATACCGGTGCCGGATCCCTACTATCCTTGTCACTAATGAATAGTTCCCTAAAAAGATAAAAATGTTGATGTCGATCACTTAGGTACAATAGCATTTTTTTCTATTTGACTTATGGCCCGGTTCCAATTTTATTCCCTTATTTGTCTTAAGAAAGGCAGTATTCATTCATGAGTTATCGACCTGTACCTTTCATGAACTAGTAGGACATGGATCTCTGCTTCAAGTCCCTTTCACAAGACATTTTCATGGAGCTGGAGATGCTCAGTGAGGAATATGTTTGTGTACAGGTGAAAAATGATACACATTTGGTAGAGGTGAACAAGTTGGTGTAAGATTGATGAGGTATGAATGTTGAATGCATCATATATTCTGTTTATATTTAGCTATTCTTTGTATTGTATAGATTGTGTACTCATTTTGCCTAATGTTGAATTTGTTGAATCTTGCAGGTGGACTTACTCTATTTTCTTCAATGTCTTGGGTCATCGAAACTTTTCAACTTCCTACCTTTTGATTGTAAAGATTAATGGATACATGTGCTCAATGTTATCTACCTTTAGATGGCCTAAGATATTTATTCTCTGGGTTAAAAATATTTTAACTCTGCTTATTTTTTCAGTGGTAATCTGCTCTGATAATATGAAATTTAAACCTAATCCTATGGGTCCCAATCCAAATGACAACTGCATGATGATTTTGATTTCAAGCTACTTGAAAATGTTTTAAGAGCTAGGGTACAACATGGGGTGAAACTTCGAGAGTGATGTAAACTTGTATTCTCATGGGGGTCATTGTATACATATATCTTCTTTCCATGTCACAAAATGGGGGCAAGGTTTATGTCCTCCCCATGTGTACTCATGCTTCAATGTAATAAAAGTATGCTTATTGACATCACAACCACAATTTGATCTGAATCAATATTGATTATATCTTCTTTCTTAAAAAATACTTTGTATTGATAATTTAATGGTTGAATTCATAATCTAACTACATATGCACACATGTGTAGTACATGATGTCTCTCACTACACACTAAATACAATTACAAGTGTAGTAAGAGCTAATTTTTGCTACACATGAACTACATATACAATTGTAAAAAATGTCATTTCCCCCTACATTTAATAGCTACAAATACAATTTTAGTCATATATTTAACTACACTTTTAAGCTACATTTTAATGTGTAAGGAGAACTTTTACCTATAGTTAGGGTTACATACGCATTTGTAGCTAGATGAATATCTAACTACAATTTTGAAAATTGTAGAAAAAACAATTAGCTACATGGGTATTGCTTCATATTCTAAATGTAAGGATAAATGTAGCTAAAGCCTTTAGCTACAAAATTTAGGTCTTTTGCTACAATTTTTTTTGTAGTTAAAGACCATATTTTTGTAGTACGGCCACAAGCCTACCGCCATGCAGTAGAATAGAAAAGGGGATCTAGCATATGAATCCATTTCTCGACCCGTTATGGTTCAAATATCTCTAGGTGACCTCCAGAGACCAGGGAGCACTCACCCATTGTGTTGAAGCCTGAAGCACCTCCCATAGCTCCAAGATGTCTCCTGTCATCCTTGGCTTCGGTGGCCATGGTGATGTAGTGGGATGGTAGGCTAGGTTGGTTTCTAACTTTGTCTAACTACTGGGATTGCATTTCCTTCATCAAATTCCTCGAAAGCCCCTTCTATTCTTCTTCTCATCATCCGTTCTCTATTCCCAACCACCACCTATTCTTCACAGTGGAGAACTTGAGGAAAAGGAATGCTCGTTCTTCCTTCACGCATCGCTGAAGACCACAGAAACTGCGTAATAATTGGTGCACATGGTGAGCTGAGGATAAATGTCCACTCAGAACCACACCTCCACCCACAAACTACGATTGTGGTGTCTTGATCCCAGCTGGGCTAAACTGCCTCCAACATCATTGGTCAGTATAGGTAAGAGATAACTTTCAACCATCGGATCTGGCCATCCAAGGTACTGAGATAGACTCCACTTATATTGATCTGTGGCCTCTCCTTTTCTATAGGGAACGTGACATTGATTAAGCTTACGATTTAGTTATGTAAAAATGCACATTATTGCACACATTTCAAACCTAAATAACTTCTTCTAGGATCCTCCAATTTCCACTAAAATTTAACAATAGCTTGATCATAACTCAAGGCACAATCTATTCAGTTTTGGTGTCAAAACACAACTATTTGACTATTCAATTAAATACTTCACAAAGGTATACAATTAAGGATCTTAATCATGACATCAATATCATTTGACATCCAAACTTTGACAAAATACTCGGAACACTCAAAACAACTCAACATGCACGAATTCACTTATGTCATTGTACATTTAAGGATTCTAAAAGTCCACTTCATCACATCCTGCACACCTTAAAAGATATTTCATCCTCGAAATTAAGTTAAAAGTTCAGTCTATCACATCATATACATCTTAAAAGAAATTTTTTCCTCAAAATTAAGCTGAAAGTTTAGTTTATCACATCATATACATCTTAAAAGAAATTTTTTCCTCAAAATTAAGCCACACTTGCACTCCAAGGAAAAACCCCAAAAAAATCACCCATTGTAGGACACCACTTAATGTGCAACATATCCACATAGGATACCTAGAACCATATATCCAAAGCACTTAAAAGAGATTTTAACCATCTAGGGTGAACAACCCACCATATAACATGATTTAGATTCTTAGGTCGTATCATATTCCCAATAAGGATTTTTATACTAATTTCACCCAAGCATAAGATTCAAACAATACATTATACATGGAATTTTTCACATTTTAGGATTTTCATCCTCATTTTATCCAAACATCAGGTTCTATCATTATGTCCTCATTTTGGGAAGAGTTATTTATAATTACTCAATTTTATTCATATAGATCATAACAATGTGCCATCATCATTATGTTGTGCAAACTTTTCATACTATATTCAACATATTTATTAAGCACTACATTAGAATTGTTTGGCATCTATCACTAAGATGATCTCATTTCACTTTCATGTTAAGTTACAAGTTTGTTAGTGAATTCGTCACTAGACTCACCAGCCATATTATGTCATTACGATTCATGTAACATGTATCATTAATGTCATCTCATTGTACTTTCTCATATTAGGTTGTAAAGTCTAGTAGAGATTCATCATGAGATTAGCCAACTATTCATATTATTATCAGTATTCATGTATATGGCTAACCATTTATGCATTGATATCTATTAAACCATCTCTAGGTTTCCTTCATGTTAGGTCCATATATCACGTCTCAATATTAGATCACATCCTTGCATGTATTATATCATGGTGGTGCTAAAAAAACTTATATGAGTGGCTCCTCAAACATATATTAAAGCTTTATCTAGCCCAATTGAGGTTCTCCTAACCCATATCATGAGGGTAACTTTGTGCCTAGTGTATATGAGCTCACACAACTCTATGAGTATCTCATATGCATATACTTTATCTTCCCTCTTGGTCTAGGGTTCTCAGATTACCTTATTGGCACTAGTGATCAACTTCACAATTTCTATCCACAAAAGCAAAAACCAAAACATGATATGATATTTTCTTTTCATAGATCTCTAACCATGAAACATCTTTACTCAAAACTCTCTTATATATACCCCACTAGAGTCCTACATTGGGAACCACCAGCCCGAGCATGAGGCTTTATAGAAACTAACACATTTACCTCCTCTAGGGTCTTGGGACTCTCCCTCACCCATATGGTAGGTTCTCATATTCATATTCCAATATGCATAAAGGAGCCTTTCTCTAACTCTAGGGTTTAGTCCTCCCAGGGACATGTAGGGTTCAACAATACTTTAGGAATCATGCATAAGGCAAGTCGTCTCAATCACTCAGGAGTATTCTAGTTTAGGACATATCATATCACATATTTCTCATATCCTAGAGTTTAGGTTCTCAAACCTTCTCCCTCTGGGTCTCACACTCTCTGGATTTAACCCTATAACTAGTCCTAACACTAGAGGCCTTCCTTTGTAAACGAGATTGAGGCTCATGATGATTCACAACCTTGTCTTAGCTTAACATATCTTATCATATAAAAGCCAAGTTACTTATGTCATCAAGACTTATCTCAAATCCTGAAAATTGAACCTTCATCCTTAAAGAAAACATTGATCATCATAAACCATATTATATCATATATATACATCTTATATCATCTATATAAGACTTAGATCATATCATCAAAACCTATTTCATCTATTCCATCTATCATATATTCTAACAAGGCTCTAGACATATAATCTAGAACTACTCTCTCTTCTAGACTGATGTCATTCACTTTCACTTAGGTTGCATGACCACCTCCTACTCATACATGTGTGGGGACACATTTTTATAATACTTACATTTGTAATATAATATTATATAGTTTTTCTCCGATTAAACATGCATTAGAGAAAACTACCAAGGTTCTATCCGAATGGAATCAAAAACTAAATCTAGAAAATGAGTGTCCCACACATAGTAGAGAGTTCAATGCCATGAAAATTAGTGAAAAGGGTGAGAACATGGTGTAGACTATTGTAGCTACTCTAGACAACGAGCGCCATATGTCTAGGGTTTCTCTTCCCTTGATGCACACCATTTCCAAATAATGCAACATCCCATACCGCTGCACTATAAGGAAAGAACAACATCTAAGGACTTGCGATACAACAAGCACCAGTCTAGACCTAGTTCTTAGACATCTAGGTGCTAACCTAGAAAGGATAAAAAAAAGGTGCTAACCTAGAGGCTAGGTCAGATCTTGTCTCTAATAGATAACTAATCTAACCCTAAAGATTCATAAAGGTTCAAAGTTCTTATGTTTTGAGTTGCATAGTGAGCAAATGTCAGGTTTTACTATTGTTCATGCTCTGATACCACCTGTGACGTCCCCACATTTTCTAAAACTTAATATGAGGTGTGATATCCAAATCGAAACCTCACCTCAGTGAGAACCCCAATTTGAGCACCACACACTAGGCTAAGAAGAAGAAAATCAGAGGAAGTCAGAAGGAAACAATAGTATCACATGCACATGAACAATAATAAAACCATACAACACATGTTCACCATTCAACATATAATTAAAAAATGAATTGTTACAACATTTTATATTACACATTGAACAACAAACTATTACGTATACATGTACTACCACTAAACAACATGATCTTAAGACACCAAGTCCGTCTATACATCAACTCACCACACAACTCTCAACTATCCTAGTTCTTCAAGATTACATGTCCCCAACCCAAACAAAAGATTACATGTGGTACACGTCAACACAATATTCAAGAATATTGTACTGAGTACGCCTATATGTCTTTTTATATACCTCTCATTACTAAGCTTGACAATAAGATAAAACTAATACTTGGCAACATTAACAAATATAAGAAAAGTGTATACGTGCACAATGATATTCATTAACAAAACAAAACACATATTTTAAGCTCATTTTCCATTATATATCCATGCATTGACCGTTGAAGGTTTTGATGCATTCTCTTGACTCACAAGGAGCTCAAGATTAAGGCCTTTATGATCTCCTGCCAAAGAGTTAGATCATATGTACAATGTGACTGACTACCAAAGAGTTAAGTCACTTCCAAGCACTATACTACCAAAGAGTTTAGTGCTTTCCTATAATGGAACAAATATATTATGTTTCAGGTGTTCATATCCAAAAGTATGGAAAATCAAGCAAAATAGCATACAAGAACAATCATTTCATCCAATACAATATGCCAAGTATTCTACTACACATATAACACATGCATATTGTATAATAAGCCAAGTAAGAGGTAATGGTGTACCTTGATCAAGATAGAAAAACCTAATCACGTTCCTGGTATCAACTATATCCTTGGTCAAACCTGATTAAGACAAGACCATGTACCATCATCAGGTTCCCATCATCTTAACCCTAGTTGATTCATTAGGGTTTGCTTAGTTCATTCAGATATTCAGATCATTAGTTGTATTATCATCATTTATGTGGGATTCATGTTATAGATGTTGCATTTCATATTATAATCAATTGTAGGAACCTTAGTTTCCATATCATTGTTTTCATGTATTAAACCTAGATTATATACATTAATCTAATTAGGGTTTTATCATCATTATAGGATCCTTAAACATATAACATGATTTATATACATAATTATGATCTCATAATTATATATTAGTTTCCAGTTACTGATATAAGCTTACTCTGCAATTTCAAAATTTCTTGAGCATCTTTGCAATTATTGCACATTAACTAGGTTTATTAGCCCTAATTATCCATATGGAACAAATTACATGATTTCGTGCATATAACCTTAAATGAATTATAAATATGAATATAGATTTACTGACATATTATCATAATTTCAGGTCGTTGTTTGATATTTATTATCTATGAAATAAGAATTTCACAACATACATGATATCACTAATATTAATGCATCCAAATCATGGTGTTATACTTTCATGTTGTACTACACATTTTTCTAAGAATTTTGGTAGCTTGTTTGTAATTTTCTGATAAGCATGCTAATTTCTACAAATTTTGTAAGATCTAAACATTTCTGAAGGAAATAACCATATTAAGCCAATAGGTCGTTGACACGTGGCTAGAAAGGGCGCAACTCCTTCTCAAGGACCCACCTGGTTCATCTTCAAGCCGGCCGATTCAATCTCGGTTCGGTTGGTTCGGTGGTATGGGATTGGACCTGGCCTGTCCGCTTCTCCTTCTGTCTCTCATGTAACACAATTCACAGATGCCCAAAGCCTACGTCTTCTATTCCATAGGGTGTCGTAGTGAGGGAAGGCCTCCAACGAGTAAAAGCGTGAAGAACAACACTCGTTGTTGGTTTCTAACAAGACAGTTATATTCTCCATCCATTTCAACAACTCCATGGCTACCAGGTTTTGGTGCATCATCCCCAGACCCTAGAGGCCACAAACCCACTGCCAAGAGGCTATTCCGCGGCTGAGTAGAAAAGGGAATATGGCTTGTGAATCCCTTTCTTGACCCCTTATGGTTTGAGTAAACCTGGGCGACCTCCAAAGACCAGAAAGCACTCACCCATTGTGTTGAAATAGCCTGAAACACCTTCCATAGCTCCGAGATGTCTCCTTCCATCCTTAGCTTCGGAGGCCATGGTGATGTGGTGGTATGGTAGGCTAGGTTGGTTTCTATCTTTGTCTAACTAGTGGGATTGTATTTCCTTCCTCATATTCCTCAAAATCCCCTTCTATTCTTCTTCTCATCATCCGTTCTCCATTCCCAACCACCACCTATTCTTCACAGTGGAGAACTTGAGGAAAAGGAATGCTCGTTCTTCCTCCACACATCACCAAAGACCACAAAAAATAGGTAATAAATGGGCATATGGTGAGATGAGGATAACTGTCCACTCAGAACCATGCCTCCACCCACGAACTGCGATCGTGGTGGCTTGATCCCAGCTGGGCTAAACTGCCTCCAACATTGTTTGTCAACAGAGGTAAGAGATAACTTATCAGCCATCGGATCTGGCCATCCAAGGGACTGAGATAGACTCTACTTATGATCTGTGGCCTATCCCTTTCTATAGGGAACGTGACATTGATTAAGCTTACGACTTAGTTATGAAAAAATGCACATTATTGCACACATTTCAAACCTAAATAACTTCTTCTAGAATCCTCCAATTGCCACCAAAATTTAACAATAGCTTGATCATAACTCAAGGCACAATCTATTCAATTTTGGTGTCAAAACACAACTATTTGACTATTCAATTAAATACTTCACAAAGGTATAAAAT
This sequence comes from Alisma plantago-aquatica, assembly GCA_963693085.1. Taxonomy (NCBI): domain Eukaryota; kingdom Viridiplantae; phylum Streptophyta; class Magnoliopsida; order Alismatales; family Alismataceae; genus Alisma; species Alisma plantago-aquatica. The sequence goes on along the minus strand of OY856411.1, from coordinate 1,053,750,455 downwards.
TAAGGATCGTAATCATGACATCAATATCATTTGACATCCAAACTTTGAAAAAATATTTGGGACACTCAAAACAACTCAATATGCATGAATTCACTTATGTCATTGTACATTTAAGGGTTCCAGAAGTGCACTTCATCACATCCTACACACCTTAAAAGATATTTTATCCTCGAAATTAAGCCAAAAGTTCAGTCTATCACAACATGTCAACTTGGTCATATTCATTTTTCATGTGATTCATATTGTATACTCTAGTCAAATTTCATTTGTTCGTGTTATAGTATGTGAATATGAATAACATGTTTATGAATTGATAATGTAAATTTCCCATTAATATGTTAATGGACATATTCTTTTTATAATTTTGTTTCTTAAAATATCTTGAAAAATAGGGGCATCAATTAATCTAGAATATTACAAAAAGAATGTAGATTTAGCTAAGCAAATGTGACTTTTGGTTTATCCATTTTTGGGTGCTATCTAACCAAATATTGGGCACACTATTTCCACCACAAGTGTGCTTTTCCACTAATTTTCATATGAGGGTGTGATATTTTTTCCTAAGGGGTACTTTTTCACCCATGCTTTTTTCATGTGATCGTATTATGTCTCGACCCTGCTTAGATAACCTTAGTCAATATTTTTTTGCATGCACTTTTGATTATTGTAATACTTGAAATGTTTTAAGAAAATCTTATCAAAAACAATGATTTCTCATCATACATTAGACATATAGTATGTTGACATGGATATCTGTTGAACTTATTCTTTTAAACTAACTATACATTTTGAACCCCTCTTGTTTGAAAACTATTTTTCTTGTATCATTTTTTGTTATACCAAAATGTTTTTATGTGTCACATACTCATTTTTATTAATTCATACTCTCTTTTTTTCCAATTTTTTAGTGTTGTTTCCAATCCACCTAGATATAGGGATTTTATGAAGATACAGACGAGGTGGAACAAGTACCAAGTAGATCTTTTAGGATAGCTTGAGATAGCCAGGTTTCCTTCAACAATTGGTCCTTTTATATTAGTTACTTATGACTTTCCCACCTTTCAGTGAGGAACAATATAACAAATTTTTATGATTATGTAAATAGTTCAAGTCTTCAGTGAGGAGTGGGACCTGAGAGGGGGTCCACTCCTCACTTCATTTGAGGAATAAACCCATATAATCCGGACACACTGAAAAGGTACGCTAGAATAGGTGTATTTTTTCATTTCTCAAATAATGGTATACAAGACCAAGGTATAGTAGTTGAAGATAAAAGATCTAACTATTATAATGCTTGTTTATATTATCCCCCTTCACCACGCAAGGCGATACAAAAGGAAACTAAACTATGGAGCATATGATAAATAGAGGGTTTCTAACCATATCTCCCAAGAAGGATCAACTACACCTAGAGTTGTACTTGGTTATCTCTTCCTTGCTCTCTACATAAGGGGTTGGAAGCATACATCATAAGAGAAGACAAAGATGGAAGTTATCAGCATAAAAGGTAGTATGAGCATGTTAGTTGAGATTGAGCAACATTAGGAAAAAGAACATCAAATATAACAAGGCTTCCCATCGAAGAGGAAAAGTACAATCCAAGTGGATATCAAAGAGAAAAAGTTTCAAGAGAGTTAATAAGTTAATAGATAATGCATTTATCAACAAAGGTATGATTAATAGAAATAATTGTCATATAACGATAGTAATAAATCATAATCAGTGCATGTAAAGCAATTGGACTAATTTTATTTATGTAGGACTGAGACCCATACGATCTCAAGCCTAGTTCGGGTAGAAAGGCACACCTTGGGTGGAAAGGCCCACCCAACATAAATAATACAAGTAGAAATGCACACTAGGGATGGAAAGGTGCATCTAAATATTATGGTAGTACAAGTGTACATGATACTATAAATAACTTAGTCTATTTGTACATGCAAAAAATGTAAAGGAAAGAAATATGTTTAGTCATCATTGATTGATTCAAGTAAAGAGGATGAGATCATCCATTTATTTTATACTAATAGGTCAGAGGACCTTCAGTTATAAGATTTCATGGAATCAATATCAAATTAAGAAAAATATCAGGAAAATAGGATTTTCAAATAGTTTCAATAATGCTCAAGGATTAAATAATAGATGCCTCATATGGGAACAATTTATTGGTCATATTAGTAATGCCTAGAAAATCGAAAAACATGCACATACGTCAAGAGAGAGTAAAATTAGGTTGATCGTTCAATATGTATAGTAAATGCAACATACATCAAGAGAGAGAGAGAGTAACCAAAATTTACCAATATAATTTGAATATGCAACATACATTAAGAGAGAGAAAATTGGATCAATTTTTTAATATGATTAATGAGATCCAACATACATTAAGAGAGAGAAAAGTAGGATCAGTTCCTCAATATAACTCATAGGGGATGCAACATACCTCTAGATATGAACAATTTGAGAAAGTTTGAAACTTAGATCCAAATCAGGGTTCTAAGGTTTAGAACATCAATGGTTGAGAAAAGATCACCATACGAATTGTTTTATGAGATTACAAGGCTATGATGGCTCTTCCAAGGAACTTGAATAGAAAGGATAAGGGTGAAGGTTAGGATTCATGACCTATTGATCAAATGATTTATATGTGTGAGAAGTTCGTGGATATGGGTCTATATATGTAGAACTTTTAGGCTTGGGCAGGAAGAAACTTGACTATTTTTGTTTACAGGGAAAATATGTAATGTATATTGTAAAAGGATAAAAGCTAAGCATTCACTAACACATAATAGAAAAGAATAAATATAAAAAATGTCATTTTCCTTCCATTTATTATGTCTAAGTTTTATAATATATTTCCCTTTTTCTAATAACTTACTCACATAAATAGACTACTATATTTACAATAATGAGACTTCTATATGTCTTTTTGTGTAATTATTTGCTCAATGTAAACCTCTATAATAATTTAATGTAGAATTTTGTAGGATTTATTTGTTGACTTCCTTTTATATGATTCCATTTATCAACCTCTTATGTACACTTAATTATCTCATTATGGAGTAACTTTCTCAAATGTTTGTTTTAGAGTCATTGAAAACATTTATAACAGACGTTTCTAATAAAGGCATATATTTAATAATATTAATTTAGATCTAAAATTACAAATTTGAGGAAACCACTATTGATACTATTTTTACATTAAATATCATAGAGGAGATATGTGCTAATAAATTTATATAATCCAAGACGAATTTTTATAGACACATGAATTTCAAATCAAAAGGGTGAAAACATTATCTCCCAAAATATTTTCCTTTCTTCCTTATTGCTAACAATTTTAGGAGGTGATAAAGAGGTTTAATAAGGAAATCATTTAGTCAAGATGACTTAATTTCTTAGTTGAGATCAAAAATGATTATACAAATTTGAAAATGTCATTTGTGTTCAAACAAATATATTCAAATATATAATCCAGCTAAAATATTAGTTTCTGATATGATATGTTAACATGATTTTTTTTATTTATTGATTGATATCAAACATTACATGAAGAGAATTAATTCTTTAAAGTTCATTCTAATTTACTAAAATATCTCGTGTATTCCACATTGTTGCAATTACCTTGGTTTATATTTCTATAACTGATATTATATTTGGAAAGTAAATCTATTTTAAGATTTTTGACCATGATAAATTTTGCATATATTTATCGTGCATGTACAACATTGTTTCCCTTTATGTTATACCATAATTTTATTTATTACAACTTCACCTAAATTATATATGTATAAGCCATATAAGTTGGTTATTATATTCTTTAATATAATAGATGTTTTATTTTTAATAATTAGTTTAATATTTATGGCCTTTATCTTAGAGTTTTTTTCTTAATGAAATTAAGGTTGTTATGATTGTCCAAATAAGGTGAAACTTGGCACCCAAGGTAATTGGGACCAAAGGAACACATTTTTACCATTGTATTTGGGTTTGAAGATTCCTTTTGTGAGTTTCAATACAAATAGATTTTTGGAATTATCACCATTATACTTATTGTAACATCACATCATTACCATCATTATTTATTAGTTAGAGTCTCATCATATTAAAACTATTACCAAAAAGTTTTCATATATTATTATGAATGAATTTCCATATTTTGTTTTACTTATTATATCAAGCCCATTAATTCAATATTTATTAATATAATGGTACATCATTCATATTTATGGACATGGAAACACCAACTGTAATTACAAAGAACATTATACCTCTCGTTAAACATATTCTAGCCACTATTTGCATATTAGTTAGCAAAAGAAACATATGTGGCATGCTTAATGAATTTACTTACATGTTAGCACATACTTAAGTTAATATGTGTCTGAGTGTATTTTGATATGTGATGTTGATTATAGAATATAATACCACTTAATATGTTATATTTGAGTTCCAATCTAAGTACGTAATGGGTTACCATTAAGTTATTCTTGTTATATGCATTATCAATATACATTAAGGCATAACTTTATCTTTGTTTGGTCAAGTCTAGGGAACCAAGTTTACTAACCTTCCAATCATAAAATAGGCTAAGGTTCAATGTTTTGGTTTGTTACGTCTCCTCTTCTACATAACCACTTTGTTTGTTATATCATACTTGTTGAGAAATGAAATTTAACCACCTTTTTTCATACTTTTGGTATGTAAGGATTGGATAGGTTATTCGTCAGTAAGTAAAGAGTAGATCCCCTCTTGAGTACCACTCCTTACAGTGCCCTATATATCTAGGAATCAAGTGGAACCTTGACAATTGAGCTACTTATGTAGGGTAGGCCAAGCCATCGAGATGCATGGGAGGCTTCGAACCTCCACCATATAGGCACATATAAGATTAATATTAGAACCCTAAATTGAAAAGTCAAACCAAGTTTTGAGAGATAGAAAAAATATAAATTTTGCAAAATTATGAAGGATAACATACACGCAGATAATTTTTACTTAATTTGCAATTAGATCCTAGATTATGGTGAATTTTCTTAGTAGTCCAAATATGCACTTTAAATTACGAAATGAAGGAAAACATATCCCAATTGAAGTTAAATAAGAGTTATTTCTTAACATTTTTTTAAATGTCTAGTAAAGCATGAATATTAAGGATTTTTCCCACAATTTATAATTTGGTCATTATAGTATGGTGAATTTACAATTAGATCCACAATGTGCAAGGAAACTTGAAATTAGGGTAAACAATGTTCAATTTTAAAAAAATCAAAGATTTCATGTCATCAACTTGTGACACTTCATCATGCTAAACAAGATTACTCAAAACACAAAACACGATCAACTACTAATTAATCACATAGTCAAAAATGCGGAATAATTTATACCAATTCCAGCAATGTAAATAAACTCGCGAACACTTATAAAAGGTCCATCATTCCATTCTCATATACTGTAACAAGTATTTACATATGGGTCCAAAGATCTCAGTTACATCTTGCTTACAAAAGATATTTCACATGTACATGCCATATATATACAAACATTGGCATACTACCAAAATCTCATGTCGATACGAGTATATCATATATAAAACACATCCCATACCCAGACCTGAGAGTACAGGGACAACACTAGGACTCTATTACTAACATCTACAACTAACCAACCTTCTGAATCTATTGATCACCAGGTTGGTTCTCTTCCAAAGCGTGACCTCGACCTTGTTGCCCGCAACCACCTAAAAAAATGTGGTGACCCACGGATGAGACCCAATCCCAGTGAGAGATATAACTCTCTCCAACATATATTTATTATAACATATTAATTAACAACAAATACATTGAGCATTTGTGGTATTGAATAAGCAATATGAACATATTGAACAATTTAAGCATACTAAGTAGTTAAGAAAATAAGTTGTAACATCAAATAGAATTACACAATTTTCATAAGTCTGCATCATGTAAGAACTATGTAGTGTAAAGACAAGACAAGGGTTAATCAACCAATGTGATACGTATTAAACCCTAGAAATTATACTACACGACTAGTATTATATTTTTTATTATTATGCCCTGGGGAGTTTGAGTCGTACCACTCAAAGTCCAACTCACCACTGTGAAGTGCTATTTAGTTCCGTATAAGATCTAGGAGTGTAGGTATCCTAAGATCTCTTCCCCTCAGTCAGTACGAGTAAACTATACATACCAGTCAAACTGCCAATAGTGACATATAGTCAACTAATAACAACTAGTCTGTATTTGGTACAAGTTACCACACTAGAAAATAAGGTATACAAAACCCTCTAATATGAGGTACAATCGCAGCTATCCTCAATCACATCAAATGTCAGAGGCATGGCCACAACCATCCTCCATAACCTACAATTGTGGATGACAAGGATATATCCTCAACTTGCCACCCCCACATACTCAACAGTATGTGCTCTGAGTTTCCCTTGGGAATACTCGTTTCACCATCCAGTAAGTTCTGACACTTAAGATGGCTCTACGGCACAGGGCTCTACATGATTAAGGTTATACTTGATTGATTACAACCAATTGAATGCATTAAGGCTTTATCATACTAGTGGACATTCAAACCCTAATTCTTTTATAACAAGAGTATATGTATAACAACTTCAAAAGATATAAAACATTTGAGATATAAATCTTAATCACATTACCACATACTATCATTCATTGCAAGTTAATGGACCACACTTATCATCATACTATTAAAAGATACCAATATCTTATCACAAGTTCCAAGGTTTTAACCCTTATTGGAACATGAAGAGGATTTCACTTCAATCATGGCTTCAAACATGCCCAAAGGTTGTTAATACCATCACATTATTCATAGTAAGGTTATCATCATCATTCCATGCCTTAAACAAGGCTCAAAAGATCATTAGCACATATATGTCCATAGATATTAATATGGCAAGGCACTATGATATTCAAATAGTACTACATTGTGGTTTCAACACAAGAAGAGTGTAATTCATTATCACATTCATCATTCAAGAGGTATGATTATAAACAATCAACATCATATAATTACATTAAAGTTAGGTATAACAAGCTAGATCACATGGGAGTTATGCATCCACTTATTATAGTGATTTATCCAATATAACTATATAATGGCAAAGGTAAGACTAAAAATTAATGGTATTGAACCATCAAATTGTCATCATTAGGACCCACATATAATACCATTTGATTTATTATAATCCATTGTATGTTAAAGCATCCAATATTATTCATTGGATCACATTCATTGTTCAAGGTTATCCATTGAAGTATAGGTCTAATCATTAGATCAATTGAACCAAGGAACCATTGGTTCAAGGTTTAGTCAAATATAAAATTATATTCTTAACTCATAATACATGGTGATGACCTGATCCACCATTAATTGTGATCATTAGGTCCCCATTGGTTGTTAGATCAGTAATACATTCAGTTAACACAATCAAATATTAAGCTGATGTCAACATTAATTGATAACATTGTTAGAATACTTAGTGGATGATAATTAAACGTCTAATTGAGCCAAAACCTGACCTAAGGGGTGACCATAGGTTATCACCATAAATTTGACACCCTTTATCATGAACATCAGTTTCCAAGATAGTAACACCATTGATTGTTGAATGGTATGACCATCGGTTGTGTGATAGGGAAGGAAATAGCTTGAAAACTCTAATTTGAGCCATCAATTGTTTTGTACATAGCACCATAGGTTGTTGCTATCAACCTGTCCCAGATCATGTTACACCTTATAAAGGTCATACACATGTTTTCAAGTTCATATAGAACTGGAACAGAATAGGGAACACCACAAAAATTCGAAATTCTAAACAAGCATAGTTTCTTTATGCTTAGATCATCACATGCAAGCATAAACATGAACTAACAAGATTCTAGTAAGAAATATAAGTTAAGAATGTTATGTAACTCACCTCTATAGAGTAGTTCAGATCCCAAACAGAAAGAATCTCGAGCAAATAAGGCAAGAAATCCCTAGATTCAGATCTGAACTTGGCCAAATAGGCACTTCTCTCTACAAAGAAGCAAAACCCTTGAAAAAGAAACAAGAAGGATAGATTTTTGAGTTCTAGGGCCACATCTTCCATGGAACAATAGGGTTCCGACCTGGAGAGATATAGGAGGAAGAAGAAAAAAGAAATAAATGGAGTAAATAAGGTAAAACTTACACTTTTAGGTCAAGATCACTAGGAGGAAGCTTTTTAGACCCAAAAAGGAAATCAATTGCAACCCTAGAATTTTTTTCTTCCAAAAAGATCCCCACTTTCTTCTTCCTTGGGAAGGGAATTCACAGAATCACAGAGGGATAACTAAGGTCAGAGAAGGAGGGAAGTGATGGAAAGAAAATGGCTCATTTTTGTGCTTGGGGATAAGTATATGAACTTTAAGATAAAGCAAAAAGAAAAAGTTGAAGTTCTAGTATCTATCCAAGTGACCATGGCCTTAAATTATTAATAATATACAATCACACACTCAAGCAGCTCTCCCACTATCTGTATAGACCTAATTAGCTTTCCTTTGTCGAATTTCCCAGCCAATCACATAATTCATTAGTTGATAGCTACTAAAGGTAGCTCATCCATGAAGGGGTAAACCCTAAAATACCCTTGATGAAAACACCATCAAACACCTTCACGAATGATAATATAACATCTAAGGAACATAATGTATGTGACAAATTGCAAAGAAAACACCTCAGTTGGGTAAATTATAGAAAAGTCCAAAATGTACAGAAAATTGCATAACTTGCTCAAACAATGTCCAAATTGGACCAAATTTGAAACTTAAGCTTGTCTTATGATTTCAAAACATAAAAAAGGTTATATTAGGGTTATAAGAATTCAATTATGGTAATTAAGCTCATTCAACTCATTAAGCAAGTTCAGGGGCCTTACAAATATAAACCCATAACAAGGATTTTGCCCCAAAATCCTATGCAAAAAGAGATGGGTATTTTATACGCATCTCATTCTCTAGTTCCAATGTGGCTTCCTATATGCCATGATGATTCCACAAAACTTTCACTAGTATTACATCTTTTCTCTTCAAAATTTTCACCCTTCTATCCAGAATCAACATAAGACCCTCAACATAGGCGATATCCTCTTCTAACTCAACCTCTACTGGTTGGATTGTCTGCTCAGTATCTGGATGGCATTTCCTCAACATAGAGATGTAAAAGACATTATGCAATATATGTAGCTCTGGTGGTAGCTCCAACTTATATGCTACCTTTCCAAAACGAGTTAGGACAGGGCACGGTTCCATAAATCTAGGAGCCAACTTACCCTTCTTTCCAAACCTCAGCATACCTTTCCAAGGAGAAACCTTAAGATATACTCTATATCCCACTTGGAACACAAGTGGTCTGCGTCAGTTATCTACATAAAATTTCTGCCTGTCCTGGGCTGCTTTCAACTGTTGTTGTATCACTTTAATCTTTTTTGTAGTCTGTTGTACTAGCTCAGGACCCAAAAGTTGATATTCACTTGTCTCATACCAACAAAGAGGAGACCGACATCGTCTCCCATACAAAGCCTCATAAGTAGCCATATCTATGCTTATTTGATAGCTATTATTGTACACAAACTCTATCAGAGTCATATGTACATCCCAACTACCAAGAAATTGTAGCACACATGCCCTCAAGAGATCCTCTAAAGTCTGAATAGTTCTTTCAGACTGACCATCAATCTGCGGATGAAAAGTTGTGTTGAATCTCAGTTGTGTTCCCATTGCTAAATGCAGACGCTCCCAAAAATGACTTGTAAATTGTGGACCTCTGTCAGAAACTATAGTCACTAGAATGACATGCATACGGACTGTCTCATCAACATATATTTGTGCCAATTTCTCTGTTGTAAATGTCATCTTAACTGGAAGAAAATGAGTTGACTTAGTCAATCTGTCTACTATCACCCATATGGAATCATGAACCTTGGATATCCTAGGAAGACCAACCACAAAGTCCATAGTAATACGATCCCATTTCCACTATGGTATTGGCAAGGGTTGTAATGTCCCTACAGGCTTCTGGTGCTCAGCCTTCACCTGCTGACAAACTGAACATTTGGTAATGAACTCTTCCACATCACGCTTTAGACCTGGCCACCAAGACATGTCTTTCAAGTTTTAGTACATCTTGGTACTTCCAAGATGCATTGCATACATGGAGGAGTGAGCCTCCTCAAATACCATCTTCCTCAACCCATCTACATCAGGAACTACTATCCTATTGTGGTAACAAATTGTACCATCATCTGCCTCATGGAAGCCATCACACTTTTCACTACCAATCCCTGATCGGATATTCAGTATCACAGTATCATTCTGTTATGCATCATGAATCTTCTATCTCAAGGTAGGTTTCACTTGTAACTGTGCCAACAATCCTTCCAATAAGGAAACTTCTAGTTGTACATTCATCTGGAAAAGAGACACTAGCATATCTCTCTTATGGCACATCAAGGAATTTAATTGTTCATTATCTACCATTGATGATGAAGACAAATTTCTACTCAATGCATCAGCTACCACATTATCTTTCCCAGGATGGTAATCTAGTGTGCAATCATAATCCATCATCAGCTCCATCCATCTCCTATGCCTCATATTCAACTCCTATTTTGAGAAGATATACTATAGATTCTTGTGGTCAGTGAAGATCTAACACTTTTCTCCATAAAGACAGTGTCTCCAGATCTTTAAGGCATGGACCACCACTGCAAGCTCCAGATCATGTATTGGGTACTTCTCCTCATGTTTCTTAAGTTGTCACAAAGCAAAAAAAATCACATTTTTAGCCTGCATCAAAACGCACCCCAACCCATTCTTTGAAGCATCACAAAAGACAATATAGCCTTTCCCTTGCTCTGAAAGTACTAACACCAGTGCACTAGTCAACTTTTCTTTCAAAAGTTGGAAAGAACGTTGACACTTGTCATTCCAAGCAAAAAGAACATCCTTCCTGGTTAACCTAGTTAGGGGTAACGCTATAGAACTGAAGTCTTTGATAAATCTCATGTAGTAACCTTCCAGACCTAGGAAACTATGGATCTCTGTCGGTGTCTTTGGTTATTCCCATTCTAGTATAGATTCCACTTTCTTGGGATCAACACAAACGCCTTTTATAGATATAGCATGGCCCAGAAAAGACACTTCAGATAATCGAAATTCACACTTGTTGAACTTAGCATATAGTTGGTGCTGCCTCAACAAAGTCAATGCTTGGCGAAGGTGTTTCTCATGTTGTTGACTATCCTTGGAGTATATCAGGATATCATCTATGAACACGACCACACAGTGATCAAGATAAGGTCTAAACACCCTATTCATTAGATCCATAAGAGTTGCAGGTGCATTGGTTAGCCCAAACGGCATAACCACAAACCCATAATGACCATACCTAGTCCTAAAAGCTGACTTGGGTATGTCATCAGCCTTAATTCTCAATTGATGGTAATCTGACCTTAGGTATATCTTTTAAAATATAGTGGCACCTCTCAACTGATCAAAAAGATCATCAATCCTCAACAAAGGATACTTATTCTTTATTGTCACCTTGTTCAACTGTTTGTAGTCTATACACAACCTCATTGAACCATCCTTCTTTTTAACAAACAACACGGGAGCACCCCAAGGGGAAGTTCTCAGCCTGATAAAATCCTTCTCTAATAGTTCTTGTAACTGTTTCTTTAACTCATGCATCTCTGTTGGTGCAATTCTGTATGCTGACTGTGCTATGGATTGGGTTCCAGGAACAAGATTGATCTCAAACTCAATCTCTCTAGGAGGGGGGAATGCTAGGAAATTCCTCAGGAAATACATCCTCAAATTCTCACACTACTGGTACCTCTTGGATACTAGGACCTACCGCCTTGGTATCCACAACATGAGCTAAGAAAGCCTCACATCCTTGTCTCATCAACCGCTCAGCTGTCACGGCTGACATCAAACATGTAGGAAGAATCTTCCTATCACCCTGAAAGATCCACTGTACATCTCCATCATGGAACTTCACCACCTTAGTACTACAGTCCAAGACTACCTTGTATTTTTCCAAGGTATCCATTCCTAGGATTACATCAAAACCATGCATGTCAAGTGGCAAAAGATCCACTTGAATGTTGTGTCCAGAGAAAGAAAGAACACAAGAAGGGCACACTTTCTGCAACTCAGTGGAATCAACCAAAGGAATCTCTAGCCACAGGCTATCAGATCTATGACTAACATGTAGATAACAACTATCTATCACCTCTCTAATGATAAAAGAGTATGTCACACCCAGGTCTACTAACACAGATACAAAACAAAAAGCAGACAAATCAGAATGAAATAATTCCATCTAACCTATCACGACTCAAGGATTGACCGCTACTTCTGGTTGGGTCATGGCATAGAACCTTGATGTCACCTACTGCCGTCCACGTCCTCTGCTTGCTTGTCCAGAGGATCCTGCCTAGGACGCCTGACCATGTCCTCTTCCACTGCCACTACTAAACTATCATTGTTGTGGACCTTGTTGACTTTGCCTTGGCTACTGAGTCACCTCCTCATCTTTCATAGGGCAATAAGGTCTTGTCTGCCCCACTTGCCCACACTTGTAACATGTTTTGGTGTCTTGATATGGCCTAAACGGCCCTTTCACTGAAACTGATGAGGTACTGCGGGCTCCCGTTGGCAGAAAACTATGACCTCTACCCTGACTCGGGGTCCACTGTGATGGTGCGTGTGATCTTGGTTCAGTGAAGGTTGACCTTGGTTGTGATTGTGGCGGGAAAAACCTTAGCTTCTTAAAGCCTCCAGATGATTTCCCTTGAAACTGCATCAGTCACTTCTTAGCATTAGCTTCACACTTCTCTATGGAAGACCTCTCAATCCTCATGACAGATTCCACAAAGGTGGAAAACCTTTCCCTATTCTCCAAGGTTGATGATGTAGTATTCAACTCCATACTCAGACCCTTCTCAAATCTCCAGATCCTTTCCTTGTTTGTTGCTTCCATGTGTGGGTAGAACCTTACAAGTTCCATAAACTTTGATTCATACTCATTGATAGTCATATCTCCCTGACGAATCTTCTCGAACTGAGAGATTTTCTCATCTAGATAGGTCTCTGGAAAATATCATCTAACAAATTCCCTCCAAAACTCCTCCCATCCTATCACTAGTCTTGGACTTTTCTCCTCTTCTATGGCCCACCAGTGGCCAGCACTACCCTTCAACAGGTATACCACATGCTTAACTTTGTCTTCTTCAGTGATGTTTAGGATTTTGAATGCTTTTTCTAGCTCATTCAACTACATGTCAGCGTCTGCTAGATCAGAAGTACCTACATATTCAATTTTCCCAACACATCTAAGATGTTCAAATGTCTTCTTGACACCTTGGGACTCCACATCAGAGGGGGCTGCCCTAGATTGAGGTGTTGGCGCTCTATCAGTAATATGTGTACTTTTGGCCATCATCTGTCTAAACATAGACTAAAACTCAGGATTAGCCATCATTTTCAGGTCTAGATGAGGCATTGTGGGCTGCTTTGGCCTTGCTTCTAGCACTCTCTCATCGTGTGCCTACCTCCCTACACCACCTCCTAGTACAATATAGCTACTCTCAATGTGTTCTTCATGTCCTTCAGACATATCTGCATAAGCATAAACTATGATCAGATATGTTGGATACATAAGAACAGACTCAAACCTAAGTCTTATGTCCTTGTAGACTGGGTAAACCTAGAGCTTTGATACCAACTTAACTGTGACACCTCGTCACGCTAAACGAGATTACTCAAAACACAAAACATGATCAACTACTAATTAATCACATAGCCAAAAACATGGAATAATTAAAACCAATTCCAACAATGTAAATAAACTCTAGAACACTTACAAAAGGTCTATTGTTCCATTCTCATATACTGTAACAAGTATTTACATATGGGTCCAAAGACCTCAGTCCCATCCTGCATACAAAAGATATTTCACATGTACATACCATATATTTGCAAACATTGACATACTACCAAAATCTCGTGTCGATACGAGTATATCATCTATAAAACACATCCCATACCCAGACATGAGAGTATAGGGATGACACTAGGACTCTACTACTAACATCTACAACTAACCAACTTTCTGAATCTATTGATCACCAGGTTGGTTCTCTTCCACAGCGGGAACTCAACCTCATTGCCCACGACCACCTAAAAAAATGTGGCGACCCACGGGTGAGACCCAGTCCCAGTGAAAGATATAACTCTCTCCAACATATATTGATTATAACATATTAATTAACAGTAAATACATTGAGCAGTTAGGGTATTGAATAAACAATATGAAGAGATTGAACACTTTAAGCATACTAAGCAGTTAAGCAAATTAGTTGTAACATCAAGTAGAATTACACAATTTTCATAAGTCTGCATCATGTAAGAACTATGTAGTGTAAAGACAAGACAAGGGTTAATCAACCAATGTGATACGTACTAAACCCTAGCAATTATACTACACGGCTGGTATTATATCTTATATTATTATGCTCTAGGGAGTTTGAGTCGTACCACTCAAAGTCCAACTGACCACTATGAAGTTCTATTCAGTTCCGTATAAGATCTAGGAGTGTCGGTATCCTAAGATCTTTTTCCCTCGGTCAGTACGAGTAAACTACAGTGACATACCAGTCAAACTGCCAACAATGACATATAGTAAACTGATAACAACTAGTCTGTAGTTGGTACAAGTTACGACACTAGAAAATAGGGTATACAAAACCCTCTAATCCGAGGTACAACCGCAGCTGTCCTCAATCACATCAAATGTCAGAGGCATGGCCACAACCATCCTCCATAACCTACAATTGTAGATGAAAAGGATATATCCTTAACTTGCCACCCCCACATACTCAACAGTATGCTCTCCGAGTTTCCCTTGGGAATACTCATTTTGTAACAACCGGGCCTACTGCCCATGGCTCTAGTAGAGTTTTAGGAATGACGACTGGCCTCACAAACCACCACTAGCCTTAACTGCGCACTTTGTCCACACTAACGCGCAAGCCAGGATCAACTTCCCGACTGGTCACCCATCCTAGTACTACTCCAAGTTGAGCACGCTTAACTATGGAGTTCTTTAGTAATGGGCTCCCAGGAAAAGAGGTGCACCTTGGTGATATGGGTAGTCCAATCATTCCTTTTAAGAATGGTTTATCTGAGGCCTCAAATCATGGGATGTTACAATCTCCCCCACTTAGACTCTTGACATCCTCGTCAAGGCTCAACTATAAGGCCTCATAATCTCTTCCCCATTTCAGTGCAAACCCATAATGGCCCAATGCACACCCAGCTCCCAATCACGGAATACCAACGCAAGGGTGGCTACTTCAACCATGAACAGCCCTTTCCAACATGCCTAGACCGCACGGCTCAAGACTGGCATGCCATGCCCATGTGGGCCCCACCTACTGGAGGGGTTTTGGCTCTGATACCATTTGTAACAACCAGGCCCACTGCCCATGGCTCTAGTAGAGTTTCAAGAATGACGACTGGCCCCACAAACCACCACTAGCCTTAACTACACACTTTTTCCACACTGACGCGCAAGCCATGATCAACTTCCCGACTAGTCACCCATCCTAGTACTACTCCAAGCTGAACATGCTTAACTATGGAGTTCTTTAGTAATGGGCTCCCAGAAAAGGAGGTGCACCTTGGTGATATGGGTATTCCAATCATTCCTTCTAAGAGTGTTTTATCTGAGGCCTCAAATCCTGGGATGTTACACGTTTCACCATCCAATAAGTTCTAACACTGAAGATGGCTCTATGGCACAGGGCTCTCCATGATTAAGGTTACACTTGATTAATTATTGCCAATTGAATGCATTAAGGCTTTATCATACAAGTGGACATTCAAACCCTAATTATTTTCTAACAAGAGTATATGTTTAACAACTTCAAAAGATATAAAACATTTGAGATATAAATCTTAATCACATTACCACATGCTATCATTCATTGCAAATTAATGGACCACGCTTATCATCATACTATTATAAGATACCAATATCTTATCACAAGTTCTAGGGTTTTAACCCTTTTTGGAACATGAAGAGGATTTCACCTCAATCATGGCTTCAAACATGCCCAAAGGTTGTTAAGACCATCACATTATTCATATTAAGGTTATCATCATCATTTCATGCCTTAAACAAGTCTCAAAAGATCATTAGCACATATATGTCCATAGATATTAACATGGCAAGGCACTATGATATTCAAATAGTACTACATTGTGGTTTCAACACAAGAAGAGTGTAATTCATTATCACATTAATCATTCAAGAGGTTTTATTATAACCAATCAACATCATATAATTACATTAAGGTTAGGTATAACAAGCTAGATCACATGGGAGTTACACATCCACTTATTATAGTGATTTATCCAATATAACTATATAATGGCAAAGGTAAGACTACAAATTAATGGTATTGAACCATCAAATTATCATCAATAGGACACACATATAATACCATGTGATTTATTCTAATCCATTGTATGTTAAAGCATCCAATATTATTCATTGGATCTGGTTCATTGTTCAAGGTTATCAATTGAAGTATATGTCTAATCATTAGATCAATTGAACCAAGGAACCATTGGTTCAAGGTTTAGTCAAATCTACAATTAAATTCTTAACTCATCATACATGGTGATGACCTGATCCATCATTAATTGTGATCATTAGGTCACCATTGGTTGTTAGATCAGTAATACATTCAGTTAACACCATCAAATATTTAGGTGATGTCGACATTGATTGATAACATTGTTAGAATACTTAGTGGATGATAATTAAACGTCTAATTGAACCAAAACCTGACCTAAGGGGTGACCATAGGTTTTAAACATAAATTTGACACCCTTGATCATGAACATCAGTTGCCAAGATAGCAACACCATTGGTTGTTGAATGGTGTGACCGTCGGTTGTGTGATAGGGAAGGAAATAGCTTGAAAACTCTAATTTGAGCCATCAATTGTTTTGTACATAGCACCATAGGTTGTCGCCATCAACCTGTCCCAGATCATGTTACACCTTAGAAAGGTCATACACATGTTTACAAGTTCATATAGAATTGGAACAGATCAGGGAACACCACAAAAATTCGAAATTCTAAACAACTATAGCTTCTTTATGCATAGATCATCACATTCAAGCATAAACATGAACTAACAAGCTTCTAGTAAGTAATATAAGTGAATAATGTTATATAAATCACCTCTATAGAGTAGGTCAGATCCCAAAAAGCAATAATCTTGAGCAAATAAGGCAAGAAATTTCTAGATTCAGATTTGAACTTGGCCAAATAGGCACTTCCCTCCACAAAGAAGCAAAACCCTTGAAAAAGAAACAAGAAGGATATATTTTTGAGTTATAGGGCCACTTCAACCATGGAACAACATGGTTCTAACATGGAGATATATATGAGGTAGAAGAGAAAAGAAATAAATGGAGGAAATAAGGTGAAACTTACAATTTTATGTCAAGATCACTAGGAGGAAGCTTTTTAGACCCAAAAAGGTAATCAATTGCAACCCTAGAATTTTTTTTCCAAGAAGATCCCCACTTTCTTCTTTCTTGGGCAAGGAATTCACAAAAGCATAGAGGGAGAATGAAGGTCATAGAAGGAGGGAAGTGGTGGAGAGAAAATGGCTCGTTTTGGTGCTTGGGGATAAGTATATGAACTTTAAGATAAAGCAAAAAGAAAAAGTTGAAGTTCTAGTATCTATCCAAGTCTCCATGGCCTTAAATTATTAAGAATATACAAGAACACACACAAGAAGCTCTCCCACTATCTGTATAGACCTGATTAGCTTTCGTTTGTCGAATTTCCCAGCCAATCACATAATTCATTAGTTGATAGCTACTAATGGTAGCTCATCCATGAAGGGGTAAACCCTAAAATACCCTTGATGAAAACACCATCAAACACCTTCAAGAATGATAATATAACATCTAAGGAACATAATGTATGTGACAAATTTCAAAGAAAACCCCTCAATTGGGTAAATTGTAGAAAAGTCCAAAATGTACCGAAAATTGCATAACTTGCTCAAACAATGTCCAAATTGGACCAAATTTGAAACTTAAGCTTGTATTATGATTTCAAAACATATCAAAAGGTTATATAAGGGTTATATGGATTCAATTATGGTAATTAATCCCATTCAGCTCATTAAGCAAGTTTAGGGGCCTTACACAATTGGTTTCAAGCCTTAATCAAGTGTTCAGGTAAAGTGATTAAACATCCAATTATGAAAATCAAGCATGAATAGAGGTTAATATGGTTCGAGGCCTAGATTTTCTTATAGCTTTATAATTTGTCTTCTTAGACACACTGTCGATCATGATGATTTTCATACACTAGTCAATTATGCCACCACCTTTTCATTTAGCCTTTACCAGGCCCATTAGGAAAGTATCCTAAATTTATCTTGTTAATTATTTTTCATATTTTTAAGATCTTTGCAGAACATTCAATTATTCTAAAGTCCCAAGTGGAGTTCGTCAACACACACCTCAATGCTCATTCATCCATATAATTGTTACTTTGTTTGTATATTCACTTGTGAAGAATTTTTGGAAGGATTCAAATAATTAGTCCAATGACTAGAAATCAAGTCAAGGTAAACCTAATTCATCAAGAATAAGAGAGATTTATTTAACATGGATAACTTTTGCACAATTAGAGAGAGAGGTAAACATAGGGCAACTAACAACAACCTTCATTTTTGTAGCAAGGCTACAATGTTGTTTTAGATTTTAGTGACCACAAAGGTCGACCAAAGAATTAATCCAAATCTCATCTTTAGATAGTTCTTATATGACCTAATATAGTTGCAACCTTCAATGACCTAGACTAGAATCAACAATTAGACATATTTTCATTGTTTATGTGAAAAAATTTGCCTAACCATGATTATCAATTCCATAAAAATCTCTTTCTAAATGTTGTGAAGTTGGCACTTAGAGCTTGAATACTCATTTCACAACCCTTAAATGCCTTTCATACATTGTGAGTTCTTTCACCTTTTAGTCATGGACTTAGGAGCATATCTTTCACAACTTGTAAGACTTCTTCTATAGACACATATCTTGCTTCATGGACCCTAAAATCAATTTCAAGGGTCTTAAGGTCTTCAAATACTCATCCCATGCATGATTATGTATAAGAAAATAATTTCTTTGTTGGCATGATTCTTGGTCTTCTTTTTCTCCTTTCTTTAATCATCATGAAAAGTCATCAATTTCATAAGTTTTGTAAGGGGAAACAATTGGAATCTCCCCACCTCCACCTCGGTTAACACAGATGCTTTAGTCTAGGGTGATGATCAAAATATTTAAATTCAACAAAAATGATGATTACAATAGTAATTTGAATGGAAGGAGACATAGAAATATTGGTTACATGTAAAAAAGGGGAAGATATATGAGAATAGGAAGGGAAAACAAATAAATAATGAGATGAGTGAGATAGAAAAAAGGAGGGGAGAGAGATAAATGAAATGAAATGAAATGAAGAGAGGAGAAAGATAGATACCATTTGTAAATAATATTAAAAATATTTGCAAAGAAACAATATGCATTTTGCAATACTCATTTTAATTTAATATTTATTTTACCAGGGTAATGTTCAATAATTAATTAAAATTATGCAACAACAAAAAATCAACTATTGAGGACATATATAACATACAAAAAAATAATAAATAAATTTGGTACACTACTCATTTTATACCTACTTCAACACTTAAAGGTTGTACTATACTCATTGTATATAGGTAGAATACACAATATATACACTAAGGGTACTCAAAATGCACACAACAATACACATATTAAAACAAAAATATTTATATGCATTATATAACATAATACATCTAAAAGCATACAAGGCACACATTTCATTTATTTCTACCTACTCATTTTCTCTCTCAGTTGTCACTTCATTCTCTTACATATGTTTCAATAAGCATGTTGCTAATCTCTCCCCTTCTCTCAAATAGGGTTCACATAATAATACTCCCAAAGTAGGCAAAGTACATGATTAATGAGTTACTATCCACTCAATTTTTTCTCAACCATAACCTCTCCCTCTCTCATACATTTCAACATTTCATTGTGATTCTCTTTCCCCTCTCTTTTAAATAAGATTAACATAATAATAATTTAATCATATACAAAGTACACATTTATTCTATTAATATTCACTCAGTTTTTCTCTCAATAGTCACCTCTCACTCTCTCATACATTCAATATTGCATGCTTTTTCTCTCTCCCCTCTCTTGCAAATAAGGTTCACATACTATTACTATAAGAGCGTATAAAATGCACATTTCTTATGTTACTACCCACTAATTAGTTCTATCAACGAACACCTATCCCACTCCCATACATTTCATCACTAAATGCTACTTCTCTCTCCTCTTTCTAGAAAATAGGGTTCACATAATTATACTCTAAGCATACACATTATACATTTAATGGATCACCACCCATAGATTGTTTCTCTCAACGGTTACCTTTTCCTTTCTCATACAATTCAACATTGCATGTTGTTTTTCTCTCCACTCTCTCACAAATAGTGTTCGTCAAATAATAATCTAAAAGCATGCAAAGTATAGATTCAATATAGTAACACCCAGTCATTCTTTCTCTCAGACATTACATTTACCTCTCTCATACATTTCAACACTACATGTTGCTTCTCTATCCACTCCCTCTCAAATAGGGTTCCCCTATTAATACTCTAAAAGAATACGAAGTACATATTCAAATGATTACCACCTACTCATTCTTTCTATCAATCACCACCTCTGTCTCTCTTATACTTTTTAGCATTAAATGATTCTTCTCTCTCCGCTCTCTCTCAAATAGGTTTCACCTAATAACTCTAAAAGCATACAGCATACACATTTGATGTGTTACTACATGCTATTTTTTTCTCCCAACTATCCCCTCTCCCTCTCTCAATGTTTTAAGATGGCATGTTTCTTCTCTCTCCCCCTTCTCTCAAATGGTCAGTTGTTAGTAAATGGCGGTAGGTTTTAATTCAACCTGCTACACATAACCCGTCAATCCCCAAAAATGGGTGCATAGAAGGTTGTATGTGTGTTGATGTGTATTACTACTCTTTTATAAGGAATTGTAGTCAAATTGATAGTTTTAGATCAACTCCAACTATACTAATTTTAAAACCACTTTCTATACCACCTCTAGTTAAATTATAACCACCTCCCAATCTCCTCATGATAGGTATTGCTTTTTTATTGTTGTTCAACATCTTCCCATTCATAAGACCTAAAGTTAAGATTTAAAGTTGAACCCTCATGAAAACAAATTCATAGAATGGTGTCATCTAGCGCTAGGTGTGATGACACATTGTGGGACTTAGTGGGTGACACCGGGAAACCTTTGACTAGATCTTCTCCATCCATGAAGACATCATCACCAGAAAAATTGTTACACCATCTCCACAGATCCCCCTAGATGGAAGGAAGGCATTTTAATTGCTAATGTTACTAAATCCTAGGAGGATCTATTCAAGAAG
Organism: Alisma plantago-aquatica; assembly: GCA_963693085.1. Lineage (NCBI taxonomy): Eukaryota > Viridiplantae > Streptophyta > Magnoliopsida > Alismatales > Alismataceae > Alisma > Alisma plantago-aquatica. Next base: position 1,053,728,785 of record OY856411.1, on the reverse strand, counting down.
AAGGATTCCAATGAAATGTTACTAGACCTTCACCAAATTGACATAGTTGATGGGGTGGTGAAATACTCAAAGGGCATTGCCAAAGAAACATCTCTAAGCGAGCGTACATTATGGTTGGTTACATGATAGGCTTGAATCCAACTGGACAACTTTGCATAAGCATCTCTTATTGATATGGAAGATCAAAGGTGATTTTAAATTCTATCCAGAGGTAGAGATCTATTTGCGGTTAGATTTTATGACATGGAGGATCTAAGAGTGACTATTGAACAAGGTCCTTGGTTTTTTGTAGGCAAGTCGATGAACTTGAAGAAGTGGCAAGAGGCAAACCCATGGACAAAATGAAGCTATCTGAAGTTCTTATTGTTGACTTGAGAGTTCTACAGTGTCCATATTTTGATAATTACTTAACCATTCCATTCCTGTGTATCTAGTATGTTTGTTAAAGATTGATTTTAGGCTTTAGGTACATGAAAGGGGTCAATTTACACAAGCCCTAGCTTGTTCAAGTTCAAGTCAAAAGCAATGCAAGTGTGCAATTTGGGAAATCACTCCAAATGACCTTAGATGATTTTTGTAATCACTTTTATTGATGATATGACTTGTAACTAAGATGAGAAAAAATTAGGGACACTTAATTCTAACATTTGATCACTCAAATGTCTATTTATAAAAAATTTCATAGTTTGTTTATCAGTTGAGTTGGAAACTCAACCGATCCAGTGATAGATTTTCTAGAGAAACCAATTTGTTGAGTTGCACACTCACAGAATTTGACCAACCGACTCACTGAGAAAAACTAATTTTAGCTCATCGGTTAAGTTTCCCAGAACAAACTCGACCAATAGTTTGAAAATTGGCTTTATCACTTACTGGATCGGTCGAGTTACCTTCATTCAAACTTGACCAAATGTACTGTATAGAAAACATAGAAAAAAGTGATTATAACCATTGGAGAGTTGTTTTGAGTGAGAATAGATCCTTTACAACTTGGAAAATGGCTATATTTTTCCCTTAAGTGATCCCACACTCAAGGGAACACCCCCATCTATAAATAGGACCCCCTGGAATTCATTCCAAGTTTGCTCATACATGCTATTCTAAGTCTTTTCTATAGTTGAGTGTGTTGCAACTCCTTGAGCCCCTTTCTCTCTCTCATTTACAAAGCATTTCTTGATTATGAGTGAATTGGGCCAGTTGTAAGAGAGATACTTCCTTGTGCTTGTAAAGATCTCATTCCATTCCATCTTTCCTACCCCTTTTCTCAAAGAAGCAAAGGTGAAGCAAGCTACTCCAAGTGAAGGTGAAGTTGTTGCTTCTCTTCTTCAAGGTTGAAGAAGAGGTGAAGATCTTCTCCAAGTGAAGGAGAAGGGCAAGGCCAAGATTCAAGAAGAGTGGGCAAATTACTTCAAGGCCAAAGACTTGATACAAGTGTGGGTAAGTCCTTGTTGAAGTTTGAAGACATGTTGATCAAGTAGGTATGTCCTTGTGTAGGTGGAAGACTCTTGTCTTGAATAGATAAGTCCTTAGATGTTGGTGGTCTCCATGTATCTCTTATGAATGGAATATACGTATACACTGATTGCAAAGTCCTATAGGTTGACCTATCTAGGCTGTGGATTGACTCTCTCCTAGTTTGGAGAGTAGAACCACTCTAAACCACCTTGTCCAAGTGCTTGTTTAAATTTATCTCATCCTTGCTATGCTTGTTTAGTTAGGACTTTGAATTGCCTTTTAGCTATTGGTTTTTATTAATATAATTTGAAGGTCAGATTTATCTTTGTGAGAATTTTGGAGCTCTATTCACCCCCCTCTAGAGCCCTATATTCAACAAGTGGTATTAGAGATAAGGATCTTCTCTAACAATCTCCCATGAGACAAAAAGATGGGTGACAACCACCTTGGTTTACTCAACCTAGAGGGAGGCTTCTCCATTCGTCCTTCGGTCTTCGATGACACCAACCTTTTCTATTGGAAGAGGTGTATGTAGTTATACTTTCAAGTGATGAACTTTGATACATGGAAGATGATGGTCACACCATACAAGGAGCCAACTAGAGTTGCTACACCCTAGAGTGAAGTTGCACTTAAAGAAGCCCAGCTCAATGCCAATGCCATAAGCATCCTCTATGCAGCCCTTACCCCAACAGAGTTCAACCACATCTCATCTTGGGACGCTACCTATGAGATTTGGGATAAATTGTGCATTACCTATAAGGTCAGAAAGCAAGTCATGGAGGCTAAGATCTACATGTTGAACAGCCTTCTAGAGAACTTCAAGATGGGCAAGAAAGAAGGGATTGTGGAGATGTACTCTAGGCTTAATGTCATCATCAATGGCCTAGCTGCTTTGGGCAACACTTTGGATAGAGGTGTAATCAACTCCAAGATCTTGAGGACTCTACCAAAGAGATGGGAGTCAAAGTTGACCTCCATTAAATAAGTAAGGAGCCCTGGTGACATCCCAACCAAAGAGCTCATTGTCAACCTCCAAGCTCATGAGCCAAGGCTTGACAAGCAAGAATAAGAAGCCAAGAAAGAAGAGAAGGAAGCCAAGAATATCAAAGATAGTACTTTTGAAGCACAAGTGGAGGCGGTCATCCTTCAACAACAACTTTGTTGTCGGATTTCTCCTTCCTCCTCTAGTGAAGATGATGGCCCAAGTGAGCATGAAGCCAACTAAATCAAGGGCAATCGCTTCAACGGAAAGCAAGCCTCCTCCTCTACTCTTAGATGCTACAAGTGTGGACAAAAGGGACACTACAAGAGTGAATGTCCCAAGTCAAGAAAGACACACCACAAGGGCATCTCCAAGAAGGAAGAGGAGTATAAGAAGGAGAGCAAGTACAAGAGGAAGAACAAGAAGGAGAAAAGACACAAGAATGCAGCTCATGCAGCTTGGGAAGCTTCATCCTCAAGTAGCTCAAGCTTTGAAGAAGATGGAGAGTGCTACCTTGCACTCATGGCCTTTACTAGTGAAGAAATTGGTGAGGTAAGTGAGGTAAGATTGCATGAGTTATCTAAGGAAGCTATTATTGATATGCTTGTTTCTACCCATTCTTCTTTTGCTAAATGTAAATCTAAAAGAAAAAGGTTAGGAAAAGTTATTGATGGTTTGTATGCTAAACTTGAAATTCTTGAGCTTAATGAGAAAACTCATCTTGAGAGAATTGATAACTTGCAAGGCCAATATATTACTCTTGAGCTCTAATACAATGGAGATGAGGTAGAGAATGGTGTATATCTTAATAATATTGAAACTCTTAAGAAAGATAGCCAAAAGTGCCTAAAAGAGATTGAAACCCTTAAAACTAAAAATGTTGAATCCCATAGGGATGAGAGAGATGTTTATCTTAAGGAAATTCAAGTGCTTAAATATAAAAATTCTAGGTTGCTTGGTCAAGTTAATGATTTATCTTCTAGACCTATCTTGCCTAGTAATGATATTGCTTCTATTTATCTTGAGAAATATTCTTATTTGACTAAAGCCCTCTATCTAGAGGCTGATCTTGTTCATGTTAGAGATGATATTTCTAGTTTGTCTTGTACTATCATATCTCTTAATGATGACAGTCATAGAATTAGGGCCTCTCTATAGAATTTCCTCAAAGGGAAAAACTCCCTTAATGAAATCCTTGACCATTCTACCAAACAAAGTGATACTAGTGGTTTGAGATATGAAGGGGGAGCACATAAGGGCAAGAGCAAAGCCAAAGGTAAGAAAAAGAGCAAGGAGACCTCCTTTTTCATTGGAGAGTCCTCCGACACTAAGAACCCTATAATTTGTTCTCATTGCAAGTGTGATGATCATTACTCTACTTATTGTCCTTACAAGCCTAAGGGGACCAACCCAAAGATGAAATGGGTCCCCAAGCTAACTTCAAATCCTAAAGTTTGAGTTGGGAACCGACACTCTCCTTTCTTGCAGGAAAAAGGTAGATGGATTGTTGATAGTGGATGAACTAAGAATATGACAGGTGATATAAGCCATTTCAATAACTTCACCAAAAAGAAAGGAGGTTCGGTTACCTTTGGGGACAATAAGAAAGGTGAGGTGATTCCTATTCTAAAAGATCTCAACACCACCCAAAAAGGAAAAGAGGTGGTTACCCAAGAAGAAGAGAAAGATGAAGAGAACAAGGATCCAAATCCCTGATTTGCAAAGAATCATCCAACAAAGCTAATTTTAAGTGATCCATTTGAAAGAGTGAAGACACAGACTGCATTCAACAAAGAACAAGCCAACAACACCTTCATATTACAATTAGAGCCCAAGAATGTCAAAGAAGCTCTTGAAGACAATGAATGGATCCTAGCTATGCAAGAAGAGTTGGAGAAATTCAAAAAGAACAAAGTTTGGACCCTAGTGTAAGACCAAGTGGTAGAAAGATCATTGGCATCAAGTGGGTCTACCGCAACAAGCTAGATGAAAGTGACAAAGTGGTAAGGAACAAAGTAAGGTTAGTGGCTCAAGGCTACAATCAATAGGAAGGTATAGATTTTGATGAAACATATGCACCTATAGCTAGACTTGAGTCCATTCGTATGTTTCTTACTTTTACTAGTTATAAAAACTTTCTTCTTTATCAAATGGATGTTAAAATTGCATTTTTTAATGGTACAATTGAGGAGGAAGTGTATGTTGCACAACCTCCTAGCTTTGCACATGATAGTTTACCTAACCATGTTTATTTGTTACAAAAATCTCTCTATGGACTCAAACAAGCACCTCGAGCTTGGTATGAGAAATTGAAGAACTTTCTATTAGATCATGGGTATATCATGGGCAAAGTAGATTCTACCTTGTTACTAAAGCACACTTCTAACAATTTTCTTATCATTCAAATATATGTTGATGATATTATCTTTGGTAAAACTAATCTTGATCTTTGCAAGGAGTTTAGTGATCTTATGCAGAGTGAGTTCCAGATGAGTATGATGGGTGAGCTTACTTTTTTCCTTGACTTTCAAATCAAGCAAATTAAAGATGGGAACTTCATCAACCAAGGCAAGTACACAAGTGAGTTATTCAAGCGCTTTGGGATGGAGGACACCAAGCCGATGGACACACCCATGTCAAATACCACCAAACTTGATAAGGATGAAGAAGGTGAACATGTAGATGAGAAGATCTATTGAGGTATGCTTGGAAGTTTAATTTACTTAACTACCTCTAGACCTGATATAATGTTTAGTGTTGGCTTGTGTGCTCGCTTTCAATCAAATTCTAAGAAATCACATCTTATAGCTGTTAAGAGGATTTTAAGGTACTTAGACAAAACTTCAAATTTTGGTCTATGGTATCCCAAGTCAAGGGACTTTACTTTTACTGCTTATAGTGATGCGTATTATGTAGGGTGCTTGATTGATAGAAAGTGAACAAGTGGAACTTTCTTTCTCCTAGGACCATGCTTGGTGTCTTGGTTCTCCAAGAAATAGAGTGCAGTGGCATTATCAACCACAAGGCTGAATACATTGTAATTGAGAGTTGTTGTGCCCAGGTCATATGGATGAAGCAAATGCTCCAAGACTTTAACATTTATTTTGATGTTTCTCCCATCTATTATCATATTACTAGTGTAATTAAATTGTCATATAACCCTATCATAGTAGAGCTAAGAATAAAGAGGTTTACCATCATTTTCTTTGTGATCACATTGCCAAAAAAGATATTTATACCACACACATGGACATGGAAAATCAGTTGGAGGACATTTTCACTAAACCTCTAGCTAGAGAGCAATTTAACTTTATTAGATATAAACTGCTCATAACTTCTTTGAATGAATATGATATGCCTTCTAGCTAGTTGTCATCTTTCCTATATGATGTGCCTATGTTTTTATCACCATTGTTTGCTAATTTGCAAAAAAAACATGTTCTTTTTGCCTTGTTTTCTCTTATATTTGGGTATTTTTTGCAAACTCTTGTTTTATCACAAAATAGTACCCAATGACGAGTGATATGTGCCTAAGTATGTTTAAAATGCATAATGGACTTGAAAAATAAATTTAATTAGCACTCTAATGCTTAGAAATTAGAGTTTATAATTTTAGGTCAGGTTGACCAACTCGACCGATCAGTGGCCGAGAGCTTTTTTAAAGAGTCAATCGGTCGAGTTTCCAACTAACAAAACTCAACTGATGGCCAGAATGGAGCAAAATTAAAGGTTTGGACGATAGTTCTCCCTCTCAAATAGAGAAAAATCGACCGATCCAACCTCCATCTCCCTTAATCTCTCAACCCTAGCCCCGACCTTCCTCTCCCTAGCCATAGTTTGACCTTCCTTGACCTCTTTCCTATCAACCCTAGGTGTGTGGATCGGTTTTGGTGGTGTTTCTCTAGATTTTGCTCTCGCCATGCTCTCCATTTTGTCTCCATGGCATCCAATAGGAGAAAGAGGGCCGCCCCAGCTAGTGCACCTTCATCTTCATCCAACTCTTGCTTGATTCCCTTTGATGACACTTTCTTCGTCTCCAATGAGGCTCTAAATAGGTACAAGGAGCTCTTTCTTAGGAACCCCTTTCTGTTTCATGCCTTGTTTGAGCCACTCCCATGAAGATAAGAGGTCATTGATCAAGTAGCTGAGTTGTTGTATGACCACCATCTCTCAGTCTTGGGTGTTGAGCACACATGCTATAATAATTCCATCACAAGCACCAAATCCATTGACAAATTCTATGCAAATTTGCATTGGAATTATGACACCCTCGTACCCCCACCTAATACTCAAGTATTCCTCACCTCTATGATCGTAGGGAAGAAATTCCAAGTCTCTGAAGATACCCTAAACATCTTCTTTTTGGGTACTGAAGTGTCTGACACCTAGCGTAAGGAATATCCTGAGTATTTTGACCTAGTCGAGCCTAAGGCCTTCTATAAGCAATATGCTCTCACTCTCCCTGATATTCATAAATTCTTAAAGAAACCTCAATTCCCATATAGGAAGAAGTCTACCCTTCCCTCCTTGGCCTTAAATCTCAAGAACTACATTCTTTCCCTTGTTGTTAACTACAATATTCATCCCAAGAAGAATCAGACTGAAATTGTAGAAAACACTGTGGTAATTATGTACTGTCTCTTGAAGAATATAGGAGTCAAGTGGGAGGGATGTGTTATCCACCATATGACCTGCTTTGAATCAGGAAAGAACACCCATGGAACCCACCCACCCTACCCAGTCTTGATATGTGGTCTTTTTCAATGACATGCACTACAAACTAGTCCAAAAAGGGGTTCGCATTAGTGAGACCACACTTCAGAAGTTCATGCCTATCCCATCCTCTACCACACTTGGTGCCTATACCTCTACTTCTACCCATGCACGTCCACCACCTCAGCCTACCCGACCTGCCTGCACCTCATTCCATGTATCCAATAAAACCCTTATGGGCTACATGATGCATCAATAAGCGTACAACCTTCAGGTTTAGGAGCTCCTACATCAGGACCTTTGTGCCATCATGTCCAACATGAACCTATCATGTGCACACCCTTACCCTACCTACCCCCCCCTACCCAGGAGGTGTTTATGCATCCTATACATATGATCACTTTTACCCTATCCCTCCACCTACATCTCATGTTGCTACACCCTCTGTTGCTGGTGGATCTACTTGTGGTGTGCTACCTCTAAGTGCTGGCCCCTTGGACACCATGCTTGCTAGTCTTGGTTCTTCTACTCCCGCCTTTCCATAGGCAAACGAGCTCCATGCTCTTGGCATGTATTGGGATGAGTAGAATGCATGTTGGCCAGGCTGAGGTTTTGGTTCTCTTGCTGATGAGGAGATGTCAAACTAGGTTGATGAGGAGGTTGCTACTACTGATGAGGAGGCTGATGAGGATGATGGTGATGCTTCTAATGATGGATCTGTTGGTGACTGTGGTGATGATGTTGTTGTTGTCTCTTCTGCACCTTTAGACGGAGATGATGACTATGAGATAGAAGCTTCAGATGTTGATGATGTTGTTGATGATGTAGACATAGATGACCTAGATATTTATTTTTTCTAGTGTTTAGTCTAGATGTTGATCATATATATCTTTCTAGGCTATTTTGTATTAAAAACATCTGGGAATATTTTCTAAGTTGTACTATTTTATCATCATGTTTTCATCGTTTTAGCTTGTAGTTTTTTCTAGAACATGTTCTCTGGGTTGTAATATTAATCCTTTGTACACTTACTCTTTGATTTACTATATATCATGAGTTAGTGCCATTTTTACCTTATTTTTATTATAACTTAGATTGTTTGTTTCTCTCGTCTTTATTTGGTGGATGCTTTGAAATTGCATGTTATGGATGTATGTTTGGTTGTCCTTGGAGAAGACCCGTTTCTATTCTCTTCTACCCCCCTTCCTTTTTGATAACGTCAAAAGGGGGAGAGAAGTTCAATGTTTTGAAGCTCAACAATATTGCTTTTATTGCCTATGAGATCCTTTTCTTGTTCATTATATGCTTTATCATGTGACTTGATAAAGGACTATATAGTATATATATGTCATGTTTCTTTGTGTAGATAGACTAACCATGCAGGTAAAAATATGCATAGATTGAGGGGGAGCAATTCACATTGTTCAAATCATGAAGCCCCCTACAATTCAAAAGGCAAAGGTATAACTTTACATATCCTTTTCAATATGATTGAGGGATGGTTTGTCATTGTCAAAAAGGGGGAGAATGTTGACTTGAGAGTTCTACATTGTCCATATTTTGATAATTACTTAACCATTCCATTCCTATGTATCTAATATGTTTGTTAAAGATTGATTTCAGGCTTTAGGTACATGAAAGGTATCAATTTACACAAGCCCTATCTTGTTCAAGTTCAAGTGAAATGCAATGCAAGTGTGAAATTTGAGAAATCACTCCAAATGGCCTTAAATGATTTTTGTAATTACTTGTATTGATGATATGACTTGTAACTAAGATGATAAAAAATCAGGGACACTAAATTCCAACATTTGATCACTCAAATGTCAATTTAGAAAATTTGTCACAGGTTGTTTATCGGTCGAGTTGGAAACTCGACCGATCCAGTGATGAATTTTCTAGAGAGATCAATTAGTCGAGTTGCACACTCACAAAACTTGACCGACTGACTCACTGAGCAAAACTAATTTTAGCTCATCGATCGAGTTTCTCAAAACAAACTCAATCGGTAGTTTGGAAATTGACTTTGTCACTTAGTGGATCGGTCGAGTTACCTTTATTAGAACTCGACCGAATGTATTGTACGAAAAATGTAGAAAAAGTGATTATAACCGTTGGAGAGTTGTTTTGAGTGAGAATAGATCTGTTGCAACTTGGAAAATAGCTATATTTCACCCTTAAATGATCCCACACTCAAGGGAACACCCCCAGCTTTAAATAGGACCCCTTGGAATTCATTCCAGGTTTTCCCATTCATGTTGTTCTAAGTCCTTACTATAGTTTAGTGTGTTGAAACTCCTTGAGCCCTTTCTCTCTCTCTCATTTACAAAGTATTGTGTGATTATGAGTGAGTTAGGCCAGATGTCAGAGAGCTACTTCCTTGTGCTTGTAAAGCTCTCATTCCATTCCATCTTCCCTACCCCTTTTCTCAAAGAAGCAAAGGTGAAGCAAGCTACTCCGAGTGAAGGTGAAGTTGTTGCTTCTCTTCTTCAAGGTTGAAGAAGAGGTGAATATCTTCTCCAGGTGAAGGAGAAGGGCAAGGCCAAGATTCAAGAAAAGTGGGAAAATTCCTTCAAGGCCAAAGACTTGATGAAAGTGTGGGTAAGTCCTTGTTAAAGGCTGAAGACATCTTGATCAAGTGGGTAAGTCCTTGTATAGGTGGAAGACTCTTGTCTTGAATAGGTAAGTCCTTAGATGTTGGTGGTCTCCATGTATCTTTTATGAATAGAATATAAGTATACACAGATTGCAAAGTCCTAGAGGTTGACCTCTCTAGGTAGTGTATTGACTCTCTCTTAGTTTGGAGAGTGGAACCACTCTAAACCACCTTGTCCAAGTGCTTGTTTCAATTTCTCTCATCCTTTATATGCTTGTTTTGTTAGGACTTTAAATTGACTTTGAGCTATTGGTTTTGATTAATATAATTTGAAGGTCTAACTTATCTTGTGATAATTTTGAAGTTCTATTCACCCCCCCTCTAGAGCCCTAGATCCAACACTTGTGTGGGTTCATGTTCATGAATTACCTCTTGAACTTTGAGATGAGGAGGTGTTCAACATCAGTGGAAGTTTCCTTGGTGATCAGTTGCGACCGAATGTGTTAAATAAGAAGTATAAGAGGCTATACTTTTTAAGGATTCATGCTCTAATCTATACCTCTTTTTTTCCGTGTGAAATGAGTTTCACAAGCTATGATATAGTTAAAGATACTATAAGTTGCAATTATGAATGGATGTCGACTTCTTGTAAAGCTTCTAGTACTTTTGTCCATGGTCCAGTTGAATGCTTCAAGATTGTTAATAATGATCCTTGTAGCAAGAAGGTGTGGGTGGAGAAGAAGTTTAGTGAGCCTGAACTGAGTTTTGAGACCTTTTATGACAGTCCATCAAGTGAGAGCCAGGTGATTGTTCAACTTCCCGATGATTTTTAGATTCCAAAGTTGTTGCTAACCAAGGAAATGCTAGTCTTGATACTCATGTCAACATACCTAATCAAGAAATTATGATTACTCCTCAAGATGATTGGAGTAGACAAATAGAAAAAATTGAACACCTCCGAGGAATGTTTATTGAGTTCCACAATAAAAGGAAACTGGGAATCTTGTTAGTCCGAACAGTTTTTGGGTCTTGGAATTTCTTGATATGTTAAGAGATGACAAGAAGGTGATGTAGGTATTGTAGTTGGAAGGTCTCTAGTGTTGAATCCAGATGGTTGATCTTTTTTCTATCCTTTCTTAGAACATGAGGGGTTTAAGTAAGCCTCGTAGGCAAAATGTTGTTTGTGAAGTTATATTAAAAAATAATATCTTTGTTCCTTATATTTTGGAGTCTAAATTGAAAAGGAGAAAAATAAAAATATATGGACAAATTATGTCCATGTTCTCTATGGGTGTCTAACCATTCCTATAATATTCTTGAGAGGATTATTATTGGATGATTTTCTGATTATACTTCTATTAATGAAATCAATAAAGTTGATCAATTTATTACTTGCAAATTTTAGTATGTTGGCATGTCTTTTCTTTTAAGTGCTATTTATGGTCACAATATGGATTTCAAAAGGGATTCTCTCTGGGATAGTCTTTATTATAAGGATCTCAACGTTCCTTGGTTACTTGTTGGGAATTTAATTTGTCTAGAACTACTTCTGGATGGTATGGGAAAGATGAACCTTCTGATGCAGCTATGGCGAAGTTTATTGACCACTAATAGAAATCACCTTTTCAAACTGAATTTGGTTGTTGCTAGATTTACTTGAGATAACAAGCAATATGGGGACAAGTTGATTATGTCTATGACATTTAGAACTCCTTATAACATGCATTTTTATTTATGTTTATCCAATTTTTTGTGGTAATATTATTAACTATATCCATAGTGATCATATAATGTTGTTAGTTTGTGTGGATAATTTCGTTTATAAGAAGAAGACTATTTTTCATTTCATTAATGATTGGTCCTCTTTACCTACTTTCTAAGAGCTTATTAAGGAAACTTGGTTGGATGAAGTCAGTGATAACCGCATGTTCAGGATATGTGAGAAAATAAGGAAAGTTAGAAATGCTCTGTGTTTGTGGAATAAAAAAGAAATTTGGTGACGTCACTAAGAATCATAAAATGTTGGAAGTTGATGCTTGTAAGGCTCAATAAGATATTCATATAAATCCTAGTGATCATGTGATTGTGTCTACTGCCTTAGAAAAAAGGAAATTGTCTATTGATGCTTATTCTACTAAATAGTCTGTCATTACATAAAAATCAAAGAAACAATGGTTGAAACTTGGTGGTGAAAATACTAAGTTTTTTATTCATATTTGTAGTCAAGAAGATTGAGAAATTCTATCAAAAGTCTTGCCATTGATGATAACCTGTGCTCTTATGAGACTGGGATTAAGTTTCACATTGTTAACTTCTATAGGAATGTCTTGAATAAAGATATTAGTGTAAATTCGAATTAGGATGTGAATTGTAAGCTGCCCCAACTTAATGATACTCGTACTGCTCTCTTATGCTAGAAGTTCACTGAAAAGGATATTGATGATATTTTAATGCATTCTAGTGGTGATATAGCTCTAGCACCCGATGTATTTAATTAGTATATTTGATCATGATGTCAGGAAGGTTGTTCCAATTTTTTTATAATGGTCATCTTCTTAGAGAGGTAAACCAAACATTCATTTCTCTTGTCCCAAAAGTTAAGATGCTTCTCAAATCAAAGAATGGAGGCCTAATACATTGTGCAATGTGGTCTATATAATTATTTCAAATTTTATTGTTGATCAGTTATAGTTGTTCTCCCTGAGATTATCAGTCATGGGTAGCGTGCTTTTGTAAAAGGAAGGTCTATTTATGATGCTACTCTTCTATTTAATGATCTTATTAATGATATGATGGATAGTAGGATTTTGAAAATGTCTATAATGTTGGATCTTATGAAGGCATATGATTTGGTTGATTGGTCTTATCTTCAATCCATCATGGTTCATATGAACTTTCCTAGCTATTTTATTCACTAGGCAATGAAATTTTTATTCAGTTTCAAATTCTTTTAAATGTTGTCCCCTCTGATCCTATTTTTCCTCAAAGAGCCATAAGGCAAGGTGATGTTGTGGATCCATACTTCGTCATGCTTTCAATGGAAAAATTGACGACTTTGTTGAGGAAAGCTACTAATGATGGTGATATTATTCCTCTAAAAGCATCGAATAATTTATCTGTTTCCCACATTATGTTTGTGGGTGATGTTGTTCTCTTTTCTAAATCTAATGATAAATCTATGAATTCTATTAGTAATATCTTGCTCAACTTTGGAAACATGTTAGGCATGAGAGTGAGTAGCACCAATATTCATGTATTCTGTAATAATGTTGCTGATAAGGCCAAAATATCAAATTGTCTTGATATCCAAGTTGGTTCTTTACCGATGAAGTACCCTGGCTTGCCTCTCTTAAAAAATAAACACTCAAAAGGATTGTGCTCGCCCATTATTGACAAAATTAGATTAAAGCTTGAAGGTTGGAAAATTCACCAGCTTTCCTTTGTTGGGAGTGTGAGCTTATTGTTTCAATGTTGTCTTCTTTTTTTTGTATTGGGCTTCTTCTTTCCCCATTCCTTGTACTGTCATGGATGAGATTGATATGCTATGTAGGCAATTTTTATGGAGAGGAGCATATTTGAAGAAGTGTGTGACTGTGAAATGGTTGAATGTTTGTTTGCTTAAAGTTGAAGGTGGTTTGGGGATCGCAAATGTTAGAGATATTTTGAAATCTTGTTCTATCTGAAACATTTTGAGTATTTCAAATAAAAAGGATAGCATGTGGGTGAAGTGGGTTAATGAAAGATACTTAAAGGGATACTATGTTTGGAGGGTCAATTCTAAAGCCTCTGCTTCTTGGTTGTGAAGAAGTCTAATTAATTTTAGAGATTCTATTGTGAGCATGGTGGAGTTCAAACTAGGATATGGTACAAAGATTCTTCTGTGCAGAAACTCATGAATTTGTGAAGGAACTATTCTGAATCATTTTCTATCTATCAAAGATGTTGTTAATCTTGATAAAAACAAGTATGCTCATATAATTTTGAACTCCTGGTCGCTTGTTCCCTAGGGCTTCTCTAGGCAACGGCGCATCCAGGAATCCTCGCCACCGCGGCGTCGTCACTCTTGCATTTTGCAGGTCTTCTCCGCACCATGGCGGATGAACTCATGGATAGATACGCGACACTTAGGGTACAGGAGGAGGAGGAGAATGATGTCCTTGATCTTCAAGGGGCGGTGGAGGGGGAGGGGAGCGAGCACATAGCCCTGGCGCTGGTCGGGCGGATGACGAAGAACAAGCCATATAACTTCCCTGCTTTCAAAAGAACAATAACCAACGCCTGGGCGCTGAGGAAGGATGTTAGCTTTAGGCAGATATCCAACAATCTCTTTGTGATCCAGTTTCTCCATTGGAAGGACAAGGAGAAGGTCATTGCGGATGGTCTGTGGAACTTCGACAATCACCTTCTCATCGTCAGGGACATCAATCCAGAGGATACACCGTCGGAGATGGTTCTCAACCTCTGCCTATTTTGGATCCGGTTGTACAACATGCCTTTAGGCTACAGATCGGAGGAATCAATTAGGGCGGTTGCTAGCAAGATCGGCAGGGTCTTCGCCGTTGATAGGTGTGACCTCAGATGGGGGGTGTCGTGTAGGGTGCACGTCGAGATTGATATCACGAAGCCCATCCGTCAGTTGCAGAAAATAAGGGACAAGAGCGGCAAAATTGTTTCAGTTGAGATTAGATATGAATGGCTGCCAGCGTTTTGCTATCTTTGTGGCATCATGGGCCATCTTGAGAAGGATTGCAGAGAGGAGGAGGAGGGGGCGGAGGATGGCGCAACGCCTAGGCATTGGGGTCCTTGGATAAAAGCCTCACCGACGAAGCGTTGGATCATTCCGATTAGGGAGGAGCTCCTGGGCAGAGAGGGCGCGTCTAAGGAATTGAGGTTTATATCTAAACCTAACGCTACACACACCACATCGGGTGAGCAACAACGGCATGCAGACACAGGTCGACGTCGGCCAGATGCCAATGAAAATCCGTGGGGGGAGGAGGTGACGGATGAGTCAGTGGAGATGGTTGATCTAAACGACATTTTTGTCCAACGGGTGGATGCCCCGACTACTGATCTTGAACGGAAAATAGGGGGCACTGCAACGGCGACGACGGCTGTCGTTCAGGGTCTTGGGCGTCAAGCCGAGGTGGGGGCGGGGGCACCTTTGGGTGAGGCGTTAACTCCACTGACGGAGAGGCAACGTGCGGGTGGGAGCCAAGCAACGAGCCAACCCAGGGTGATTACACACGACGTTACATGACTGCTGACAGACACCAACGTTCAACCTTCCAGTGGGGGTGTCGACATCCATGTGCAAGCTTCGACGGTGTCATCCAACGTTTCAGGTCAGATGTTAGGGGTGTCTTCCAACGTGGCGGCCCATATGTTAGGGGACAACAACGCTCATGCATCCATAGGGGATGTCGACACAAGTGTGCCACAACTGTTCCAGGTTAACAAGGAGGCTAATTACGTTGCAGGGTGCATGGGGGGAAGGAGGGGCGGGGGACAATGGGGTGGGGCTGCTTGTTATGAGGATGATGCACCATAGTAGGAAGGGTGGTAAGGGAAGGAACAAGGGTGGAAGAAGTCGAAGGTTTACAAGGCTTGGGTCGCGGCAGGTGGGTGTGGGGGGGGGGTGATAGGGCGTCACAGCGAGTACTTGAAGGGGGAAAGAGGAGGAGAGGGGGTGAGGAGTACATGGTGGGGGTTAAGGAAGGAGAGATGGGTTTGGCGGGAAAACAATTGCGAGTGGTGGTGCAGTGTGAACCAAAACACACAACAGTAGCGGGTGCTGGCGAGGTCCAGGCCCATGAAGAGCCATGAAAAACCTATGCTAGAACGTCCAGGGTCTGGGCAGCCCTAGGACGGTTGACTCTCTAAGGAGGCGGTGTTGGAGAGAGATGCCTGATATAGTCTTTGTGATGGAGACTGTGTGTAGAGGAAGGGACCAAGAGGAGGTTAGAAGGAGATGTGGGTACAATGTGGGGTTTGGTGTGGACAGTAGGGGGAGGGCTGGAGGGTTGGGGTTGTGGTGGAGAGGGGAGGACGTGTCTGTGAAATCTTTTTTGGACCATCACATCAGTGCGGTGGTGGGAAGGGAGGACATCCGGGAGTGTTTTTGCTTTGTGGGGATATATGGTTGGGCAGCAACACATGAGCATCACAACACATGGAGGCTGATGGAGGAACTTTGTGCACAGACGACTTTGCCTATTGTCTTCGGCGGGGACTTCAACGAGATCCTTTTTCAATTTGAAAAGCAGGGAGGTCAACCTAGGCATGAATGGCAGATGCGGAACTTCAAAGAGGCAATTGATACATGCCAGCTCACTGATTTGGGATTCACCGGTAATAAATTCACATGGGAGAGAGGAAAGCAGGTAGACACGATGATTCTGGAAAGATTTGACAAGTTTCTGGCTGACAGGAAATGGTGTGATTTTTACAATATCAGAAAGGTCAAAAATTTCCCTATTCTCAACTCAGATCATGGGCAGATTATTTTATGGGCAGAGCAAAGGAATCAGGATGGGGGACAGGTGGAGAAGCGGTTCAAATTTGAAACCTTTTGGCTATCTTCACCGGAATGCAAAGAGGTCGTCACACGGGCTTGGGACAGCAGCTATGATTTGGGCCTTAAAGGGCAGACGAACCTTTGTGCGGAGAAGCTTGCTGGGTGGGCAGTGGATAAATTTGGACATTAGGAGGAGAATACAGCAGCTGGAGAAGAGGCTTGGTCGTGCTCAAGATAAGCCACCATCTCATGACATGTTGCAAGAATGTGAATCTTTAGCGAGAGAACTGCAGGATCTACAGAGGCTAGAAGAGAGCTATTGGTTGGCTAGAGCTAGGACCAATGAGATGAGAGACGGAGATAGGAACACAAAGTATTTTCATCATAAAGAAAATCAAAGAAAGAGACGTAATACCATAGAAGGTCTCTTTAAGGAGGATGGGAGTTGGCATACGGAGGCAGATTCCATTACTGAAATTATCTTTTCTTATTTTAATTCTCTCTTTTCCAGCTCAAACCCTTATCGGATGGAGGAATTCCTTGAAGGCATGCCTAGGGTGATTGATGAATCTTCTATTTCAGATCTGGAAAAGGTTCCCACGGAGAAAGAAGTTTGGAAAGAACTCCAACAAATGCACCCGAATAAAGCTCCCGGCCCAGATGGGATGAAGGCAATTTTCTACCAAAAATTCTGGGAGGTTATTAAAAGTAGTTTGATGGCTTTTATTTCTAAATAGTGGAGAGGGGAGATTGGCCTCGCTGATATTAATGACACTGATATAGTTCTCATCCCAAAGACAAACAATCATGTCCGCCTGTCTGAATATAGACCTATCAGCTTGTGTAACGTCTCATATAAGATTATTACGAAGGTCTTGGCCAATAGAATCAAACCGCTGATGAGTGGGATTATCTCAGAGAATCAAAGTGCTTTCATAGAAGGGAGGATGATCACTGACAACGCTTTGGTGGCATATGAGTTGTTTAACACCATGAAACACCGAAAGAAAGGAAGAGAGGGGCTTATGGGGCTTAAGCTGGACATGAGCAAGGCATATGATAGAGTTGAGTGGGCTTTTCTGGAGGGGGTTATGGGGAGAATGGGGCTGTCGACTATTTGGAGAAGGAAGGTTATGGAGTGTGTTACAAGCGTATCCCACAAGTTCATCGTCAATGGCAATAGGAGAGGGTATGCAAAACCATCCAGAGGACTTCGCCAAGGTGATCCTATATCCCCTTACCTTTTTCTTTTTTGCGCTGAAGCACTTTCTTTTTCTCTGTCCAAAGCTACACAGGTCAATAAAATATATGGGACAAGAATATGCAGAAGAGCCCCACGGGTCACTCACCTTCTTTTCGTAGATGATAGCATTGTTTTTACAAGGGCTACCTCAGAAGAATGCTCCGCTTTAGCTGAAATTTTCAGCCAATACGAGAGGGCATCCGGGCAGAAAATCAATTATGAGAAGACGGAGGTTTCCTTTAGTACAAACGTGACAAGTGAAAGAAGGGATTTGATTAAGAATCTGCTGCAGGTGAGGGAGGTGGACAGACATGAGAAGTATCTGGGCCTTCCCACGGTGGTAGGTAGGTCCAAAAAGTAGGTGTTTGCGGCTATAAAGGACAGAGTGTGGAAACAATTACAGGGGTGGAAGGAGCAACTTTTATCCAGACCAGGGAAGGAGGTGTTGATTAAGGCAGTTATCCAAGCAATTCCCACCTATCTCATGAGCATCTTCAAACTTCCTGAGGGAATTATTGATGATATACATTCCATGATGGCACGGTTCTGGTGGGGCTCAAAGGAGGGGGAGAGGAAAATCCATTGGATGAGTTGGGATAGATTGTGCAAACCCAAGGAGAGTGGGGGCATGGGTTTAGGGACCTGAAAGCTTTCAACCAAGCACTCCTCGCTAAACAAGGATGGAGGTTGGTAGTCTATGGAGAGTCTCTTGCTGCTCGGGTACTCAAGGCGAAATATTACAACACATCTTCTATTCTACATGTAGAGTTAGGGGGGAATCCCAGTTATACATGGAGGGGTATTTGGGGGGCGTTGCAAGTAGTGAAGAGTGGCTTCAGGTGGAGGGTGGGGGATGGAAAAAATATTCATATCTACAAGGAGAGATGGATACCACACTTGGGGGGCACATCAAACAGATATTTGATTCACGGTCCAGTGGAATACAAATGGGTGAGTGACTTGATGTATGAGGGACCAAAGAGGTGGAATAGAGAGGAAGTGGATACTTGCTTCCCTACACATATAGCCAGGAGAGTTCTTAACATTCCACTATCACAGCGGCATGACGAGGACACTCTATATTGGGATAGGGAAAGCAATGAGAGGTTTACAGTTAGGAGTGCTTATTTCTTTATTCAGACAGGAGAGGATTTAGTTGATGGTATGGATATAGAGTTGTGGAAGAGGGTTTGGAAGCAAGGATGGCCACCGAAACTAAAGCACTTTATATGGAGAGCTCTCAGGAATATACTTCCCACCAAGTCAGAACTGCAAAGGAAACATGTGATACCGGATGATAGCTGCCATCGCTGCGGACAGCGGGAGGATTCTTCTCATGCAATGCTGCACTGTGACGTAGCCAGACAGGTATGGGCGTCGGGTGTGTTTGATTGGGGCGGACGGATGGGTAATCACGACGTGGCGACCTTTGTTAGGGGTCTTCTAGAGGATGAGGACAGCAGGCAAAAAGATGAAGGCGCTATTCTTATGTAGGTCTCATGGACAGTGAGGAATAAAATTCTTTTTGATGATCATCCCCCCTATATTCCGGGTCTTGTGGCTTCTTACATCAGCCTGGTTGCTGACCATGCATGCTATCACGGGGTTGTGGGCAGAGCTGCTCTTTCTTCCATACCTCCACGCCAGGTATCATGGCGCTGCCCACAGTATGGCAGCGTTAAGATCAATACAGATGCATCGGTCATAACAGCGGAAGAGAACAGATGTGCGGCAGTCATTCGGGATGACAGCGGTAAGTTGTTGTGGACCTTCCAATGCCGGTTAGAACAGCCGTACTTAGTGCTTAGTGCGGAGGGTATGGCTGTCCTACACGGTATGCGACTGGCTCTTAGGAAAGGTTATACATATATTGTGGTGGAGACAGACTGTTTGCTGCTGGTGGAGGCTGTCAAGAAGGGCTACGGCGGACACGGTTATGAAGACTATATTTCTCAGGATATTGTTGATCTCTCTTGTAGGTTCCTGTCTTTTAATTTGTGTTTTATTAAACGGCAAGGCAATAGAGTAGCTCATGCCTTGGCCGTCGATGCCTGTCATTTTGTTAATTCTCACATTGTTGGTGAGGATTTTGAGGATCGGATCCTTGTACTTACTGCAAACGATTTGATTACTTAATAAAATGGCAGGCGCCCTTTCTAAAAAAAAAAACAAGTATGCTCATCTTAATTGCTTGTTATATGATAAAGGTGAGTGGTTTACCTCTTCTTCCAGACACGTGAATTGTATCAAAGAGTTGGAGCAATTGTACTTTAAGACTAAACTCAATGTTGGTGATGCTCTTGAGCTTAAGATAGAATTCCAAGAATTTGAAAGACTTCTGGAATTGCATCCGTAGTTTGAGAAGGTGACTTTGTCTGATTGGGTTTGGAAATCTAAAATCCCTAATAGATGTAAGATTGTTGTTTTGAAATTTTGCATGAGAAAGCTCTTGACTCATGATATGCTTATGAAAAAGGGATTCTATTTATCTTCAATGTGCATTTTTTGTAGAAATGCTATGAAGATTTTGACCACTTGTTCTTTAAATATCCTTATTCTCTAAATATTTGAGAAGCTACTATTGATGAGCTTTTTATGTGAAGTTGCCCTCGTCGTCCTAAAGATTTGTTTAAAATTGGTGGAAAAGATCAAGTTACTGTCTTTCATGTGCTAAATGAAATTTGAAGAGAAATAAATTTGAGAAATTTTGAGAACATATACAGAAGTATGAATACCTTTTGAAGTTTTCTAAACTCAGATATGTTTAGTTTACTTTAGCTGGTCTGGTGTTTGTAGTTTTGTTTTTCTTTTTGTTTCCTTATGACTATCTCCTAGCTAGGAGCATTGTAAATACCATCTCTTGATATATATATAAAAAAGGAGCACCACACTTTGAGGATCAGGAAAAAAAAGTTGAAATCCCCTCCTACTATTAAATAGTATACTATGCCAATGAATATAAATTACTTTTCAAATCGACTATTGAACTCCTTCCTGACTAAGATTAACAAATAACATTCCAAGTAGGATCCACATAAACCGGATTCTATTCCAACATTGTTCTTATTCTTTTGGATTCTTAAATTGTTTTATGAGGGGGAGCATTACTAGTGCGAATATTGCTGATCTTTAGGCTTTATGATGACAAAAAGAACACACTTTGTAAATAAATCTAGCTAGTTGTGCACGAGGACGGCGGAGAAAACATGACTTGTTCTGGAATATATAACTCGGGCCTAGCGACCTGTATGAGAAAAGTATTGGAAGAGTGGAACGTTTGTTTTGTTTATTGTTTGACCGTGGTCATTTTAGTATCCGTTTAAGTATGCACGAGTTGCGACTTTCAAGAGCTCAGCCCGTAGGCTCCGCAGCCGGTTGGCCAAGTTGGACGACATGTGTGTTGGCCACAGTTACGTCCAGAATCCAAAAATTTCACGCACGCCACAACGGGCTGCACGCATGGGGCATCCGATTGGGGATGGGCGGGGGACGGAAGGGAGAGATCTTTTCTCTCTCTCGTTTCCTTCCCTCTGTTTCCTTCCTTCCCTTCGCCTTCGCCAGGTTTCGTGGGATCTCTCTCCCTCCCACCTTCCTTTCTTTCTCCCGGCTGCAACAGCAATATCCGAATTTACCTGTCCTCTCTTCCTTCCTTCCCCCCCTGTTGATCTTCCTTCACCAGTACCAGATGCTGTTGACAGGAAGATGGTGTGTGGCCCAGCAGGGGGGCCAGAGGGCCACCACCACCGCCACCCACACCTCTACCCACCTTCTCCCGCCCCGCGCCCAATCATGTTATTAATTAATGAGGTGGAGCAGGTAAACGGAATGAGGTGAGATTGAGACCTACCCCCCGACAGATGAATCGCCCAGAACAGGCGCCATAGTTCATCATCAACCCCCGAACCCCACACCCCTCTGTTTGTTTAACAACGGAGGAGGGGGAGAAGAGCTAAAAGCTGGAAGGGAACAGGCAGAGGCCGACGATTAGAATGCGACCAAGGAACAATATTTAGGTGGGTTTTCTGTTGATGCGTCGGTGTTTTCCACCTTCGTCCCTCCATTCCCCCCTCTCTTCCTGCATCTTCTTAATGGGTTTTTTGTCCGGTGTTGGGGAATTCAGAAGGAATTGTTGTTCTCCACTTTCACCCACCTAGACAGCGGATTGTTTCCTGTTCTGTCCCCCCCCCCCCCCCCCCCCCCCCTTCATGTGTCGGTTCTGGAATCCAGGGTGTTGAGGAATTTGGCGCCTTCGTCAGGTGAGGGATTTCATTCAAAGTTGGGTTCTTTTGTATTCTTGTGATTAGCTCTCATACGTGGGTGGTAGGGTTCTGGTAATCTCTGTCTTGTGGCGTCGGGTGGTTAAACTGCACAACGCCTCTTTCTTTTTCTCTCATTATACAATAGTTTATTATCACTACTACATAATGGGTGACGTCGTGCTCCTTCTCAATTGTTTTCAGTACCCAGGTTCCGTCTTTTCTTTTGGTGGCGCGGACACCAGGCTATTGCTGACAGGAGGAAAAGGAGGCGCAGAGGGACGACCAGTCTGCTTGTATTGATCGCAGACCGGAAGCGCTGAGCGTTTCCTCTGGAGGCAGCCGCCCAACCCGTGAGCTTCTTCTGCTTGCTGTGGTGTTCTAGCTAAAAGACCGTTCTTTGTAGTAAACCGGAGTACCTGGGCGGAAAGAAGCTCGTGAGCTTGACAACGCGATGACTGTTGAGGAGGCAGCGGTGGAGAAGGATGCCGTCGTCGCCTCGGGAAGGTGCATACTTGTTGGGATTCAGTTGGACAACGAAGGCCGCGAGCTGCTCACCTGGGCTATCAGCAAAGTCGCTGAACCAAAGGACCGTATCGTTGTAGTCCATGTGTATCGCAAGTCAGGTCAGTCAAAGAGCAATTTCCAGACCCAATTTTCTTTTATCTCTTCTTCTTTCCTAGTCAAACTGGGACCTTTCCCTTTCTATATACATCCTAATCGATTCCTCCTACTGGTGTGCAGATCACATATCCGTTCTCTCCTTGACAAAGTCACTAGACAACTATCTAGCAGAGTACGAGTGCCTCTGTAATCTCAAGCAGGTACGATCTCCCCATCATTTTAGTTCCTGGTGTGCTCCTCTATACGTATACGAAGCATCTATGCTGACAAAGATAGACAATTAGGTAGCTATACTTGGGAGGCTTTCCGAGTGTACATCCATCAAGAAGGCTATAGTCAAGGAAGCCAATCTTTGTGAAGCCGCAACTGTAGTTGTGGGGATGAACAGGGCCACCGGATTCAGGTAAATGCTTCAGATATCGGGAATTTTCTGTACATGTAGCTTCTTGGGAAAAGAGAATTCTGAATTGATAGGTATCTTTCAGGAGCTCGGGTTCCCTTGCAAAGTACTGCTCCAAGCAACTCCCCCCGCACACGTCTCTGTTTGCAATTCAGGGTGGGAAGATTGTCTTTGAGAAAGGAGGTGCTGATGTAATTCAAGGTTAGAATGTATATCTTCTTTTTCTCCTACTGATTCCTAATCCAGTGTCTTTTTAATGTTTTGCGATTCCAATCATAGAGTATGCAGCGGTAGTTTCTGGGAGGGAGAAATGAGCTTGTCTGTACTGGTTACATTACTAGTTTTAGTCCATAGCTCTACACTATATGGCTGCAGGGACAGCCTATAAAAGTCACAATTGTAGTTAGATTGCTTGGTGGTTTCTAAGTCCCCAATGCATAATTAGATCAGAATCAAAATAAGTTTTCCGTTGTACTCTAGAAAAGTTGCAATGGTAATCATATAACACGATGGATTTTAAGTCCCAAAAGTGTAATTCAATAGAACTAAAACATGTTTTTCTTTGTCTTTAGAAAAGTCGCAATGGTAATCATATAGCTCGATGGATTCTAAGTCCCAAAATCATAATTGATAGAACCAAAACATGTTTTCCTTTTGTCTCTAGAAAAGCAGCAACTGTGATCAAATAGCATCATGGATTCTAAATCCCGCATGCATTACTATAAATAAAAACATGTTTTCCTTGACTTTGGTGCCAAATGATACAACCGATTTTCCTGTGAAACACAGTCAGTAAGACCCGCTCTTTTTTATCTAATATAAATCTTGCAACTTCTTTTCTTCACCCTGCATGTGTGTAACTTTGAATGTTGTTCATTGTCAGGAGAGGAAGAGAAAGTCAGTCTGGGAAGCTTGTTGCATCCAAACATCATCCTGAGGTCTCAGCTCGCAGCCACAAGCTTCAAGTTGGGGACTGAAACCTTGCCCTCTGCTAAATCAATTAAAGAAGATGTAGATGGACGTCCAATCAAGAAGAATTCCAGAGCCCTCTCAGCCATCGATTTGAAATTTGCCCATACCCAGTCCATTTCACATCTCAGGTCGGTTCAGCCCGAAAAAAGCACAAGATGGCCCATCCGAAGAGCGGAGTCCGTAAATTTCTTGCCCAGATGTGGATCTTCACAGACCATGTCAGTTGTTGAGTGGGTGATGAATCTCCCTGATAGGCCTCGTGAATCTCCTGAGGTGCTTGATAGCTCAAATGTGTCTGAATGTGATGTTAAAGGAGACAAAACACTGGCTTATGCTGACTTGCGTCAAGAACTAGAGGAGATGATCAAGAAAAAGTCATCAAGCTGTCGGTGGTATAGTAAAGCAGAACTTGAGAATGTGACAGGTAAATTTTCCCCAGGTCCAAATTCCAAACCCCAAGCCATTGTGTTCGTTTTAATCTTAAAAGTATACAGAGAAGTTTACTGATCATTGTACGCTATGAACTTGTGATGTGTCCTCCCGACAGGAAATTTGATAGGAAGTGGAGGAACTAGTCAGGTGTACCGTGGCTGCCAGTGTGATGGTTCTGAAATGGCAGTGAAGGTGACAAAGATATCTGAAGATTCATTGAAAAACTTTCTTCTAGAAGCAGATATTGTCACGACATTGAAGCATGACCGAATTGCACCTCTTCTTGGTTTCAATATTGAGGGCGACCAACTGATTTCAGTTTATAACCTGCTAGCAAAGGGAAGCTTGGAAGACAATCTTCACGGTAAGGTTCTATTGCAGTAGCATTCTGATACATTCTAAGCTTGTCAGAAATAAATTGGATTGTTTGATATGAATATACATACAACGTCTACAACTAATTTCAAATAAAGCACGTATATAGCAGCATTAATAAAACAACCAACAGTTTTCATATGTAGTGGGACATTAATTTTTTAATCCTTGGATTCTAAATTACAACTTTTAACCTTTTCCTGCATTGGACAATAGGTAAGAAGGCCAAGCAGACTTTATCATGGAACCTGAGATTCAAGGTGGCTCTTGGTATTGCTGAGGCTCTGAATTACCTCCACAATGAATGTCAGCTGCCAGTGATCCACAGAGATATCAAATCTTCAAATATTCTCCTCTCATCTGATTATGAACCACAGGTATTTTTCTGCTTAATAGCAAAAAGTTATATTTTTCCTTTTGAGTTCATTTATTTTAAAAATAAGCTGCCTTATATTAACCCTTTGTGACAGCTGTCTGATTTTGGGCTTGCTATGTGGGCACAAAAGAATAAGGCAAGCATCACTGAAAGTGATGTTGTCGGCACTTTTGGGTAAAGGTTTATTGGATCAGCAATGTGGTCGTATTTTCTTTTATTTCTGTCCACGCCACTTACAGCCGTTTATGCCTCCAGTTATCTTGCTCCAGAATATTTCATGTATGGAAAAGTTAGTGAGAAGATTGACGTATACTCCTATGGAGTTGTTTTGCTCGAGTTGTTGACTGGAAGGAAACCAATTCGTGCAGAGAGCTCCAAAGGACAAGAGAGCTTGATCATGTGGGTAAGAAATCCCCTAATTTTGACTCTGACTATACAGAGAAAATTATCTCTACAATACTACACAGATAAAACAATCTCCAGATAATTATAATATTCATTTCTCTTGACACGATCTTTCTCCTAGTATTCATACATTTAACCATTTCTATAAAAATATTACATATTTATAAACCTTGTGAAGTTAATTTGACAATTATCTTCCCGCGATTAGGTAACCAAGATGCTAGAGGAACATGAATTGATGGACTTATTGGACCCAAATATTGAAGGAGACTATGACAAAGACCAAATGCAGCGAATGATATTGGCAGCAAAATGTTGTATAAGAAGGATTGCTCGGCATCGACCACAGATGAACCAGGTTATTTCATTATCTTGTGTCTGACTACCTGCTGCCTATGGGCTTTCCTCACGTGCCATCTAGTTAATCCCTTGTAATAAATCAGATGATTCATTGATTTGACTTGTACGTTAAACAGGTGGTTAAACTTCTTAGAGAGGAAGATGACGTTGAAACTTGGAGTAATGCTGTTATGAAGGCTATCACCGAGGATGAGACAGAAAATGATGAAGCATATCCCCCTTCAAGTGTGGCTTCACATCTAGGTGTTGCTCTGCAAGATGTGGAGCTTGAGGACACTACTTCTGTTAGCAGCATGGATCAAAGCTATCACAACTACATAGACGAATACTTACATGGGAGATGGAGCCGCTCCTCAAGCTTTGATTAGGACACTCTCACCATAGCACCACAGATTCTTCTACCAATTTTTTGTCTTTGTTATATGTGTGTACATAACATTTAGTCCTTAGAGGAATATAATAATAGGTTGATTCTCTTCCCAGGTGTTTTGGTCTCAAGTTAATACCATTTGGGAAATATGTAATAGGTGTCCATACAAGGTAGTTGTTCTCCTAAGGCTTACCAATTGAAGATAACCATGCCTTTATTTTTCCCAGGCATGGAGTAAAGTTTGTTTCAATGTGGCATCAGATTTGCAAATTTGAAATTTTCAATACATGTATTGACGTGGGCATTCATTGAAATAGCCCGAAAGACAGAGTTTGGCGTCATATCTGGGTGTTGCTCTGCAAGATATACAGCCCGAATACACTACTAATAGTAGCATGGACCAAAGATATCTCTGCATTGAGGTATACTTAAATGGGGGATGGAGCTACTCAAACTTTGATCAGAAAACTATCACCATAGTTCAGATTGTTCCACCAAATTTGTCATTTTGGACATGCGTACATGAGCAATTAACTGTTGAAGAAATATAATAACCCAGGTGGTTGTTCTGAATTAGGCTGAATCTGAGAAACATGCAATAGGTGTCTATTCCATGTAGTTGTTCTGCTTATGCTTGCTGTATGAAATACCATGCCTTCAATATCCTCCGGAATGGATTAGGTTTGTTTCATCGTGTCACAAGGTTTTGCAAATGTAAACTTAAAAAAAAATTATAAACATGCGCAGTCATAGAGATAAACTGGAAGATAGACCGTTAGCCGTTTTCGTGCAGAACAGGCGAATGGCTAGTGTTCCTTGGCTTGAATATTATTTCTTTTTTCCTTCTCCATGTTATGCATCAATTATGCACTATGAAAAGTACAGAGAGGTCGATACAAAAAAACTTCGTTTCGTAGAAATTTGGTCGGTGATATTCTACAACAAGACAAATTGTGAAAAGTCATGTACATCATTTATTGGAAGGTAGACATGTGTTCAATTGCATATCTTAAAATTTTATGTGTTCAAAAGCATCGAGCAATTAAGTCCCAGAGAATATTTTACGTATACAAACCCCAATCTAGAGTCCTAGGAAGTAATTCTTTAAAAATCCAATGACTAATTCGGATACACGGATCTTTTCCGGTTTACAACGTGAATTACTTTTATATGTAACATAACGCAAAAAGGTCATTTTTGAGCTCTCGCTGACGAATGTCATATGAAGGTAAAACAAAACAGAAAGCAGATCACTGCGTTAAACGAATTATTGGACTACACTTTAATCCAGTGACCTTTCAAAAGGGACAGCATTATTGCCATCACATTATGTCCCTTGATAAGTTATGCTGCCAGTGTCCATTCCTGCAGGCAGACAAATAGAAATGCAAATCTCAAGTACTTGTGTTACCAATGATGTAAGTGCCAACATTCCTTCATTTTTTATTTTGTGATGAAGTACTAGACAAGCCTAAGGAAATATGGCATGCTAATAATATCCATTATTGTGATTTTATTGATGTAAATATGTGATAATCTGGATTTTCTCTCTCATTCAATTTATGACATCTTGACTAATTAAATATTATAATATACTCAATAACCTCTTTCATCTCTGTCTTGATGAGTTTGAATCACTTTATGCTCAATTAATGAGTTAAACTTGAGTAAATATCACTTTATACTTATATATGACTTTAATTTGAGTTTTGAACTAAGTGTTATGCTTATTATGTATCATCAACTTGTAATTAAAATTGAACCCCTTTCATGAGCTCTTATTGTTATAAAATATAAGTCATGTTATAGAGGATTCAATTATGAATCTAACATTGTAAAAATCGCCTCAATTGAACCATCATAGCCTAAAATACGGCCTTTTGAACTTTGAAAATTTAATCTTTGTTTTACCTAATTTTATTTATCCTAATTGGGCATGTTTGGGTGCGTGGCCCGATTAGGAGGAGGTTCCCCTTGCCTTTCCTTACCAACTCAACAAGCTATGTGATTGAGTTTGTTTCAATCAATCATGACCCCTGGATCGCCTCCCTCAGATCCACCTTCTGATCCAAGGGCTTTCCCTTCGTCTTCTTCCTCCGTAAGGTATTGGCGTCTAGCCCGCCTAATCCCACTTTTGTTCCACCAATCGCCCTCCTCGCCTCTTTTTTCCGATTTGATACACCCAATAGTTTTGTTTCTTCTCCCCCTTCATTTCCAGTATCTCTTTTCATGTTTTCGTGCACCATATCCTCACCTTCACCTTCTTCTTCTCCTTGGTCGGACCCCCTGCTGCTAACCTCTAACGAGCTTGAGACCTCGTCCCCTAGGTGTAGTTTTTCCCCTTTTCTCTTCCATCCACCCCGCACGACCTTGGGTATGAAGGACAACATTTTACAAGGGCAACTCGAGTCCTTCATCCCTGCTCCCATCAGCGCCTGCTACGCGAGCCACGAACAAGAATTGTTGTGCGCGGTTAGTCTGAGCGGGAGAGGGTGACGACCCTCCATCCCTAGGATCTATGGTGGTTTGGATGGAGGTCCAGGTGGCAACTCCTTTCCCGACCGTGGGGGGTGAGCACCGATCCCACACGGCAGAAGGCGATTGCCGGCGTAAGAAGCCGCCACAAGAATTAGGGAGGGCGATGGGAAGTGGTTGGGAACCGCATTTAGGCTGGGTCCGCGTGAGCTAGGTCGCAGGCTGGGGATCGTGTGGGCTCGGCCCATGGACTCCAACTGCACGTGAAAAACTACTTAAGCACTCATTTAATTATGTGGCAACATGTAAATAAAATCATGAAATGTGTTACATACATGAATAATATGCTTTGGAATATATTTGCTCACTATTATGACAATGTATGAGTTTATGCACTAATACCTCAGTTAGTGATTTAATAAGGGACTAAATAAAAATTTGCCACATAAGTGAGATATTGAAAAAATAAATTCGATCTAGAATTTTCTATAACCTTTTGGAATAAAGAAGATATAAGGAAATAAATAATAACTTCTTAAACAAGATAATGTGGTATTAAAATATTTAATATGTGAAATTTCGATAATAGTGAATAATGGGCTAAAACTCATAAAAGGAATATTTTTTGGAAGGAAATAACTTAAGATTCAAAATCTTTGGATCTGGTTTTACTTGGAGGTTAAGTCTCACAATTTTAGGATAATAATAACTATATTTACTTTAATTGGAAAAGAAAAGGTGAGTTTTCCTCAAAATGTGAAACAACTCATTTAATGACTTCAAAGAGAAAATAAATCTTAGATTCATAATCTACACATTACAAATAGCCTTTGGGTAAATTTCATCTAATTTGGATAATCTTTAATGTACATGTGTAGATTAGGAGAGAGAAAGTGTGTAAAAGCCCAAAATTTTAAATGATATGATAAATAACTTCAAAGGATACAATTAATGGCCAATTCACGTTCCATATATTTTATTTTTCTTAAGGGTGGAGTTTCACAATAATTTACGGTGTTTAGATGTCTCTAATGTATTAGGAAAGAGAAAATATGATTCACTTAAAAAAAACTAATTCACATAGCAAAAATTTCTAAATGTGAAAAATAATGCCAAATTCAGAATGTACTGGCCTTAATTAGTCTAGGTGCAAAATTCTATGTAATTTGGATAATGTTTGAACTCCCAATTTATTTTGGAAAGAAAGTATATAAATATGTAACCCCACTTTAATCAGATTCCAATTTGTTCAAGTTTCCTTATTTTCTGTCATGTGGGTTTTCTAGTTTTTATTTTTTACACGCTCTTTCTTGGATCGTTGGATTGATGATATGATGGAACATAGTTTATCTCCTACCTCGAGTAGGAGAGTGTCCAACATGTGTACAGTAACTCCGATCCACTCTCTCCCTGGTCTTTCTCTCCTTTCCTCGTATTCCTTTTCCAACCTTTCCTTCGCAGTCCCCTCACCATTCCGCACCCTTTCATCCTAGATTTTTAGGGTTTCATCATCTTTGTACCCCAGTCGACGATGAGTTTTCTCCTCTTCCCCTGTATCTAAATCAGGTGGGGAATTTCGCCTTCTCTAGCCAGTATACCTATAAATATCGGTTCCTCCACCTTCGTTGAGGCCCCAGAATCATTTTCCATATGTTATTTTCTCACCCATCCACCCACACATAGTCTACCTTATATCCTCTAGCTGTGGGCTGTGGGGCTACTTCACCAAGGTGGTTTTGACCCTCAAGGGACTCACCATTGACCTGGTAGGGTTCATAGAGATCATCCACAGTCAATCGAACTCTGAGGACACATTGATCTGAGTTATTTCCCATATTCTTTTCTTTCCCCCCAATTTGATGTTTCTCATGACATTTTACTGAACCACTGCTTTCCATCCACTAGAACTCCTATTTTCCTTACCTAATGCTTTAGAGAACTCTAGAGAACTCGTTACATGTTTTGGTGTGCTATTCTTGCATCTGATCATATGTTTCCTAATTGCTCCTTCAAGCTTTCCGAGGCGACGATTTCTGGTTTTTTTTCTAGCTCTCCTCACAGAGGTTGCTTGGGATCTTTGGGTTGGGTGAGAACCAATCGACGCCTTGAGAAGGTCCAATGGTGTTCCCTTTGTTAAATTTTCATCTCGGTTTCAAGATTTGATGATTCTCATCTCTATTTTCAGTCACAAGTACAGATGACTAATGAAGAAGATGATCATTCATATAGTTACTCTTTTACCCTCTTCCTTTCCTCTTTTTATGCTTTTTCTCGGTAGGGGTAAAAATGTCATTTTATTCTAGTTTGTTTTGCTTTGATTCCTAGATGAGTTGCTAGGTTGTTGGTGGGGCTGGCCGAGTTGGCCGATGCTGATTGGGTCTACTCAGCACGCGTGCCCTCTCCCTCTCTCTCTTCTGCTCTCGTGGGTGTATTTGTTGATATGAAATTTTATGATTAGTTAGAATTTGTAAAATCCATAACTAATTCTCTGCTTATCAAAAAATACAAATGAACAGTTGTTGGATTCAAAAAACGATTCTCTATCTAATGGTACCATCACCTATTTTACAATAATAAATATATGATTTTCAAGGATTTTCTTAATTGGTTATAATTTGTAAAATTTAAAACTAATAATATATATGTTAGAAAAATATTATAAATATGTTTTGAAATTAAGAAATATAATCCAAAATATAACATGGTTTTGATAACCTAATTCATAGATAATAAAAAGGTGATTTTAGGGTTTTGAATAATTAATGTAAACCTAACCCTAATTCTACATATATTCATCATAGATGCTTTCGAGGCCTAGGCTTGGATCTAGGACTGACTTTGGATTGTTTATATTCTTAAGAGAGGTATGTTTTTCATCTCCTATTCTTCCACATTGAGCAATGACCTATTTTCTTCTTTCTCTTGGTCCTATGGACAATCAACCTACACAATATTCCTTTCTCTTTTGAGAACATATTTCTTATGTAATACCTTATTTGTTTCTGATCTTGTGATCAATTTATTGTGATGGACATTCTTTTGGAGTCTATCCTATATATTGTTTCATGGTGGAGCTTTACTTGGTGATAGACACTCTTTTTGCCCACATTTGTGGTGGTTTCTTATATTGTCATTTATGTGGTGACAAATCTGGTTTAATTTGACTATACATTTTACTTGCCTCTCTATTAAGCATATTATATGACTCAATGCCCTAGAGTAGTGTAACTGCATTGGTTTTTGGGTTATGATCCCTTATTATATTTTTGGAACGAAGGTTATGTGCCCCATACCTGGGTTTCAAGTTTATGAGGCTTGGCCCACATTTTATATCGGGAGTTTCGTTATGTGCCAGTCTCTATCATGTTTCAAGTTTATTAGTCTTATATTGTTCTAGTGATATGATTATATCACATACATGCAGGTTGAAGATGGGTTATGTTCCCTAATTTCATGATTTGTGCTTATGTGGCACAACTTTATTGTTTATTTATGGCAAATAATTCCTTTTGCTATCTCTTGTTTGCAAATCAATTTCTGTTATGCCCGATTGGGTAGTACTTATCTTTTCTATGGAAAGTATTGTTTACTTGATGCCCTTTACTTCCTATATTACTCAATTCCATTTTAGTATGCACATACTAGCCTTTTGCTGATGTCTTTTACTTTTTCTCCTCTTGCTGGAATATGCTTCCAACCCCAGATGTAGGTAAGGGAGAACATGGCATTCAACATGGACTTAACTTAAGAATTTGGAGCTTGGAGACAAACTTGATATGGTTCAAATTTCCCTCTACTAGATCCTTGTGATACAATATCCAAGTAAACCCTTTATGGGAGATGATAATGTACTTTTGTAAAAATTGAATATAGTCATTAATTTTACTTCACTGCTACACTTTGGTTGTTTTGAATACCATTATTGAGATTTAAATTTTTTATACCTGTTACAGCATACTTTTTGAGTGTGTTTGGAATGGATGTTTTATTATTGAAATTTTTAGTAGCGAGTGGATCCCCTCTGGGTCCCACTCTTTACAGGTGCACGAGGTCAAGCCCATGAAACTATTACCAAGATAATGGTGTAAGGATGAGTTATTTATTGATTCATATAAAACATGGGACTTATGTAGGAATTAGACATTTAAATATGAGGCCAAAACATTACTATGACAACCCGTCACACAAAGTGAGATTACTCAAAACCTAAACACAATTAATCGCTAATAAAACACATCACCAAGAAGAGGGTTAATTCAAACCAATTAAATCTTTACAAACTTACTCAACAACATTAGCATAAAAGCCCAACATCTCAGATTATTTCATAAATCATACAAAAAATCTCTTACATTGACTCTGTGGCCTCAGCTACTTCATATACACTAGAGATAACATCCACATGTAAAACACCAGAATATTAGGAAAGCTCGAGTTAATAAAACACTATATTCAAAACATTCCCATCTGGACTTAAGAGTACATGGACGAATCTAGGACATACTATATATCTAAACAACTATCTATCCATGATCCATCACATCAGTTCCTCCTCACTGCCATGGGTCCGTCACTGCTATCGACGATCACTTAAAAAGATTGTGGTGACCCACGAGTGAGACCCATGTCCCAACAAGAGATATAAATCACATCAATGCTTATTGATTGTGACATGTTATGTTAATAAATAGGTTAATTAGATTAATTAGATTAATCATATAGATGGATTAAGCAACATAATGGAACTATCAATCACAAGAGCTTTATTAAGGGTAATTCTAATCATCATCTTAGAAGCTAACATTATACTAAATTACCATAGGTAGATATTGATGGAGCCTCCACTTACGTGGAGTTGCGTGTACCACTAAAAATTCTAGAGATAGTAAGTCTCTAAGTTTATCCTTGTGTATGCTAAAATAAGATCTCCACCCACGTATGCTAAGATACATGGAAGTCTTATTGTAGTACAATTAAGGGTCAAATCCATGAGACAACGGTCTTGTTAAGAGTTTAATAAGATGGAAAACATAATAATTCTACTTATCTACTCAAAAGTTGATATTTAAATCAAAGAGTTGGTTGATGATTAAACTAATGTGCGGAGAAAGTAAATAGCAAGAAAGTAAACTTAAGGTTGTAAATGATAATTGGAAACCACTAGGATGTGATCGAGTTTCACCGCCACTATGCATGGATCAAAACATACACCATAATAACATGGCTTGCAAAGAAGAGAGTCTAAACAGTTAGTATCTTTGTAGACTTAGCTTCCTTTCGGATAACTAACTACGAGAAACATGGAAACATTACAATGTCAGCCATCCCCAAACGAATGGTCACTTACTTTGCATCACTCCCCTCACAAAGTGTGTTCCTCGACCTGTCAAGGTTGTACTTTTATACATCAACTGATTCCATTTCATAGTATGAAAGTACAACGATGGAGGTGAGTTTACTCCACTCCTTGAGAAACGCTCCTAGATACCGAACCAAACGTATGATGACTACATACAATCTGGAACGAACAAATAGTCGATATTCGAATCTAGAAGTACAAACATAGACAATTTGCACTAACAGATAATAGACAACACAAGTTGGTGATCAAGCAACTAGCATTCATTAAATGATTGATGTTGAACTGAAAAGATAGTATTTTTCTATTGCAAACTCATGAATTACAATGTATGAAATGAAAACATGGGTAGCGGGGCTACTCCCCGCACCCTGGTGTATGGGACTACTCGCTCATGGCAAGAACAAAGAAGGAGGTGGGAAGAGAGAAGGAAAGCATCATCTCCACGTAGGAGGGAGGAAGGTCAACCCCTTGGAGTAGAGAGAAACTATCGTCAGACCACGTGGTTGACTTGATGAAGACTTCTTCACTTCCCACCTTCTATGTCGATGAGAGAGAAAGCAACTTGAGGATAAAGTGTAGATCTTGGACCGGTAGCCTTGGGGCATAGGATGGAGGATGAAATAGCTCTGGAACGGTCTGGGCAGCCTTTGGGCGTCTAAGAATTTGATTCCTTGTGAAGACCCCTTGGGTCCTATTTATAGGTTTTGAGTGAATCTTGAACGATTTGAGTTATATGGTCTAAATGGTCGTGGAGACCGTTTGGGCTCTTTTGATTTGGAGACCATTTGGACTCTCTCGGTTTGGATACCGTTTGAGTCCTCATGGTTTGGAGACCGTTTGAGTTCATACGATCTTGGGATCAGTTGGCTGCATGCGGTCTTGGGACTGTTTGGATTCATGCGGTCTCGGGACCGTTTGGCTTTCACACGATCTCGGGACCATTTCGCTTATATTCAATCTCAGGACCGGTTGGTCTTCATACGGTCTTGGGACCGTTTAGCTTCATGCGGTCTCGGGACCATTTGGTCTTCATACGGTCTCGAGACCGTTTAGCTTCATGCGGTCTCAGGATCGTTTGGATTTACACGGTCTCGGGACCGTTTGGCTTTGCACAGTCTTGGGACCGTTTGTCTTCCATTTAGTCTTGGGACCGTTTAGAGTTTTTGTAAACTTTTTTTGTGTGTTTTTTTCTGTAAGAAGAAAGGGAGAAAAGTTAGTCTAATGGTGTATTCACAATAGAGTGGAAAGTTAAAGATTCTATCTAATTTATCTAAGAAAGAGTATGGAAAACTGAGAAAAACTAGTAAGATAACATCACAAAATGGGAGGTTATCACCCCCCTAACTTAGAGTCTAGCTTGTGCTCAAGCTAGATAGAGCTAAGGCACGTTGTGGCAAGGTGATTTTTTTAGTGAAGATTTCTATACTCTTGCTTCAATTCTAAACTAGAGATCTCCTAGAGTTTTATTGGGGCTTCCTCTTGCACTAACTCTTTCAGGTATTGAGAGTTGTGTGGATCTCAGGTTTCCTCTACATCGTGTAACTCACATTGGGACCACCTTTTCCTTTATCGTATTCTATGCATGTCTTCGACTCTAAGCATTCTTATACTTCTTTAAAATTCCTACCAGAAACTAAGATAGGTATGAGGGTTGGCTAAAGGATGTTGTGTAACTCCCCCTTTAAGTAGGGGAGGGTTTATCTAAACTTTTAGGATCTCACTATCAGGCACAACACATCTGCCTTTGTGAGGGCAGCTAAATATACCGGTTGGGTGAGTCCTTTATCAGCTTTTTCATATACTTGGAGACCTTAGGATCTCACTATCGGGCGCGAAACATCTGCCTTTGTGAGGGAAGCTAAATGTACCGGCCGTGCAAGATCTTTATTGGATCTTCATATAAGTCCTTATGCATGGAACAACTCTCATGTTTCTATTCAACACTCAGGCTTTTATTCATATGCTCACAAGCTTAGGAGTTGGGTATTTAGGATTTTATTTGGACTGCCAAGCCTCTTTTTGAAAAGAAGAAAATTGTTTCTTAGGGTTTCCTAACATGCACTTATTACAGTTTCGTACTTGGTGGTCCATTTGCAAGGTTCCTTGATTTGGATTTTTCCTGGTTCCCTCCCATCCTTGAGAGTGTTTAGCTAGTTTCGGCCAAGATGTTAACATGCGGAGAGTCTGATGCAGAATTGAAGAAAACACATAAGAATCGAGTATGAAAGTGATTTATTAATTCACCATTACATGCCTAAATGCTACGTATGTAGTTGATTTTGAGGACTACTTTATCTCTAATTTATCTAGGGGTGACTCTTTTCCGAAGTGAAAGTTTTTTTATATGCAAGAGTTATTCTATCAAAGAAATTACTGAAAAATCTAAATGTCAAAGGAAAGGAAAAATTTATACAGAGGAACAAATGTGAAAGAAAGAGTAAAGAGAAAAGGGTTCGAATATGATACCTCTCCCTTGCCTAGTGTACCCCCTAACTTATCACTCACTTTGTCCTCATGGTGTCAAAGTGATAGGTTTAGAAGTACAAGGGTAAGGGTATTAAGGTTCATTAATCCCTTGTTTGATCCATGAGATCGTAGGAGATTAGCTGTGAATTTTCCACGTAAAGCATGGTAATCCACGTCCTTCATGTCCTCCACTTGTTTTCCAAGAACAGTGATGGTATACATCCAGTACAAGATGTGGAAACCGCAGTCATTTGATTCTCTGATCTGTTGAGGACATTTGTGGCTGAAGGCTGGGTGATGGAAATGTTCTTTGTCGTATGCCTTTGTGTGTGTGCTCAGGAGATCGTGTAGTTGTTCAACGTATTCCTTAGCCACTTCCTCCGTCGACGTCTTTGCTATTACATCATATTGTCTTTGGTTTGGATCAAAATGGATGTTGGAACTATTGTAAATGATTGTAGTTCCCTCATGCAAATTTGTTGCCAGTAGCATCTAGTGCTCAGAGTGAAGAAAAGGAAACATGATGAACTTCAGAGTTGTGTTTTGAAGATACGGGATAAGGTCCTCCGTGGTTTCGAAGTTCTTGGATCCAAGTAAGTCATCCTTCATGTATGCCGATGCCATATAAACCATAGGTAGGTCCCGTTCTAGAAGAAACTGGTAGGCCATCATCAAGCTCACGGATAAAGAACCTTTGGTTTGTACGGTTTCACAGAGAGAATCTGCCATTATTAGGATGTTTCTGTGCATGAAAACAAGCTCATCTTTCTCTGCGTAATGCCTAGACATGATGAGTTTGAGTTCATTATCAGAAAGGTTTTTGCATGCAGAAGGGTCAAATTTTGGAAACGTTGGTTGTGGCAACACAACCCATTATCATATAGATAACGAGGTGTTACGCAAAAACGTGCGGAAATCACCATAACCACAGATTATGAAAACACGGGTTAATTAAAACCGATTGCGGAAAACAGGTAAACTGTGAAACTATTACTTTTTAGTCCTCAACCTGCACAGAAACATGTCATATGTATACATTCACGAGATCTGATACGTGTCTACAGCTTACAGAAATAGCTGTTCATCTATCACATGAGTTCACCACCTGTCCATATACAGAAAGGCCCATATCCGGCCAATAGCAGGATATACAAACGTCATCGATCGTTTATCGTGAAACATCGTCAAAACACTGCCAAGGACCTGAGAGTACAGGGATGACTCTAGACTCTACTATAAAACATCCAAAATAGCAGCATGTCCATCGCTTGCCTTCTACTGCTCGTCAAGCTGCTCAGCCGCAACACCATGACCACGACCGCGTCTACCTCGACCACCTAAAATGGGGTTAAACCAGTGGGGTGAGACAATTGAACAATTGTCCCAGCGGGAAACATAACTCCCCACCGCAACTACAGAACCTCAGCAAGATAAACTATGATAGCAGATAGTTGATAACAGATATGACAAGAGAAGTCTATATAAAGTAATGTTATTCTTACCGACAAGCTTACCAGCTGTATAAAAGCATAACCAAATACCTCTCAATGGAACATGATTGACCAGATAAGATATATCACTATGTAACAGGATTATCAGAACAAGATATATTGTCACATAACCTGAGGATTAAGATATAACAGATTAACCACATAAACGAGGCCTTAACATATGTTCTTTATTTGTCTTAGTAACTACTACATGTCGGCATGAACGCATTCATGCTCCTTATCTCACATATCCTGAGCCATGGGCCTATTCACCATGCTCAACACATCACACATCCTGAGCCATGGGCCTGTTCACCATGCTCATCACATCACATGTCCTGAGCCATGGGCATGTTCACCATGCTCATCACATAGCAGTGTTACAACATAATACCCTAGAGTCTACGACTGTAGATGTATTCTTACCTTCTCCCTTTTCAAACTAGAAACACCCTCGCCTATTCAACGATATTGTTATGACCCGTGTTGAGCTTACCCTGTAAGTATGCTGTTAAGCATGTATTTAGCTGCTTTGCTAAGTTATAAGCTTTCTTTTGTTAATAACATTTAAAACAGATATGAGATGTGCGTAGTGTGAATCCTAGCCCTTAAAACGTGTAAGATCTTGCGCTTGAGGCGTTGCCAGAGAAATCGTCTGAAACCGACTTTCGATTCAAAAGTTGTATGTTTTTGGGCTTGCAGGGACCTGTCTGTAGTTTTTGAAAGTTCTCGGACTTTACATTTTGGTCCCTAGGTTTTTCCTTCTTATCCTTTCTTTCCTCCTTACTCGTTTCATTTTCAGAAACGAGAGAAACACAGAGCGTTTCTTCTCTTCTTCGCGTGAGAGGGAAAGAGGGAGAGACCTGGAGAGAAAGACGATTCGGAACCCTAGCTTAGTTCCGGCCAACAGCTGCGGCCCTCAGTCTTCTCCTCATCTTTCTTCTTCGCCATCTGAACCAACAGTAGCCGGAGCTACGCTAGCAGCAGGAGCTGCGCTAGCAGCAGCGGCGGCCAGGAGAAGGAAAGGGCGCGAAGAGCAGCTCTAGTTCGTCCTCCTCCTTTCCTACATCTAGTTTGTGGGTGTGTGCATGGGTTGCAGGTGATTTGTAGCACAAATCTATAGTTTTACCCGCTGATTTGAGTGAAATCGACAACACCATGTCTGTTTAGGTTTTCGGTCTGTACGCTGTTCGGTCGAGTTGTGTGTGATTCGGTCGAGTTTTCTTAGCAGGAATCGAACAGCAGGTTGATCGGTCGAGTTTGCAAGCTGATCGGTCGAGTTGTGCAGTGATCGGTCGAGTTTCCGACCAATCGGTCGAGTTTCTGAGCTGTGAGTGGCAGTTCATTCAGAAATCATTATTTAACTCAATTTAAGTGCTTAATTGCTTCAATATCAGTTGGTATAACTCCTAAACAGTGTAGCACATACAATAGAGTATGATAGATTCATTGAAACTTGAAATACGTAATATGATTGATGAAAATGATGGATTTTCCTTTATTATAGTTGCAATGTATACGCTGATTAAAGATGGTTGTTTAGCATTGAAACTGGATAAATGATATTGAGTCATGTTTAAATATGACAAATGATATATATGTGTTTTCAAGTGATGTTCAGAATGTGAAATAAGTATGAAATGTGATATTCCTGTTTAAGTGTTTATATGTTAATCAGTTAATAGACTTAGGTGCCCTAACACCGTAGAACCCCTTTGAGAGGTCTGCTTCTTAGGGGTGAAACTCGTGTTCAACAATAATCTGTGTGGAGTCACGGTGGCACGAGGATAGAGAGGCAGTGTTCAACAATAATCTGTACGGAGTCACGGTGGCACTGGAGTAAATAGGGGTTATTCAACAATAATCCGTGCGGAGTCATGGTGGTAACCCAGTGAGACTCTCCGCCTGTGTGCTCAGGTTAGAGGAGGAGTCTATAGCACTCGGAGTTAGTGCAATGAGGCCGGAGAGCCTGTAGGCCGGAGAGCCTGTGGTCCTGTAGCAGAACAGGGCTGGCAGTCAGACTTAGCATTTCCCGGGTGTGTCGCTAAGTCTTGTACGGTGGGATCGTAGTTCACTACGGATCTTTATATGCAGAATACACTGCATATGATTAGGGCATAATAATGATATAATTATGTAATCATATAGGATCACAGTAAATTTAATATGTTAAGAGATTTGAACTTCTGTGCCAATTCTCTATATCAGTTTATTTGTTTAAAATATCTGATGTTGCTTTGAAATGAGATTGTTATCTGTAAATCTGCTATGTCATTAGAACTGCCTTGTTTAGTACTGCACTTATCTTTTATATAAATGTTATCTATCTGATGAGTTGTTTAGTGATAGCTAAATGAAATGCTATTCACTGAGCGAGTAGGCTCATACCTCTACTCAAACATTTTTCAGGTCAACATCAGCAACAGGAATCGGAAGGATCTTTTCATCCTAACACTTAGTCTGTAGAAGGTATATGTAGTTAGTTTAGTTAGAGGTCTCTTAGTCCTTTCCCCTCGATCCTTGGAACATGGTGTGGGTGAGAGAGAGAGTGCGTATGTGGAATGTGTATAAAGATGTAAATTACATGTTATGCTTTACTTTATGTTGAACAATGTAATTTGTTGTAGACTTTATATATATCTCTTGTCAGTTTAATAGAAATGCTTCTGCAGTTTGTTTGGCTTTAGTTTACAGCATAAATCAGGTTATCTTTTTAATGTCTTTAAGATGTTTTAAAAAGTGATGAATGGTTTGTCTTGTGTGTAAATCCCTCCGTCGCGCCCTAATCTCGTGGTCTGTGGTTAGTGTAAGATCGGGGTGCGACATCTTGGTATCAGAGCCTAGGTTGAGTACATAGTTACTCAGAGTCCAAGTCAGGGGACGATAAGAGACCAATAGGATTAAGGTTTAGGTGTCTTTCTTCTATCTGTAGTTTTCTAACAGGAAATATTCTGTTATATCATTGCAGATGGAAGAAAGAGGCTTTGATCGTGATGATCAGGCCGAGAGCCATGTTGGCCCTGATCCACAGGACATGGGTCCAGGTGGAGGTGATCATGTTGATGAAGCATCCCGTATGTACAAGATGTTTCTGGAGACCAGAGAGAGGTATAAGGCTGATAGGCGAGCTTCTACTTCTACCAGCAGTAAGGATCTGATGAGATCATATGTGCTTGTAAAGAAGCTTGGTGGTACAGAATTCAGTGGTACTACAGATCCAGCAGAGGCTGATGAGTGGTTGAGACAGATAGAGAAGGTTTTTCGCCTGATGGAACTTTCAGAAGAGAAAAAGATTAATCATGCAGTCTATCTTTTGACAGGCGATGCAGAGTTGTGGTGGCGTGGTGTGGAGGATAAGAGGAGAGGTACAGAGCTTTCTTGGCAGGATTTCTCTGAAGAGTTCCATCTTAAATTTTATCCACCTA
The DNA here is from genome assembly GCA_963693085.1 of Alisma plantago-aquatica. Taxonomy (NCBI): domain Eukaryota; kingdom Viridiplantae; phylum Streptophyta; class Magnoliopsida; order Alismatales; family Alismataceae; genus Alisma; species Alisma plantago-aquatica. The sequence goes on along the minus strand of OY856411.1, from coordinate 1,053,687,488 downwards.
CTTTCATTAATGAGAAAATCAGGCAGTTACAGAACATTAAGTAGGGGAACATGTCAGTTACTGAGTATGAAGCGCTTTTCACTCGGTTAGCGAACTTCTGTCCGCAGCTTGTTCCCGACAACATAGAAAGATGCAGAAGGTTTCAAGAAGGACTGAGGCCATAAATTCGGCATACAGTTTCTGCTACTAGTAGGAGGAACAGAGAGAACTTTGGTGAGTTTGTTGAGGCTGCTAGACAGGTTGAGGAATCTGTGAATGCTGACAAGGTGCCTGAGTCTAAGAAGAGATTTGCAGATTTCAGTAGAGGACAATCCAGTAGTGGATATAGAGGTGGAGGTAGAGGTTTCTTTTATAAACTCGGGCATGGCTTTAGCTGTTTCAGTAGACAGAGATCTGAGGATGTTACTTCTTCTAGAGGCAGAGGGAGATACAACCCAGGGAGATGGGGCAGTGCCTCTAGTGGACAGTCTTCTGGGTCATCAATGTCAGTGGCAGGTCCCTAGAGACAAGAGATACCGCCATGTGACAAATGTGGAAGACCACATACTGGTCAGTGTTGGGGTCCAAGTTGTTTTGTCTGCGGACAAATAGGACACCTCAAAAGGGAATGTCCTCAGCTTCAACAAGCAGCATCACAAGCTTTCCAGCCTCAGTACCATGATGTTCCGAGTTCTTCTGTGGCTTCTGGTTCCAGAGGTGGTGGAGTGCCCAGTGGCAGAAGTGGTCAGAGAGGACATCGTGGCAGAGGGAGAGCTTCAACACGTTTCTTCTCTTTGACACCTCAGGAAGGTATAATCTCTTCACAAGTCGTTACAGGAGAGATGCTTTTGTTTAATAGTATACCGGTTTCAGTTTTGATAGATCCGGGTGCTACTCACTCTTTCATACGACGCTCTTTAGTTGGTGAACTTAATTTGTTAACTCAAGAGTTGGTAGATGAGTTAGTGTTGAGGGTTCCACTAGGTGGACCAACAGTTCTGACTGAGTTCTGTCCCGGATGCTTGTTATCTTTTGGAGGTTACACCTTTGCTGCTAATCTCATACCCCTGGATGTCAATACTTTTCAAGTCATCTTGGGTATGGATTGTCTTTAGATATATCGAGTGCAACTCGATTGTTGGAAGAAGGAAGCTACCTTTCAACAAGGTGAATTTTCTTGTGTCTTTACTGGAGATAGGAAAGTTCTGCCTACGTGCATAGTATCAGCTGCTGTAGCTGATAAGATGCTACAGAAACGATGTGAAGCGTTCCTTGCTCATGTGGTTGACACTAAAGCAGAGAAGAGCACCGCCAGTGTTTATGATGTGCCTGTGGTTCGTGAGTTTTCTGATGTTTTTCCAGAAGAGTTGCCAGGCTTACCTCCTGTCAGAGACATTGATTTTGAGATTCAGATATATCCAGGTAGTCATCCAGTAGCACTGCCAGCTTATAGAATGGCACCTGTAGAGTTGAAGGAACTCAAGGTGCAGCTGCAGGAATTGCTGGATAAGGGTTTCATTAGACCCAGTTCTTCGCCGTGGGGTGCTCCAGTGCTGTTTGTTAAGAAGAAGGATGGTACTATGCGTCTCTGCATAGATTACAGGCAACTGAACAAGATCACTATTAAGAAAAAGTATCCTTTGCCGAGAATAGATGATCTGTTTGATCAGTTGCGTGGAGCGACGATCTTCTCTAAAATAGATTTAAGATATGGATATCATCAGCTCAGAATAAAGGCTTCTGATATTCCCAAAACAGCTTTTAGAACCAGGTATGGGCATTATGAGTTTCTGGTCATGTCGTTTGGGATGACCAATGCCCCAGCAACCTTTATGGATATGATGAATCAGATTTTCAAACCGTTCCTAGATCAGTTTATTGTAGTCTTTATAGATGATATCCAGATCTACTCCAGAGATTATGTACATCATGAGCAACACCTGAGAGTAGTGTTGCAGTTGTTGAGGCAACATCAGCTGTATGCTAAGTTTAGCAAGTGCGAGTTCTGGTTGGCCGAGGTAGCATTTCTTGGACATGTTATCTCGAGAGATGGAGTTAGCGTTGATCCTAAGAAAGTTGATTCTGTGCTTCAGTGGGAACAACCTAAGACTCCTACTAAGATTAGAAGTTTCTTGGGATTAGTAGGCTATTACAAAAGGTTTATACAGAACTTCAGTGTGCTAGCATCACCCTTGACACGCTTGACGAGGAAGGATGCACCGTTTGTTTGGTCTGATAACTGTGAGAAAAGTTTTCAGATCTTGAAGAGGAAATTGACTTCAGCACCAGTGTTGGTTTTGCCAGAGGCAGATAAAGGTTATACAGTGTTCTGCGACGCTTCCAGGAGAGGTTTAGGCTGTGTGTTGATGCAAGAAGGCAAGGTTGTGGCCTATGCATCTAGACAGCTTAAGAAGAACGAAGAGAACTACCCTACTCATGATCTGGAGTTGGCTGCCATAGTTCATGCTCTTAAGACATGGCGTCACTACCTGTATGGTGAGACATGTCAGGTGTTCACGGACCATAAGAGCTTGAAGTATATCTTCACTCAGAAGGATTTGAATCTGAGACATCGCAGATGGCTTGAGCTGATCAAGGACTATGATGTGACAATCGATTACCATCCTGGTAAAGCGAATGTTGTGGCAGATGCCTTGAGTAGGAAGTCGAGTTCAACAGCAGATGCATTTTCTATGGCATGTTTCAAGAGAGACTTGCTTGTAGATATGCGAAAGTTGAACTTAGACTTGGATGTGACTGGACAAAGTGGGTTGATTGCTCAGATGCAGGTCAAACCTACTTCCTATGATCAGATTTAGGAGTTACAGTAGAGTGATGACGAGTTGTGGCAGGTTATGCAGGATATGTCAGAAGGTAAAAGAACAGAATTCCGGTTTTCTGACGATGGTGTGTTGTATCTTCATGACAGATTGTGTGTACCTGGGAACAGTGAGCTGAAAGAGCAAATTCTTGAAGAAGCGCATGCTTCTATGTATGCTATGCATCCAGGTAACACAAAAATGTATAGGAATCTCAAAGAGATGTAATGGTGGTCTGGTATGAAGAGAGATGTGGCTGAGTATGTGGCTAGATGTGGAGTGTGTCCGCAGGTTAAAGCCGAGCATCAGAAACCTACTGGTACCTTACAGTCGCTTCCTATACCTGAATGGAAATGGGAACACATCACGATGGATTTTGTGGTAGGGTTACCCAGGACGCCTAGAGGTTCAAACTCGATATGGGTGATTGTGGATAGACTAACTAAGTCTGCTCACTTTCTTCCTGTCAAGTCAACCTTTGATGTTCCAAAGCTGGCCAAGATTTATGTGGATGAGGTAATCAGAGTACATGGGATTCCAGTTTCCATTATTTCTGATAGAGATCCAAAGTTTACATCTAGGTTCTGGAATCAGTTACATCATGCGTTGGGCACAAGGCTGAGGTTCAGTACAACATTTCACCCACAGACAGATGGTCAATCTGAGAGGACCATTCAGACTCTTGAAGACATGCTGAGAGCATGCGTTCTGCAGTTCAGAGGTAATTGGGAAGAACACTTAATCCTGATGGAGTTTGCATATAACAACAACTACCATTCTAGTCTTGGAATGGCCCCATATGAAGCTCTATATGGCAGGAAGTGTAGATCGCCAGTTTGTTGGTACGAGGTTGGCGAGAAAGAAATTCTTGGACCTGAGATAGTCGATATAACTACAGAGAAGATATCTGTGATTAGGGAGCAGTTGAAAGCTGCTCAAGACAGACAGAAAAGTTATGCAGAGAGACGACGTCGACCTCTTGAGTTTGAGGTTGGTGATGAGGTTTATCTAAAGGTTTCACCATGGAAGGGAGTGCTAAGGTTTGGCAAGAGGGGTAAGTTGACCCCTAGGTATATGGGCCCATATCCTATTGTTGAGAGGATTGGACCTGTAGCCTACAGGTTGGATTTGCCGTCTGAGTTGGCAAATCTTCATGATGTGTTTCATGTGTCTATGCTGAAGAAGTGTCATCCCGGTACAGAAAAGATTTTAGATCCAGTACTGGCGCAGCTTAAGACAGATGTGTCCTACGTGGAAGGACCAGTGCAGATAGTTGATCACCGAATCAAGAAGCTTAAGAACCGTGAAATACCTTTAGTGAAGGTTCTGTGGAGGAATCATAACCTTGAATAAGCTACGTGGGAGCTTGAGTCTGAGATGTGTACCAAGTTTCCTTTTCTCTTTTAGGAATTTCGGGATGAAATTCTTATAAGGGAGGGAGATTGTTACGACCCGTGTTGAGCTTACCCTGTAAGTATGTTGTTAAGCATGTGTTTAGCTGCTTTGCTAAGTTATAAGCTGGCTTTTGTTAATAACATTTAAAACAGATATGAGATGTGCGTAGTGTGAATCCTAGCCCTTAAAACGTGTAAGATCTTGCGCTTGAGGCGTTGCCAGAGAAATCATCTGAAACCGACTTTCGAGTCAAAATTTGTATGTTTTTGGGCTTGCAGGGACCTGTCTGTAGTTTTTGAAAGTTCTCGGACTTTACGTTTTGGTCCCTAGGGTTTTCCTTCTTATCCTTTCTTTCCTCCTTACTCGTTTCATTTTCAGAAATGAGAGAAACTCAGAGCGTTTCTTCTCTTCTTTGCGTGAGAGGGAAAGAGGGAGAGACCTGGAGAGAAAGACGATTCGGAACCCTAGCTCAGTTCCGACCAACAGCTGCGGCCCTCAGTCTTCTCCTCATCTTTCTTCTTCGCCATCTGAACCAACAGTAGCCGGAGCTACGCTAGCAGCAGGAGCTGCGCTAGCAGCAGCGGCGGCCAGGATAAGGAAAGGGCGCGAAGAGCAGCTCTAGTTCGTCCTCCTCCTTTCCTACATCTAGTTTGTGGGTGTGTGCATGGGTTGCAGGTGATTTGCAGCACAAATCTATAGTTTTACCCGCTGATTCGAGTGAAATCGACATCATCAGGTTTGTTTAGGTTTTCAGTCTGCACGCTGTTCGGTTGAGTTGTGTGTGATTCGGTCAAGTTTTCTTAGCAAGAATCGAACAACAGGTTGATCGGTCGAGTTTGCAAGCTGATCGGTCGAGTTGTGCAGTGATCGGTCGAGTTTCCGACCAATCGGTCGAGTTTCTGAGCTGTGAGTGACAGTTCATTCAGAAATCATTATTTAACTCAATTTAAGTGCTTAATTGCTTTAGTATCAGTTGGTATAACTCCTAAACAGTGTAGCACATACAATAGAGTATGATAGATTCATTGAAACTTGAAATACGTAATATGATTGATGAAAATGATGGATTTTCCTGTATTACAGTTGCAATGTATACGCTGATTAAAGATGGTTGTTTAGCATTGAAACTGGATAAATGATACTGAGTCATGTTTAAAGATGACAAATGATATATATGTGTTTTCAAGTGATGTTCAGAATGTGAAATAAGTATGAAATGTGATATTCCTGTTTAAGTGTTTATATGTTAATCAGTTAATAGACTTAGGTGCCCTAACACCGTAGAACCCCTTTGAGAGGTCTGCTTCTTAGGAGTGAAACTCGTGTTCAACAATAATCTGTGTGGAGTCACGGTGGCACGAGGACAGAGAGGCAGTGTTCAACAATAATCCGTGCGGAGTCACGGTGGCACTGGAGTAAATAGGGGTTATTCAACAATAATCCGTGCGGAGTCAGGGTGGTAACCCAGTGAGACTCTCCGCCAGTGCGCTCAGGTTAGAGGAGGAGTCTAGAGCACTCGGAGTTAGTGCAATGAGGCCGGAGAGCCTGTAGGCCGGAGAGCCTGTGGTCCTGTAGCAGAACAGCGCTGGCAGTCAGACTTAGCATTTCCCGGGTGTGTCGCTAAGTCTTGTACGGTGGGATCGTAGTTCGCTACAGATCTTTATATGCAGAATACACTGCATATGATTAGGGCATAATAATGATATAATTATGTAATCATATAGGATCACAGTAAATTTAATATGTTAAGAGATTTGAACTTCTGTGCCAATTCTCTATATCAGTTTATTTGTTTAAATTATCTGATGTTGCTTTGAAATGAGATTGTTATCTGTAAATCTGCTATGTCATTAGAACTGCCCTGTTTAGTACTGCACTTATCTTTTATATAAATGTTATCTATCTGATGAGTTGTTTAGTGATAGCTAAATGAAATGCTATTCACTGAGCGAGTAGGCTCATACCTCTACTCAAACATTTTTCAGGTCAACATCAGCAACAGGAATCGGAAGGATCTTTTCATCCTAACACTTAGTCTGTAGAAGGTATATGTAGTTAGTTTAGTTAGAGGTCTCTTAGTCCTTTCCCCTCGATCCTTGGAACATGGTGTGGGTGAGAGAGAGTGCATATGTGGAATGTGTATAAAGATGTAAATTACCTGTTATGCTTTACTTTATGTTGAACAATGTAATTTGCTGTAGACTTTGTATATATCTCTTGTCAGTTTAATAGAAATGCTTCTGCAGTTTGTTTGGCTTTAGTTTACAGCATAAATCAGGTTATCTTTTTAATGTCTTTAAGATGTTTTAAAAAGTGATGAATGGTTTGGCTTGTGTGTAAATCCCTCCGTCGCGCCCTAATCTCGTGGTCTGTGGTTAGTGTAAGATCGGGGTGCGACAGATATGCTTTCCGGGTTAACTCTTAGGCAAACCCGTTTACCATTATCAACTACCGACTATGATGAATCTATGATCAAGGCAATTGCATGATATGCATCCACTATAATTGTTCAATATCTATGCAAAATAGGTCAGAAGGTAAACAAATATAAACTTAATCATTATGCTATTATTGTAATCAAATCTACCTGATCCATCTCAAGGATCCAACATCACCTGTTGTCACTTGGCCTCTTGCCAACCATCCAGATCCATCTCGAGAACCATCACATACCCTGGGATCTCAATCCCTCATCACTTACATCTATATCATGGGACGAACACATTATACATGTAACATATTCAACAAGAGTAATTATCAATGTGATGTATTCATCACATATGTCTCATAGCCTTTACATGGCTAAGCAGCACCTGCATGGTTAGTGTATTCAACAATCGTAGTTTATCATAAGGATTATGCTTACCAACATGAGATGACATTCAAGATGTTATACTTGTCAACCTTACTTTGTCTGGTGATCAGGTATATAAAGCACATTATAAGACAACTGTTTATGTATTTATCCTTATCTCTGCATTACACAGATATTCATGGAAATTACTCCATTCATATAGTCATGTTTAGATATAAAAGGTCAACATTATTATTACCACTACCATCCATTACGTAACCCACTTACCTTCATTACTACTATTACCATCACCATTTGTTGATTAAGTGATTTATCACATCAAGTCACATTATCGACTCTATGCTTCCACTTATGACCTCATGCATAAGACACATCATTACACAGTCATATCTAGACTTGTCCTTATCTTAATATTTAATAGTTAGTCAAGGTATTCACTTCATGCATGTAATTATGCTAGATATATAGAATGAACATTATCATTACTATCATCACCATCATTAAGCAAGATATTAATGTAACTACCATTATTTCCCTTATCAATAACCGATAAACATGATGATCACTTTTATGCATATAACCATGCTACTATTATTACCATTCTTGACGTAGATAGACAATCATAATAACTGAGAAATGCATATCATCAACACAGGGTGATATTTAGGTTTAAGTGCAATATTCACACAAAGTGACAGTAGAGATTATATCCTTTTCCTTAATCATGTCTCATAACGCTCTGCATTACATGCTCATTGTTATTCTGGGTACTATACCGATGATTATGATGATTAGGATAGAAAGGGACTGATATTTCCATTATCATTATATAGCACAGACCATCATCATTATTGTTATCATCCACCGTCTTTATTATTATCATCATGCAACTACTAGTGTAACTATTATTTATCATTGTCATTAACAGATAAGCATAAGGATTACTTCGTGTATCTCAATACCACTACCTCCCTCATCATATATTACCACCAGCTTCACTACTACCAATATTATCATCACTACTATTATTAGCATCATTGCTATCATCAGAACTATTAACATTATTGTCATGCCATTAAGCAAGCTATTAGTGTAACTGTCACTTAGCATCATCAGTACCAACATTAGCATCGTTATTGTTATCACTACTAGCAAGGCATTATTATCGTTATTGTTATCATTAACATTGTGTGTAAACATTCACTTCCATGACACATGAGACCGTCACCATAAGATCCCATAACCCTCACTAAAACCCATCATATCCCTCACCCAAACGCAGCTCTCAACGGCAAGCACAAGAATTGTAGCAACGCTGCGTGACACAGCGTTACAGGGGTAACGCGCGTCAGAGAGGGAAGAGGGTGTCGGGCATCCGTGCATATTGGGCAACGCCCGTTGCACCTTCTGCCGGCCGACACTCAAGGGACAGTGATGCCCGTCACAGCCCAAAACGCAACGCCCGATACCAAGGGGATATCATCCAGCTCACACCCTACTTCAACAACCAGGAGAGAGAGAGGGAGAGAGAAGGAATTCCGCAACACATGCCACCAACTAAACAAGGCCTATCGGCCGTCACACACCAAAGCCAAGGGCGCAACGCCCGTCACAGAACAAGGCCCTGACGCCCGTCACACAACAGGGTGTATCACCTGATATCAACCCTTCATGCCCAACACAACTTGTAACGGCCAACACTCACACTAGCCTATCGTTCAACCCAAGCCAACCTTCATGCCGCACATGGCCCTGTCGTCCAACACCAAGAACACCATGACATACTTAATCTATCGTCCTTCATAAGAACAAATATGTTGCTCATCACAAGGACCATATCGTCCAATGAGGGTCATATCGGCCAACACTATCTAGCTCACCCTATCGCCCATTACAAGGGCAGGGATATCGCCCAACACCTAGAACACACTCACCATGTCGTCCACCACAAGGGTACCATGTCGTCCATCACCAAGACAAAGGTGGGTATTGTCCAACACACCAAACAAGGATGGGGTATCACCCATCACAGGCCATCTTCTACCTCCATCACAAGCAGGTACAAAACTCTAGACCACCAGGTACATAGATCACCAAGAAACCCTAAACCCTAAGGAGGGGGGAGATCGGCCACCGAGGTACACAAGCAAAGTACTAAGGCAAGGAACTACTAGCATATGAATAAGACCATAACAGGAGGTAAAGGAGTTAGGGTTAGAAGCTATGCAACCCGCCTTAAGCTCCAAGCTCCAAGGAAGAAGAAGCACTCCAAGGTATAAGGGGTATCACCCACCAAGCTTCTCCAAGAGGGTGTATCGGCCACCAAAGCTACTCCAAGGAAGGTGTATCGGCCAACACAAGCAAGAAGGAGAGGAGTGTCATGCACTCAAGGTGGAGGAGAGACCAAAAGAGCAAAGGAAGCTAAGGCAAGGGAAAGAGCCACCTATATAGAAAGAAGGGGAGAAGAAACCAAGGTAGATCTATGCTATGTGTCATCCACCCAAGGGACACTTGTCCTAGGGTTCAAGCCAACACTCTAATAAGTCATGGGACACTTGTCCAAGATATGCACCAAGTGTCCACCAAACAAGACCAACCAACATGGGCGACACAACTAGCAGCTCTGCTGGGCGACACACCAAGGCACCTGGGCGACACATCACCATGTTGGGTGACACAAACCATCCTTGGACGACACACACTCAACCTTGGATGACACAAGCTTCACTTGGCCGACACAAGGCTCAAGCAAGCCCAAACAAGGCACCTCAAGGCCCAAACAAGCTCAATTGAGGCCCAAAGAACTCAAACAACAAGCCCAAGCCTTCCTCTCAACCCTAGAGGAAGAAAAGAGAGGAAAACATCTCACAAGATGGCAAACTTGCACACAAAACCCTAAACTTGGGTTATTTGCAAGTAGCCCCTCCAGCTCTCAACAAAGCACAACTAAACCCTAATCACCACTAAAGGTGATTAGCAAGCGTCAAACCACCAAGGTTAAGCAAAACAAACATGGTAAACCCTAAACGCAGGTCAGGGTCCTTACAAGCTAACCCCCTTTAAGGGATTTTGCCCCCGAAATCCGAAGAGAAAAGCGAGGGATACGTTCTCCTCATCTCTTCCTCAAGCTCCCATGTGGCTTCCTCTATGCCACAACTCTGCCAAAGAACCTTCGCAAGAGCCAGGTCTTTCCTCGTAGGTCACATCTACATCAAGCTCATCCTCAGCTGGTGACATCATAGTACCTGAATCTGGATGACTTCCCTTCCACATACTATCATGAAGCACTGGATGCAATCTGTGCAACTCTGGAGGCAACTCTAACTCATAAGCTACCTTGCCAACATGTGTTATGACTGAGTAAGGCCCCTTATATCTGGGAGCTATCTTACTCTCCCGACCAGTCCTTAGCACACCCTTCCACAGAGAGACTTAAAGGTACATTTTGTCTCCTACCTGGAACTCCAAGGGTCGTTGGCGATTGTCTGCGTAAAACTTCTGCCTGTACCGTGCTACTTTCAATTGTTGCTGTATCACTTTGATCTTATCGGTTGTTAGCTGGACTAACTCAGGACCTAACGTCTGACACTCACCGAACTCATACCAACACCAAGATGGTCTGCCCTTCCTTCCATACAAAGCCTCACAAGGATTCATGCCGATGCTCTGCCAAAAATTGTTGTCGTAGGCCAACTCTATCCAACTAAGATGTATATTCCAGAAATGACTCATGATCTGAGGACCTCTGTCAGAAACTATTATTGCGAATGTGCCATCTCATCCACATATACTCTAACGAGCTTCTCAGCTGTATATGTCATCTTCACAGGTAGGGAGTGGGCAGACTTTGTCAATCTGTCCTCTATCACCCAGATGGAATCATGTTCTCTAGTTATCTTGGGTAGACCAACTACGAAACCCATGGTCATATGATCCCATTTCCACAGCGGTATTGGAAAAGACTACAACGTACCTTCCGGCTTCTAGAGTTCAGTCTTCACTTACTGACGACCTCACTTATTTAACCTATCAATATTTGGAACAACCATCCTATTACGATAACAGACTAGCCCTTCCTCGGGCTCATGGAACCGATCACGCTCTTCGCTGCCGAACTCTGATCAACTGTATTGCATCATCTGTCTACTATGCATCTTCTATTCATCTGGGAAGGTTCACTCAGCTAAACTATATTTAGTTTGGAATGCTCACTTAGCTTTTCCTCTATATTGGGAATGTTCACGCAACTCTTCCCGAGTAGGATTGTTCACTTAGCTCTTTCCTGTTGAGAGTGTTCACTTAGTTGTTTTCTTCCAATTGGGAATGTTCACTTAGCCCTTCCCATTTAATCGAGAATGTTCACTTAGCCTTTCTCTCGAATGTTCACTTAACTTTTCTTTTTAATGGGGAATGCTCACTCAACTTTTCCGGTTTAATTGAGAATGTTCACTTAGCTTTTATTTTTAATGGGGAATGCTCACTCAGCTTTTCCTGTTTAATTGAGAATGTTCACTTAGATTTTCTCTCAAATGTTCACTTAGCTTTTCTCATTTAATTGGGAATGCTCACTTAGCTTTTCCCACTTACTTGTATTATACTCTCTCTAGATTGTTCCAAAATGATTACCTGATCAGTGTAATCAGAGAGATAACAATCTAAGAGTTCCATACTTGCCTTATCTACAATAATCATATACCTGGCCAGGGTATACAAGTACTGCGATTAGGTAGTATGCACCTTATTTCTATCCTACACTTATCATATCGGTATTCACATAGAGCTTTTTTTTATTGGATTTTCTTCAGGCATCACTTCTATATCTCATCTTCTATCACACAGATAAGAGAGATTACATAGAATTTTAAGGAACATTTAGAAAGATGTGAATTTTCTTCTTCCTTGTGTCCTTATAGGACTGGCTAAAGGAAGTTCAAAAACATATACTTTCTTATTTTTATCACAAAGAATCGGGAAATGGAACATCAGAATGAATATATTTTATCTGACCTGTCTGGGACGTCCGTCCATGCCCTCGATCGTTACTAGGAAATTGCCTCCTTTGAGAACCCTGCTGACTCTGCCCCTGGGGTTGTGTCGTCATTATATTCCCGTCTGGACAATATTTTACTAGATGTCCCGGTTGTCTACATCGGTAACAGATCCTGGGTGCAAGATAGGGTCTGTGAGATCAAGTTAACGATGTTGATGCTATGTCGGGGGCTCCACTTGGAATGTTACTATGATCCCTACCCCTACTCATCGTCCTTTGCATCTGGTTGTGGAATCTTGATGATATCGTCGATGTAGAAAATCTTGGTTTCTTGAAGCTTCCAGATCTCTGTCCTTGAAACTGAGCAGATCTTTGGTGCGGCATGGATTCTCTTTTCTCCCGTACTGACCCCTCGATCCTTCGAACAGATTCCACAAACGTACCGAACCGCTCCCGATTTTCCACGCAAAAACATGTGTCTTCAACTCCGCACTCAGACCTTTCTCAAAGCGTCTGATTCGTTCCTCCTCTGTTGCTGCCATGCGAGGACAAAACCTCAACAGATCCATAAACTTAGCTTCATACTCGGTGATATTCATCGTTCCTTGTCTCAGGTTCTCGAACTGACTAATCTTCTCATCCAGATACGTCTTCGGAAAGTACCTGGTGATGAACTCACGTCGAAACACTTCCCAACAGATCACCTCACCAGGCCGCTTCTCCTCCTCGATGGTCCACCAGTGTCCAACACTACCCTTCAGGAGGTAGACCGCATGTTTTACCTTGTCTACTTCATGGATGTCAAGGATCCGTAAAGCCTTCTCAAGACTTGCCAGCCACAGATCTGCATCCGACGGATCAGTCGTACCTGTATAATCCAAAGCTCCAACTCGACGAAGACGCTTGAAGGTCTTCCCAATACCCGATGCTTCTCCATGGGGAACCTATGCTCGCGGAGGAGGCACTGGTAATCGCTCAACCATGAGATTCATCATAGCCATTAACTGCCCCATAAGCTGTTGGTAAGCAGGATGTTCAAGTATGGCTGGGTTAAATTGGGGAGCCTCAGGCACCCGATCTTCATGTGCCTGTTCTTCTACTCCATCAACTGATGCAGCATCACTAAGCTCAGGAGCATGTTCTTCATGGTTTCCAGACATATTGTCCTTTCTTCTACTGAGGGCAGAAGATTTTGTAAGAAGACCTAGAAAACTCATAAGAACAGACTCAACCTAGTCCTAAATCCCTGTAGACTCAACGAACCTAGAGCTCTGATACCAAACTTGTGGCAACACAACCCATTATCATATAGATAACGAGGTGTTACGCGAAAACATGCGGAAATCACCATAACCACAGATTATGAAAACACGGGTTAATTAAAACCAATTGCGGAAAATAGGTAAACTGTGAAACTATTACTTTTTAGTCCTCAACCTGCATGGAAACATGTCATATGTATACATTCACGAGATCCGATACGTGTCTACATCTTACAGAAATAGTTGTTCATCTATCACATGAGTTCACCACCTGTCCATATACAGAAAGGCCCACATCCGACCAACAACGGGATATACAAACGTCATCGATCGTTTATCGTGAAACATCGTCAAAACACTACCAAGGATCTGAGAGTACAGGGATGACTCTAGACTCTACTACAAAACATCCAAAATAGCAGCATGTCCATCGCTTGCCTTCTACTTCTCCTCAAGCTGCTCAGCCGCAACACCACGACCACGACCGCGTCTACCTCGACCACCTAAAAAGGGGTTAAACCAGTGGGGTGAGACAATTGAACAATTATCCCAGCAGGAAACATAACTCCCCACCGCAACTACAGAACCTCAACAAGATAAACTATGACAGTAGATAGTTGATAACAGATATGACAAGAGCAGTCTATATAAAGTAATGCTATTCTTACCGACAAGCTTACCATCTATATAAAAGCATAACCAAAAACCTCTCAATGGAACATGATTGACAAGATAAGATATATCACTATGTAACAGGATTATCAGAACAAGATATATTGTCACATAACCTGAGGATTAAGATATAACAGATTAACCACATAAATGAGGCCTTAACCAATGTTCTTTATTTGTCTTAGTAACTACTACATGTCGCCATGAACACATTCATGCTCCTTATCTCACATATCCTGAGCCATGGGCCTGTTCACCATGCTCAACACATCACACATCTTGAGCCATGGGCCTGTTCACCATGCTCATCACATCACCTATCCTGAGCCATGGGCCTGTTCACCATGCTCATCACATAGCAGTGTTACAACCTAATACCCTAGAGTCTACGAATGTAGATGTACTCTTACCTTCTCCCTTTTCAAACTAGAAACACCCTCGCCTATTCAACGATATGCTTTCCGGGTTAACTCTTAGGCAAACCCGTTTACCATTATCAACTACCGACTATGATGAATCTATGATCAAGGCAATTGCATGATATGCATCCACTGTAATTGTTCAGTATCTATGCAAAATTGGTCAGAAGGTAAACAAATATAAACTTAATCATTATGCTATTATTGTAATCAAATCTACCTGATCCATCTCAAGGATCCAACATCATGTTGTCACTTGGCCTCTTGCCAACCATCCAGATCCATCTCAAGGACCATCACATACCCTGGGATCTCAATCCCTCATCACTTACATCTATATCATGGGACGAACACATTATACGTGTAACCTATTCAACAAGAGTAATTATTAGTGTGATGTATTCATCACATATGTCTCTTAGCCTTTACATGGCTAAGCAGCACCTGCATGGTTAGTGTATTCAACAATCGTAGTTTATCATAAGGATTATGCTTACCAACATGAGATGACATTCAAGATGTTATACTTGTCAACCTTACTTTGTCTGGTGATCAGGTATATAAAGCACATTATAAGACAACTATTTATGTATTTATCATTGTCTCTGCATTACACAGATATTCATGGAAATTACTCCATTCATATAGTCATGTTTAGATATAAAAGGTCAACATTATTATTACTACTACCATCAATTAGGTAACCCACTTACCTTCATTACTACTATTACCATCACCATTTGTTGATTAAGTGCTTTATCACATCAAGTCACATTATCGACTCTATGCTTCCACTTATGACCTCATGCATAAGACACATCATTACACAGTCATATCTAGACTTGTCCTTATCTTAATATTTAATAGTTAGTCAAGGTATTCACTTCATGCATGTAATTATTCTAGATATATAGAATGAACATTATCATTACTATCATCACCATCATTAAGCAAGATATTAATGTAACTACCATTATTTCCCTTATCAATAACCGATAAACATGATGATCACTTTTATGCATATAACCATGCTACTATTATTACCATTCTTGACGTAGATAGACAATCATAATAACTGAGAAATGCATATCATCAACACAGGGTGATATTTAGGTTTAAGTGCAATATTCACACAAAGTGACAGTAGAGATTATATCCTTTTCCTTAATCATGTCTCATAACGCTCTGCATTACATGCTCATTGTTATTTTGGGTACTATCCCGATGATTATGATGATTATGATAGAAAGGGACTGATATTCCCATTATCATTATATAGCACAGACCATCATCATTATTGTTATCATCCACCATCATTATTATTATCATCATGCAACTACTAGTGTAACTATTATTTATCATTGTCATTAACAGATAAGCATAAGGATTACTTCATGTATCTCAATACCACTACCTCCCTCATCATATATTACCACCAGCCTCATTACTACCACTATTATCATCACTACTATTATTAGCATCATTGCTATCATCAGAACTATTAACATTATTGTCATGCCATTAAGCAAGCTATTAGTGTTACTATCACTTAGCATCATCAGTACCAACATTAGCATCGTTCTTGTTATCACTACTAGCAAGGCATTATTATCATTATTGTTATCATTAACATTGTGTGTAAACGTTCACTTCCATGACACATGAGACCGTCACCATAAGATCACATAACCCTCACTAAAACCCATCATATCCCTCACCCAAACGCAACTCTCAACGGCAAGCACAAGAATTGCAGCAACGATGCGCGACACAGCGTTACAGGGGTAACACACGTCAGAGAGGGAAGAGGGTGTCGGACATCCGTGCATATCGGGAAATGCCCGTTGCACCTTCTACCGGCCGACACTCAAGGGAGAGTGACGCCCGTCACAGCCCAAAACGCAATGCCCGATACCAAGGGGATATCGTCCAGCTCACACCCTACTTCAACAACCAGGAGAGAGAGGGAGAGAGAGAAGGACTTCCGCAACACATGCCACCAACTAACCAAGGCTTATCGGCTGTCACACACCAAAGCCAAGGGCACAACGCCCGTCACAGAACAAGGCCCTGACGCCCGTCACACAACAGGGTGTATCGCCCGATATCAACCCTTCATGCTCAACACAACTTGTAACGGCCAACACTCACACTAGCCTATCGTTCAACCCAAGCCAACCTTCATGCCACACATGGCCCTATCGTCCAACACCAAGAAAACCACGACATACTTAATCTATCGTCCTTCATATGAACAAAGATGTTTCTCATCACAAGGACCATATCGTCCAACGAGGGTCATATCGGCTAACACTATCTAGCTCACCCTATCACCCATCACAAGGGCAGGGATATCGCCCAACACCTAGAACACACTCACCATGTCATCCACCACAAGGGTACCATGCCGTCCATCACCAAGACAAAGGTGGGTATTGTCCAACACACCAAACAAGGAAGGGGTATCGCCCATCACAGGTCATCTTCTACCTCCATCACAATGAGGCACAAAACTCTAGACCACTAGGTACATAGATCACCAAGAAACCCTAAACCCTAAGGAGGGGGGATATCGGCCACCAAGGTACACAAGAAAAGTACTAAGGCAAGGAACTACTAGCATATGAATAAGAACATAACAAGAGGTAAAGGAGTTAGGGTTAGAAGCTATGCAATCCGCCTTAAGCTCCATGCTCCAAGGAAGAAGAAGCACTCCAAGGTCCAAGGGGTATCGCCCACCAAGCTTCTCCAAGAGGGTGTATCAGCCACCAAAGCTACTCCAAGGAAGGTGTATCGGCCAACACAAGCAAGAAGGAGAGGAGTGTCGTGCACTCAAGGTGGAGGAGAGACCAAAAGAGCAAAGGAAGCTAAGGCAAGGGAAAGAGCCACCTATATAGAAAGAAGGGGAGGAGAAACCAAGGTAGATCTATGCTATGTGTCGTCCACCCAAGGGACACTTGTCCTAGGGTTCAAGCCAACACTCTAATAAGGCATGGGACACTTGTCCAAGATATGCACCAAGTGTCCACCAAACAAGACCAACCAACATGGTTGACACAACTAGCAGCTCTGCTGGGCGACACACCAAGGCACCTGGGCGACACATCACCATGTTGGGCGACACAAACCATCGTTGGATGACACACACTCAACCTTGGATGACACAAGCTTCACTTGGCCGACACAAGGCTCAAGCAAGCCCAAACAAGGCACCTCAAGGCCCAAACAAGCTCAACTAAGGCCCAAAGAACTCAAACAACAAGCCCAAGCCTTCCTCTCAACCCTAGAGGAAGCAAAGAGAGGAAAATATCTCACAAGATGGAAAACTTGCACACAAAACCCTAAACTTGGGTTATTTGCAAGTAGCCCCTCTAGCTCTCAATAAAGCACAACTAAACCCTAATCACCACTAAAGGTGGTTAGCAAGCATCAAACCACCAAGGTTAAGCAAAACAAATAGGGTAAACCCTAAATGCAGGTCAGGGTCCTTACATTGGTTCTATGGTAGATAGAGGTACCATTGGTTGAGAGGATCTATTGATGGTGGCCCCTGTTATCAAATCGATGTCCCCCTGATTATCCGCCATATCGAAAGTATAAGGGTCCCATTGGCGCTGTTCTGGGGCCTTGGCGGTCTGTTGTTTCTTTTTCTCCAACTCCTTGATGATTGTTCTGTATGGACGCTTTTGCAGACGTTGGATAGCAGAGAAAAGGTATCGAGGTACGTTATTTGGCGCCATGGTTGGGTCCCTGAAGAACCCTCTGTCGCAGATAAGCTCCATGGCGTAACGTCCTCGTAGGAAGTGTATATCTTCTTTGGCTAGCTCGGTGAAGGGGATTTGTTTATTGAGCGCTTCTATGAATCATATTGTACAGAAAGTGCAATCCCTTGAACCAGCTAAAGTTTGGACTGTTGGGTTGATTATTTGGAACCAAGGTTGGCTCCAACCATGTCGTAGAGATGGGCAAGCAGCCCATATTATTTTGAGAAGCCGGAAAGGTATGCATCGTGCTTCCCTGACTTCTAATCCAACAAAATTTATTTGTCTGACCTTTAGCTCTCTGGTGCAGAAGTTGTACACCTTGGCGTCGCGGGCCGCGGTGTTGACAATCATGAGTAGCCAGTGGTCGGAAACTCTGAAGGGCATAGAAATGTAGCGTGCCTTTCATGAAAGGCCAGTTCGTAGCCGTTCAATGGACTTTGCTCGGAAGTCCTTATGTAATAAGCTTAAGGATAGAGCAGGTGAAGCGTTGAAGACAAGCTGCAACTTTTTTGGGCTCCTGAATTCCTCAATAGAGTTAGCAAGGAAGAGACAGAAGATATCCATCTTCACCGTCGATTGTGGTCGAAGGATGATACAGAAGTCTTCTCGTGTTCACTTGCACTTTGTCTTTGTATTGTTGTAGATGATGTCCCCCCATCTTTGGCATCGTCTACGATAGTGTTCAGGATGAAGATGTCCTGAACATCTAATGTAGAGATGACCGTCATGTCCAAGTCATGCATTTTGTGAGGTAGTGGTGGCGGGGGGGGAAGGTCTTGTGGTGGAGGAATTGAAGTCTGCTAGTTGTCATCTAGAAAAAGTGGTAGATCTTCATCTTTATCAGAGTCAGCGTCAGAGTCGAGTCTATCGTCTGTGTCTAAACTCACTCTGTCAGATTCTTCCTGTTATAGGGGGAAAGGCGCAGGTTGCTCTGGAGCAGAGTATTGGTGAATGACTATTGTAGGTGGGCTAATGTTGGTTCCTAGTATGCATTGTTGGAACTCAGCAAAAGCTACATCTTTGGCAGCGTCCCCCAGGGATCCCATAGCTAAAAAGTTAAAGAATTGGTCCCCATATGACATTGTGACATTATCATTATTGTCAGGGGACTTGGGATCTTTGTTTCCACCTTCTTGGGGGTCTTTATCATCTCCTTGCTTTGCAGGTGCCCTCCCCAGCATTGCCTGGGTCATCAGGTTGATCATCTGGGGAGGAGCTTTTGTTGTTGGAGTCAGCCGAGGAATCATAATCCTTATCCTCATCTTCATTTTCATCTTCATCATCATCTGCTACCTTATCTACTATTTTCTTGGTTGACGTTTTCTTACCCTGCCGATGAATGGCTTGTATTTCATCGAGTGCCACTTGCACATGCTCGTGGGTTTCGAGCAGTGCATCATGTCTCTCTTTGAGATCTATATGTTGTGCCTCGGTAGAGAGGAGTCGTGATGATAGATCAGTTACTTGTGCATGTAGTTGATTGAGTTCATCGATCGAGTGTTCCTCTTGGCGGTGGATGAGTTGTACAAGGTTGTTTTTGATGTCGTCCAAGCGCGTGCTAAGGGTAGTTTGTTGATTCTGAAACTCGCAAAGGGTCTCAGGCAAAGGTTGAGTTTGCTTAGAGACCCTGTCATCTTTCTGGGCCAACACTTTTTGCTGGCCTTTCATCTCGAGTACTAACTTTGGCAGGCGTTGTAGGCGGTCGTCGATGCGGTTGACTTGTTGAGACGCTACATCATGTTGTTGTTGAATGCTAGAGAGGATGCCTGGTAAGGCATTGTTCCATTCGTAAATCTTAGAGACTTGTGTAGAAATTCCCTACACATAAGAAAAAATTGATTGTAATATGTTAGAGGGGTCGGTGAGGAGGTTTCAAATAGCGTCAAATTGTCATCTGAATTCCTCACCGACTTGTGAAAAGGGGACCCCAGAGATGGATGGGTGAGATGGTTGGGGTCAGGGTGAAAGGGTGGTAGTGCCTTGTGAAAGAGACACTATTGATGGACCTACGAATTGCATGGTGAATGTAGATGGAGTCACTAGTGATATCCAGGTGGTGGATGAGAATGGTGGTGACATCCCAACTGAAAAGGGAAAAGCTGGGAATGCCGTGGGAAAAGTGGTTGAAGTGAAGGTGGAAGTGAAGGTGATATCGGGTGTCGAGGTGGAGAATGGAATGCCCGAAGAGGAGATGAGTGAGGCGGAAGATGTGGGTGAAGTTTTGAATGTGGAGGAAGGGATAGTGGTGGGTATGGTTGTGGAAAATGGTGGATGAGTGGGAGACGAGAGTGTGGTGGTGGTTGTGGAGGGGAATCCAACATCCAGATCAAAAATGAATGGTTCTAGTGTTGGATCCACAATGTTTTCTGTACTGTGTGGAGGTTCTACCTGTGGGTTGATCTTCGATGTGGGCGTCCCCGATTGCTGTTGTTTTTGTGCACGTAGTTTAGATGCCCGTGTGACCCGAATTTTCTTTGGCCTTGTTGCTGGGGAATTGACACTGTGCTCGGTCTGCCCTACCTTTGCTTGTTTTTCTTTTGCTGTGACTGAGGCTATGAGGTTGGCAAGCTCTTCTTTAATGAAGAGAAGCTTTTCTTTGTCATAGTCAACCAGTTCTGGAAGAGGTAGCAGAGTTCTGGATGCTTTGACGGTTGGGCAGAAAATATAATGAAGCTTGGCATCCTTCTCCTTTATGATGTATGAGTTTCTCAGAATCTGCTCATTGGTTAGAATGTCACCCTTTATTATTGTGCCTTTGGGAAGTAGTCTGTCCATCTTAAGATATTTTAGAATTGATGTAATATGCCCACCCATACAAATTTCTTTCTCGAGGGCATAAGCTGTGTGCTTGTGAATCAGTTGTCATCCTATGTTGACTGGATGTCCTGTGAGAATGGACCATAGGATAAAGAGATCTAAGATAATCACGTTCCCGCTCTCTGTCCTGGGAAAAAGGGCACCAATAATGATTTTGTGCAGTGTGCGCACCAGGCCAGAATGTATGTTAGAGGCCTTGCAAGTCTTTGCCTCGTAGGTTGGAATCCCCGTTAAGGACTTCCAGAAGGTGTGCCGGTTGAACTGGGAGTTGTCTAGACCTACAAATTTAGCCTTCTTCAGTTGATCCTGGTTTTCGATGAAGATCTCATTCAACATGTGCTCAGTTAAGACAACCTTGTTTCCAAAAAGTGAGGTGACCAACCTACGGTTACCGTCGTCTTTCCATTTATCCTTTGCGTCCAAGGTTTCTTTGTTGAGGTATGTGAAGAAATCTATCGTGGGCTCAACATAAGAGGTTTCCATGACAAAACAAAGTTTTGAGAGATTCGCGTTGTCGAGTAAGGCGAGAACTCTGTCATAAATCCCTATTCTCTTCAGTATGTTTGAGCAAACATACTTTGTTGGGCACAATGCTTTGTCACTAGTCAGAAGGTTTTGGATGTATAGGTCAATAGGTGCTGGTTCTGCGGTGGTAGTAGCTTGAAAGGCAACATCAGGGGTGTCATATCCTGTCATGAGTTGTTCCCTCACAGTGGAGGACTAGACTTGCTTCTGTGCCTGTTTTTTTGTTGGTTGCTCTGTGGTGACCTCTTGGGATTTCCGTTTCCCCTTGGACGTAGTGACTGGGGATTCCTCCTCGGAATTGGGGGCGTATTCCGAATCTTCATATGTTGAGGATATTTCTTCAACTTCTTCATTGGAATCTTCTGCTAAACATTTGTTGACTCGCTCAAGGTCGTGGATGATCTTGGGAAAGTCAACCTTCGATGGAATCCTTCCAGTCTTTTCGCATATATCGAGAATGCATTGAAGTTTCGAACGGCGCGCTAGGAGCTCTTCTCTGGTCCATTAGGTGTCAGAAAGCTCCTTTCCAGGTGATGCCATTCTGAAGAATTGGCAAGAAATGATGTATTAGTAAAAATGCAATTATGAAATAACGAAATGTAACATTGTATAAAAATGGAATTGTTGTTTTTAGATTTTAAAGGAATCAAATAATTTGCAAGACTGTTTGGGTCCAAACGGTTTTGTAGACCATTTGGGTCCAAATAGTCTCATGACTATTTAGGTCCAAAATGGTCTCACGACCATTTTGGATCCAAACGGTCTCAGGACCGATTGGGTCCAAACGGTCTCATGACCATTTGGGCACAAACGGTCTTAAGACATACTTTTTTTAGTTCATGACCGTTTGGGTCCAAACAGTTTCAAGACTGCTTGGGTCCAAACGGTTTCACTCCAAATGGTTTCACTCCAGACGGTTTCACGACCGTTTGGGCCAAAACCGTCAGGAAGATGAAGCGACAGGGGCGACGATCAGTGGCAAGCGAAAATGGCGAAAACGACATAAAATGGTGAGAATGGCATTAACGACAGAGGCGATGGTGGTAGCGATAGGGGCGAGAAAGGTGAAGGTCGTGTTTGTGGTTGGAAGTCGGCGACAGCGGCGGTGATGGAAATGGTCACGAAGGTCTACCTCACTGTCTGAGGGTGAAAAAGAGTGCGGTGGTGGGAACGTTGGAGAAAGGCGTGTGACGGAAAGGTGGAGCAGCTTCCTTGGATGCACACGGAGACAACATAGGTGATTTCGGAATGGAGCAGTGAGGGAGAGGGTGTGGGTGGGTCACGTGGGAGCAGAGAACTGAGGGAATGGAACAGGGCTTTCGCGTGACAAAGAAAATTTGAGAAACTGAAAGAAAGAAAAGGGGAGGGGATGAAGTGATATTTATAGAAAAAGGAGGGGCAACGTTACAAATTCTCAAGGGTGAACGGTTTCGAGACCGTTTGGATTCTAACGGTTTCGAGACCGTAAGGATCCAAATGGTTTCGAGACTGTAAGGATCCAAACGGTTTTGAGACCATGTGGATCCAAATGGTTTTGAGACCGTGTTGATTCAAACGGTTTCAAAACCGTTAAGATAGGATTAAAATGGTTTTTGGTTTTTATATTTTTATGTTTGTTTTGGATGCTATGATAGGTCTAAAATAAGCAATTTAGAAAGTTATCAAAACTAAATAAAATAAAATAAAAGGTGGTACTCAGTTCTTGGGTCGCCTCCCAAGTAGCACCTTGGTTTTACATCGCTGGCTCGATGAAGTTCTGACTTGGTTAGATTGATGTAGCAGGATCATGAATCTCAATAGTTTGTCTTGGAATTTTGTTAGCTGGGGTATAGTATTTCTTCAATCTATGGCCATTAACAGTTCTCTCCCCTCCATTGTCATCAATAATGATGATTGCTCCTGTTGGGTAGATGTGCTTGATGGTGAATGATCCAAACTACTTTATGCGATGTTTGTTGGGGAACATCTTGAGTCTGGAGTTGAAAAGAAGGACTTTATCTCCGACGATGATATCTTTCCTTTTGAGATGTCCATCATGCCACTTCGTAGTCTATTCCTTATAGATCCTGGTGTTGTCTAAATTGGACATTATTATAATCCCTTTGTTTCGATGATGACAAACATTTCATTCTTGTGGATCTAACGTGCTACTTGAGCGTTGCAGGAATCAGGTGGATGACAAACTCTTAGAAGATCTATAAGTTCAACCTACTTTAATTCATGATTGTAATCAAATGTAAACACTTGTACAAGTATATAATGTACAAGTACTTAGATATCATGTACATCAAGCGTTTAGATCTTCCCTAGCCAAATCACAACACTTAGATAGGTCATCCCCTACAATAGAGTCACAACTGCACACTCATACACACACTAAATACTTAGTTTAAAACATTGAAATAGGGTTAATCTCGGTCGACAAAATTCTCGACCGAGACACTCTCGGTCGACAAACTCTTCGACTGAGAATGATCCAGGTAGCCGTTAGACACAGCAAACAAGGTAGTTGGGAGTTGGATCAGAACATTATATACACTGGCTCCAGACAGTCCCTCGGTTGACAAAGACCTCGACCGACTGGGATCTTGGTCGACAATTCCTCGACCGAGAATATCTCTGTCTGCAATTTTTAGGATTAATTAACTAGTCGTTGTTAAAGCAACTAATGGATACCTAACGGCTAGTTGAGCACTAAGAACCCCCTAGAAAGTGTCTAGAACGTCCTTAAGCATCCATAGGCCATTCCTATAAATAGGATAAGTCATAGGACACCCAAAGTACACTTGTGCAGTACTTCAGCTTTCATACTTGCAATTGGCAATCTGTTTTGAGCAATTGAGCAACTCTAGAACTTGCTACTCATTTCCTTTGCTCCAAATTCATGTCCTATAGGCTAGCATCTCCTACCCACTAAACCTACACTTCCATACTCATTGGTTAGGAGATCAATATGCTTGATATAGGAAATCAAGCCTTGTGCTTCAAGTGGTAATTGTAATTTCTGTTTCCCTTCTTGTTCTTTCTTATTGCTTGTACTCTCCTTGCTACTCCTAGGGTTGGAGGATGCGGATTGGAGAGAGTTTTGATCTTCTTGGTGGAGAAGGAGATCTTTGGACTACTTCTAGAAGACTATCTCAACGGGAAGCTACTTCAAGAGGAAGGCTACTTCAAGGGGGAGCTTGAAGTTACTTCAAGGAAGGCTGCTTCAAGGTTGGTGAGATTACTTCAAGTTGAAGGTTGTCCAAAGGGTGTAGAAAGTGTTGTAATTTTATGTAATATCCTTGCGAGGTAATAAAATTAAATACTTTCAAAATCCCGATTGGGTAAGCAATCGGGTAGTGGATTGACTGCCTTAGTATTTGCTAAGGTTGGAACCACTCTAAACACCTTGTCTTCTTCTTATTATCTCAAATTGTGGTTGTTTGAGTTGAATTATTTTAAAATATCTATAAAACACTATTCACCCCCTCTAGTGGTTTTTCAATTGGTATCAGATAAGGCTTCAAGGATCTCTAATTGAGTCTTGAAGAATGAAGGGTGGTGGTGTCTACTACTGCAAGCAAAAGAAAAGCATGGACCAATCTTCAACTAGTTGCAATTGGTGCTTAGGAACAAGGCACACTACACTTAGCTGTCCATGGAGGTCAAAGAAGGAAGATGTGCATAAAGAATACCTTATTGCTACAATAAGTGAATAAGAATAAGAACAAGAGGTAAGCCTTTTTGGTTTACCTAAAGAAGAGCTAATTGCTAGTCTTGAAGAGACACATAATAAGTATATTGAGTGCAAGAAGAAATTAACGAAATCTAATAAAGCAAATGATGAGTTACATGCTAAACTTCTTGCTCTCACATCTGAAAATGAAGATCTCAAAAAGGTTATTGAAGATCATGATATTAAGCTAAAATATGTAGAAGCAAATTGCAATCTTCTTTCCCTAGAAAAGTTAAACTTGCAAACTCAAGTAAATGATCTTCAAAAACAACCTGTTTTGTGTACACATCTAGATTATGATATTATTGTGAAAGAAAGAGATTCTTTATTATCTAATCTAGATCAAGAAAAGTTAGATATCAAGAAGAGAATGGATGAGATTGTTAAGTTGCAATAAGAAGTGAGTAGTTTGAGTAACAATGATATCCTTGATAAAATCTTAAATGATTCTTATCATCTAGTTGGAAGGAGAGGACTAGGTTATAAGCCTAAAGGAAAATCTTATCAAAACCTAGTTGGAGAAAGACTCAAGTGCCAAAGAGTCAATCCATGAATGTACCTAGAGGCAAATATACATATGTACCCAAGAACAACCTAGAACAAAATCATAGAAAGAGATATGAGGTTGATTCTATATGTTGCCATTATTGTTTACGTCTTAGACATTATTCCTTCTCGTGTCCTTACAAAAAAAAAGGATGTTGAGTTAGTATGGGTTCCAAAACCCCGAAACTAAATGAATATAATTAAATTGAGATATGACCAAAGACTCTAAGTTGTATATCTCCATGTCTATCTCAACTTAAAATAATAAGATAACAAATTGATTCAAATCTCTAACTTGAAAATACACATTTTATATAAATCTGCAGAGACACATCTTTAGAAATTTGTCTTAATTTGGGTTCTCAAAACCTAAAGATTTGAATATGATTAGTTGAGATTTGATCTACATATTACTTTGATATTTATATGTTTTATCTCAACTAAACTGATTTTTAAATTACATAATTGAATTGAAAGTGATCTATGTTTTACTTATAAAACAAATTACTGAAAAACAGTACAGAAACAATCTCGGTCAAGACACTGTTCGACCAAGAACACGGTCGGTCGAGAAATTGTCGACCGAGTAGGTTACTGTTTTGAAGTTTGCAACAAATATGATAAAACTTGTACAAACAACATCATTCTCGGTCGAGAAAAACGTCGACCGAGATAAATTCGGTCGACAAAAAGTTCAACCGAACCAAGTTATGCTTAATCTAGTTTGCTATCAATTAGTTGGTAATGATTGATCAAGAATGAATCTTAGAGACCATCTTAAAATCAGAACATATTGATCTCTTAAATCATAAATTGTTGAAAGAAGGTATAACATTATATGAAATGTTTAAACATATTGCAAAAATGCTATATGAAGACTGATATTGAATATACCTTATTCATTGCTTGAAGAATTTATTAAGCATGTTCATGGTTTGTCTTAAAGTTGAAAATTTATGAACCATGAATGAGATTATTTTGGTTTATCCTCTACATGGTTGGGCTTAAAACTAAAAACTTTGAACCATGTTGGTTTAATCAAGAAAATTACTATTTTATCATAATCCACATTTTTTTAAAAGAATTCCTTGGTCTATCTATATAGGAACCATGCGTAGTTCAAATGATCATAATCATCGTATTTATATGCTTCCATCTTGATCATTGTATTGTGGATATACTTCTACTGTTCTATCATAATTATTGTGCCATAATCATTGTGTTTCATTGGTTTGTCTAAAATAATCTTTGATCCATATATACAAACTATGAGTGGATATTGTTTTTGATCATTGTGATTCAGCTCATATGAAGTTTCCATTTTGCATAACAACAAAACTTCATGGCACAAATGCATTTTAAATTGAAAATCTGCAGAAATTATACTTCACATATAAGTGTTCAAATTGGAAATCTGTGGAAATTGCCTCTTGGTTGAAATCAAGTTTGACCAAGGGGCGTTATGGTCGAAGTCAAGGTCGACCTAAAATAAGCTCGACAAAATGATTATTTCTAAATCATTTTATTGCACTAATCTTAGTATCTTGATTCATCATATTGAAAACATGATTTTAGTGCAAAAGCTCTAATAAAAGGTAAAAAAAAAACTAGCTATGACCTTAGGATTATTGAAAATGATGAAATTATTACTCCCCTAGAAGATATATATATGTGCTCTATAAATATAGTCTCTCACTTGCATTAAAAACTAGCTCAAAATTTCATTCACAGCAATTTCGTCGGTCAGCAAAAATCTCGACCGAGACATACTCGGTCGACGAATTCGTCGACCGAAGACATCTCGGTTGGCTATACTTCTCGACCGATACTCACCAAGTAGATGCTGTACAGTCGAACCCAGACATATTTCCAGTCGACAAAATTTTCGACCGAGTCAAAATCGGTCGATAACATTGTCGACCGAGGCCAACCTTGTGAACCCCCATTCATGTGAATTAAAAGGCAATCTTCTGATTAAAATATAAATTAAAAAAAAATTGCAATGGCTAATTTTCGATCGACCATTGGATGACCGAGAGGAGCGTCTGCAGAAACGACCATTGCGATCATCGATCGATGAATTGTCGACTGAGATGGGTTCTATTTTGCTATAAATAGGGCCTAAAATGACCCCATTCTTCACACATTCACATTCTCACTTCTCTAACTCCTCTCTAGTGTATTATTGTGCAAATTTTTAGCTTCTCTCCACGCAAATCTTGACTTTCTTCTTCTCCACTTCAAATCAACAAGATGGCTTCCTCATCATCGTGTGGAAAGAAGTAAGTCGCGGCTAGGAAGGGAAGGACAGTCTCCCCGGCGCTGCCGTTCATCAATGACGTTCCATTCAACGACGTAGCTACCGAAGATCACTACCTCAGGCTATCCTCAAGGACCCCTCTTCCACGACGGCTGGTCTATGTCATGGACTTCCACACCATTGTTTATCTTGAGGAAATCTTTGAGGTGCAACATCTGTCTGAATTTCTGAATCCTTCCTTCTATTCCTACTCCTCACAAGTAGTTAACGAATTCTATGCCAACCTAACCCCACATCTTGACCATGATTCCTTCTCTTCTATGGTTAGTGGGTATGGATTTAATTTTTCCGAGGAGGGCATTCTTAACATGCTTAACATAGATATAGAATACTATAAAAAGTTTATTGATCTCACCACCAGAAATCCACTAAATAAGCTTTCTCAAGATGATACTACCACTAGTTTAAGTGACATTAAAAGAGCCATTTTTCTATCAAATACCACTTGCCATGAAGATAGGGGTACATATTATGCCATCAATTTAAAACCTGAAGCTAGGATATTAAACCTCATTGTTGCCACAAATATACATCCTAGGGCGAATAAATCTGAAGTACCTACTTTTCGCATGTACCTTATCTATGCCATCCTAAAAGGTATCCCCATCAATTTCATTCGTATCATTCTTAAGAATATGGTTGAATTCTCTGGCAATCCACCTTATGCCGATTTTGTTTGCCAAATTACTCAACATTTTCTTAAGAAGAATATTGAGGACCTAGGTTATACATGGGATAGGAAACCCCAAAAGATAAAGTAAAAATACAGTAGAGAAAATGGGGATTGATTTTGGATACAAAAGGGCTAGGACTGAAGGGGAGCCATCCACCCAAGACATACCTCCACCACCTCCTCCTACTAGCCTACCTCATGATCCTATCACAAACACTTTGACATACATTGTTGGTTCTCAATATCACCTAAGTATGCAATTGGATTACAATCATCATGCCATGTCTTATTTAAATCAAAGGATGCAAGCCCTTTCTCCTGAACAACCTGATGAATATCCTTATTCACTTAATCCTGGCATGCTAAACCCATACAATCCATCCTACAATTACTATCAAATTCCACCTTCACCATCTCCTGACTTCACTCATACTCAGTTTTCTCCAATCCAACTCCAAGATATTGCTTCCCACTTTCGATTTGATCGTGTTCCCACCTTCTTAGAGGCTTATGCTTTAACCAAGACAGGTGCCTTGGAGTGGCAGACACTGGTCAAATACTATGGAACTGAGCCCTTTCTTGGAAAAGACCTGGAAATTGATGTAATCCTTCAGTCTTTTTAGTGAGATCATGAGATGAATGGCTATCTTTGTAATGTTTGTAATGGCTATCTTTTTATAAGCTAGTATGTCATGATTTATGGGTCATCTTATGAGTTGTATGAGCACTGAGTTGTTATGAATAAAAGTGTTTTCTATGGATTCATTTGGATATATCCTTGTTCAATAAGAATATTATAGGGGGGCATAAAAATCAGGGGGAGTAATATATGCAATGAACATAAAAGGATCTCATTCTTTGCAAATGATATTAAAATGAATTGTGGCTAATTTTGACAATGCGTAGTTTGCATTCATATTAATCCCTTGCTTTTAAATTGAATATCTCTTTGAGGGGGAGCATAGCAATAAAATTAAGGGAGAATAGTATAAGTCATACTTAATGATTATCTTGGTTATCTTTTTGAAATGACAAAGGGGGAGAAATAATATAAAATCCAAAATATAAAATGAGTTTCATAATCATTCGGCCATCACACACTTGCAAACAAGAGAATGGCTACAAAAGGTAAACTTCAGGTATGAAACACATATGATTTACATTTCTTTATTTTATATTTTGGAAATGTTTGTCATCTTCAAAAAGGGGGAGATTGTTGGATAAATTGGACATTATTATAATCCCTTTGTTTCGATGATGACAAACATTTCATTCTTGTGGATATAACGTGCTACTTGAGTGTTGCAGGAATCAGGTGGATGAAAAACTCTTAGAAGATCTATATGCTCAAACTGCTTTAATTCATGATTGTAATCAAATGTAAACACTTGTACAAGTATATAATGCACAAGTACTTAGATATCATGTACATCAAGCGTTTAGATGTTCCCTAGCCAAATCACAACACTTAGATAGGTCATCCCCTATAATAGTGTCACAACTGCACACTCATACACACACTAAGTACTTAGTTTAAAACATTGAAACATGGTTAATCTCGGTCGACAAAATTCTCGACCGAGACACTCTCAGTCGACAAACTCTTCGACCGAGAATGACCCAGGTAGCCATTAGACATAGCATACAAGGTAGTTGGGAGTTGGATCAGAACGTTATATACACGGGCTCCAGACAGTCCCTCGGTCGACAAAGACCTCGACCGACTGGGATCTCGGTCGACAATTCCTCGACCGAGAATGTCTCTGTCTGCAATTTTCAGGATTAATTAACTAGCCATTGTTAAAGCAACTAATGGATACCTAATGGCTAATTGAGCACTAAGAACCCCCTAGAAAGTATCTAGAATGTCCTTAAGCATCCATAGTCCATTCCTATAAATAGAACAAGTCATAGGACACCCAAAGTACACTTGTGCAATACTTGAGCTTTCATACTTGCAATTGGCAATCTGTTTTAAGCAATTGAGAAACTCTAGAATTTTCTACTCATTTCCTTTGCTCCAAATTCGTGTCCTATAGGCTAGCATCTCCTACCCACTAAACCTACACTTCCATACTCATCGGTTAGGAGATCAATATGCTTGATATAGGAAATCAAGCCTTGTGCTTCAAGTGGTAATTGTAATTTATGTTTCCTTTCTTGTTCTTTCTTATTGCTTGTACTCTCCTTGCTACTCCTAGGGTTGGAGGCTGTGGATTGGAGAGAGTTTTTATCTTCTTGGTGGAGAAGGAGATCTTTGGACTACTTCTAGAAGGCTGTCGCAATGGGAAGCTACTTCAAGAGGAAGGCTACTTCAAGG
This sequence comes from Alisma plantago-aquatica, assembly GCA_963693085.1. Classification (NCBI taxonomy): domain Eukaryota; kingdom Viridiplantae; phylum Streptophyta; class Magnoliopsida; order Alismatales; family Alismataceae; genus Alisma; species Alisma plantago-aquatica. Next base: position 1,053,656,454 of record OY856411.1, on the reverse strand, counting down.
GGGAGCTTGAAGTTACTTCAAGGAATGCTGCTTCAAGGTTGGTGAGACTACTTCAAGTTGAAGGCTGTCCACAGGGTGTAGAAAGTTTTGTAATTTTATGTAATATCCTTGTGAGGTAATAAAATTAAATACTTTCAAAATCCCGGTTGGGTAAGCAACCGGGTAGTGGATTGACTGCCTTAATATTTGCTAAGGTTGGAACCACTCTAAACACCTTGTCTTCTTCTTATTATCTCAAATTGTGGTTGTTTGAGTTGAATTATTTCAAAATATCTATAAAACACTATTCACCCCCCTACTAGTGGTTTTTCACCTGGTTCTTTGGTAGGCAGTCATTCGTAGTTCCTCAAGTTCTTGTAATTGTAGTTGTCTATACTCGCCAACACTTTTGAAGTTGAAATTCAATTGTTTGATGGCCCACCAAGATTTATGTTCCATTTCAACTAGAAGATGACATGACTTCCCATATACCAAACGAAATGGAGTCATTTCTATTGGTGTTTTGTAAGTAGTGTGGTATGCCCAAAGAGTATCAGGTTGCTTGGTAGACCAGTTCGTGTGATGTCTAAAATGGCTTTTAGCTGTCTAGTTGAAACTTCGACTTGGCCACTTGTATGTGGATGGTAAGGTGTGACGACCTTATGTTTAACTCCATATTTTCTTAGGAGAGCTTCGAAACTTCATTCTAAGAAATGAGATCCTCCATCTGATATGATTGTTCGAGGGACTCCAAATCTAGGGAAGATGATATCCTTGCACGCCTTTATAACTGGTTTGGAGTCGCAAGAAACAATGGGTATAGCCTCTACCCATTTTGAAACGTAATCCACAGTGACCAGTATGTAGGAAAATCCATAATATGGGGGAAATGGACCCATGTAATCTACTCCCCATACATCAAATATTTCAATCTCTTACCACATAGTAAGAGACATTTCATTTCGTTTAGATATACCACCAGAAAGCTGAAATTTATGGCAAGATCGTACAAAATCATGAGCGTCCCGTGCTATCGTTGGTCAAAAGAAACTTGATTGTAGAACTTTGAGGACGGTCTTCTTTGAACTCATATGCCCCCAGTAGGGCCAGAATGACAATGTTCTAGAACTGGGATAATTTCTTCTTCTGGTAGGCAACGATAGAATAGTCCGTCTGCGCACAAGTGAAAAAGGTATGGTTCATCCCAAAAACACTGCTTGGCATCATGAGGAAATTTCTTTCTATCATGGTAGGAAGCAGAAGGGTGGATAATTCCTGTACCCAGGTAGTTTACTATATCGGCATACCATGGAAATCTGGTAGTGACTTTCATGAGTTGGTCGTCGGGTAAAGAGTCTCGAATAGGTATATTTTCACCATCCTGAGGCTCGATGCAACTTAAGTGACCTGCAATGACATTTTATACTCTGCTTTTACCTTTTATTTCAAAGTCAAATTCTTGTAGCATCAACACCAAGCAGATGAGTCTGGGTTTTGCATCTTGTTTTTGAATTAGGTATTTAATTGCAGAATGGCCAGTGTATACTATGACTTTTGATCCGATTAGATAAGAGAAAAATTTCTCAAAGGCGTAAACGAAAACCAAGAATTCTTTTTCAGTAGTTGTATAATTATTTTGGGCCTCATCTAGCATCTTTGATGCATAGTATATCACATAGGGCTTCTTGTGTATTCTTTGCCCTAACACCGCTCCTATAGCATAATCACTTGTGTCACACATTATCTCGAATGGTTGTGACCAATCAGGTGCTCTCATAATGGGTGTAGAGATTAGAGCGGTTTTCAAGGTCATGAAGCTGTTTAAGCATTCATGATCAAAATTGAAATCTGCATATTTGGTCAACAAATGGGTCATGGGCTTTGCTATTTTGGAGAAATCTTTAATAAATCTTTGATAAAAATCAGTGTGGCCCAGAAATGCTCGCACTCCTATAATGTCTTTAGGTGGTGACAGTTTTTAAATGATGTTAATCTTTGCCTTATCCACTTCAATTCCTCTTTCACTCACTCGGTGTCTGAGGACAACACCTTCTATCACCATAAAGTGACATTTCTCCCAATTTAGGATCAAGTTTGTTTCCTCGCATCTTTGTAAAACTTTCCTGAGGTTAAGTAGACAGTTATCAAAAGAATTTCCATAGACTAAAAAATCATCCATAAATATTTCCATGATTGACTCAGTTAATCCTGCAAATATTGTAGACATGCACCTTTGGAAGGTTACAGGCGCGTTACATATCCCGAAAGACATCCTTCTGAAGGCGTAAGTTCCAAAGGGGCAAGTAAAGGTTGTCTTTTCTTGGTCTTCTAGGTGTATCGGGATTTGATAGAACCCAAAATAACCGTCAAGGTAGAAAAAGAATTTTTGGTGGGCCAAACGTTCAAGGACTTCATCAAGGAAAGGTAGAGGGAAGTGATATTTTCTTGTTTCTTTGTTCAACTTCATGTAATCAATACACGTCCTCCATCTAGTGACAGTCCTTGTGGGTACTAGCTCATTTTTATCATTTAGAACGACAGTAGTCCCTCCCTTTTTAGGGACCACTTGGATCGGGCTAACCCATTGAGAATCAGAAATGGGATATATGATACCAGCTTTTAGGAGTTTAAGGACCTCGAGGAGAACCACTTCTTTGAGGTTCGGGTTTAGTTTCCTTTGATGTTCCATTGATGGTTTAAACTCTTCTACCATAGGAAGTCTGTGCATGCACAAAGATAGATTTATTCCTGTTAGGTCAGTCATTTTATAACTGATAGCTTTCTTATGTTTCCTTAGCTCAGTAAGAATTCTTTCTTCCTGATCATCTATTAAGGTAGAGCTGATTATGACTGGGTACAGTTTTTTTTCGTCTAGGAAAACATGTTTGAGTCCTATTGGTAAGGCTTTCATTTCAGGGGCCTTGGGTACTTTTGAAGTCTCCAAAATGGTGACAGATTTCAATTCCTCGAGGGTGGTTGCTGGAGCTTTTTTGGCTTGGTCTAAATATCTCCGACATTGCTGTACTAGTTCGCTGGCTGAAAATTCAACTTTTGGATTTGTCAAGACGTTCTCCAGATCATCAGATGGTTCGACTGTTTCTTGTTGTAATTGAGACATTTTTTCTATTGCCTCGAGAAGAAAAAATTCTTCCTGGATGCTGGCACCTTTTAGGCTGTTAAGGATTCTGAATTGAATGGCTTCCTTTCCTAGTCTTAAGATAATTGTACCAGCTGCAACGTCGATAAGTGCTCTGGCCGTGGCAAGGAAGGGTCTGCAAAATATTATTGGGTATCTTAGATCTTCCTTTATGTCCATAATAACAAAGTTGCAAGGGACGTAAGAGTGCTTTCCTATCCTGACTGGGATATCTTCAATGATCCCCAACGATGCAGTGATGGTATAATCAGCCAGCTGTATTGTCATTGCAGTGGGTAACAATTTGGTAAAACCCAAGCTTTTACACATTGAGAAGGGCATAATAGATATGCTAGCTCCTAGATCAATTAATCTTGTTTTTCTATAGGCATTTCCGATAAAACATTAGATACCAAAGGAACCGAGATCCTTCTATTTTTTCGGCATTTTGTTAAGAATAATATAAAAAGTTGTCTGAGTTAGTTTAACAGTCTCTTGTTCTTCAGTCATACATTTCCTTGATAGTAAGGTCTTCAGGTATCTGGCCCAAGATGGTATTTTGGAGAGGGCATCAAGGAACAAGATTTCAATATAAAGTTTCTTCATTTCTTCCTTAAATTTTTGGAATCTAGTATCCAGTTTAGTCCCTCTCATCCTGTCTGGATATGGTATTCTGGGCTTATAAGGTGGGACTTTAGGTTCTTTGAAATCTAGTTCCTTTTCCTTCCCCTTCTCGATTTCTATAGTCTTTTCAGTTTCTGGATTCGTGCTTGCAATTGGGGTGATTACATCTATATCTTCATCTTCCTGAATGATTCTTGTGGCTTCAGGGAGGACACAACCAGACCTTATGGTAATGGATTTCAATTGTTCTTGTCTGGGTTGATCGTGTCTTGGGTTTATCTCTGGCTGACCAACAAAGGTTCCTACTGGAGGTTTTAATTGGGCCGCAATATGTGCTAACTTTGCTTCGACAACTTTTTGTTGGGCTTGCTGGTTGGCTAGCATGGTTTGTTGTAATTGCAACCTTTGTCTTATCAATGATAGTTCATCTGTTAGCAGAGGCAGATTATTCTTTTATGGATTTTGTTGATACGGTTGTGGTTGCTACTACCGAGGTGCGTGTAATTGGGGTTGTTGAATTTGTGGTTGTTGCAGCTGAGTTTGTTGCAATTACAGGTGCAACGACAGATGAGTGTATTGGTAATATGCAGAAGGGTATCTTGGTTGTGCAAATCCTTGCAATCCTCCTCTGAAGTTTCCCTAGTTTTGATTATAGTTGTTCTGGAAACCTGGTGACGATCTATTAAAAACTCCTCCTTGGGTCTGGTGCTGCGGGTTGGCAGTCCCCACTGGATTCCCATACTGAAACCTGGGATGGTTTCTTGGTTAATTCATGTTATAATAAGCTTGTCCTGGTATGGTGTGAATGGAATTGACTTGCTCCGGTGACAGATCCTTAGAATGTTCGATGATCGGTTCATACTGCGGCTATGGTGTCTGCATGTCCATCATCACATTGTATAGGAGACCACATGATAATGTGGGATGATCAGATGCGTGACATGCCTCACAAGTATCGGTAGCTGCCTTGACCTATTGGAGGCTCTTCTTTTCTCCAAGTGTCGTTTCAAGGACTTGTTTCTTGTGAGCTATAGTTTTTAGGGCTTCATCGATGGCTTTCATTTCCATTGATTCTTCAACTTTACAAACTTTTAGAATTTCCTCGGTGGATGACCTTCCCCAATTGGATTGGTTCTCGGCTCCAAGTGTAACAATCCTCCAGGCATCTTCATAGTTCTTTCGCATGAAATTCCCCCTAGATGAGGAATCCAAAAATTTCTTAATGTCATCACTTACTCCTCTATAGAATGTTTCTATCAGCTGATTTTGGGAGATTCCATGATGCGAGCATTTCCTCAAAAGTTCCTTGAATCTTTCCCATGATTCTTCCAGTGATTCCCTTGGGAGTTGGGAAACGTGATTAACTTGTCCCCTAATCTCACAAGTCAACGAAGGTGGAAAAAACTTCTCTAGAAACTTTTCTTCCAAGGGAGCCCAGGTGGTGATTGGCTCCCCATCTAGCGCATTATACTAGCTCAATGCCCTTCCAGATAAGGTGAAGTGAAAAAGTTGTAGCATGATTGTGTCGAAAGGAACTCCGACATATGGTACTAGCCGACACAGAGACTTGAATCTCTTCAGGTGATCCATGTAGTCATCCCCATCACTTCTAGAGAATGAAATGCCTTGCATGATCTGGATCCATTGCGTGTGGATCTCAAAGTTAGGAACATTAATGAGCGGGGGCCTAACTGGGTGATTATCTTCAAAGTTCTTAGGAACGACATAATCCCGAAGTTGTTTGTTTCTCAGCACTATCTGAGCAGTAGTTGTGGCTGCTTCATTCTCAGGTTGAATGCAGACATGTTCTTCAGCTCGAACCTCGGATTGAATCTGAGCATGTGTGTCAGCAATACATTGTGCTCTTTGAGCTTCTATGGCCGCATTGACTCTTTCCATAACCAAGGCGGCTTGGCGCTGTTTGTCAGCCATTTGTCTGGCTCGTTGGCAGTTGAGTCAGATGCGTCAGTGGAAGCTTCGTTCTATCTCAGAGTCGTACTCTGGTTCAGGGGAGAATCTGATGTTATGCAAAGGTTGCATACACATTTTCTACCTAAATAGAAGAAGAAACACACTTTAGATAATGCGGAGAAATGATGAAATCAAGATGATATGAATTATGGTTAAAGAAAAGTGTAAAATCCTAATCAACTAGAAAGTTAACAAGTAAAATTAAAATGTTCCGTTGTCCCCAACAACGATGCCAATTTTTGATGGAGCCTCCACTTATGTGGAGTTACGTGCACCACTAAAAATCCTAGAGATAGCAAGTCTCTAAGTTTAGCCTTGTGTTTGATAAAATAAGATCTCCACCCACGTATGCTAAGATATGTGGAAGTCTTATCGTAGTACAGTTAAGGGTCAAATCCACGAGACAACAGTCTTGTTAATAGTTTAACAAGATGAAAAAAGTAATAATTCTACTTATCTACTCAAAAGTTGATATTTAGATCAAAGAGTTGGTTTGATGATTAAACTAATGTGCAGAGAAAGTAAATAGCAAGAAAGTGAACTTAAGGTTGTAAATGATAATCGGAAACTACTAGGATGTGATTGAGTTTCACCGCCACTACACATGGATCAAAACATACATCATAATAACATGGCTTGCAAAGAAGAGAGTCTAAACAATTAGTACCTTTGTAGACTTAGCTTCCTTTCAGATAACTAACTACAAGAAACGTGGAAGCGTTGTAATGCCAGTCATCCCCAAACGAATGGTCATACTTTGCATCACTCCCCTCACAAAGTGTGTTCCTCGACCTATTAAGGTTGTACTTTCATACGTCAACTGATTCCATTTCATAGTATGAAAGTACAAGGATGGAGGTGAGTTTAGTCCACTCCTTGAGAAATGCTCCTAGATACTGAACCAAACGTATGATGACTACATACAATCTGGAACCAACAAGCAGTCGATATTTGAATCTAGAAGTGCAAACATAGACAATTTGCACTAGCAGATAATAGACAACACAAGTTGGTGATCAAGCAACTAGCATTCATTAAACGATTGATGTTGAACTGAAAAGATAGTATTTTTCTATTCAAACTCATGAATTACAATGTATGAAATGAAAATATGGGTAGCGGGGCTACTCCCCGCACCCTAGTGTATGGGACTACACACTCATGGAAAGAAAAAAGAAGGAGGTGAGAAGAGAGAAGGAAATCATCATCTCCACATAGGAGGGAGGGAGGTCAACCCCTTGGAGTAGAGAGCAACTATCTTCACACCACATGGTTGACTTGATGAAGACTTCTTCACTTCCCACCTTCTATGTTGATGAGAGAGAAAGCAACTTGAGGATGAAGTGTAGATCTTGGATCGGCAACCTTGGGGAGGAGGACGGAGGATGAAACAACTCTAGAATGGTCTGGGCAGCCTTTGGGCATCCAAGAATTCGATTTCTTGCGAAGACCCCTTGGGTCCTATTTATAGGTTTTGAGTGAATCTTGAATGGTTTGAGTTATATGGGTCCAAATGGTCGTGCAGACCGTTTGGGCTCTTTCGGTTTGGAAACCATTTGGACTCTCTCGGTTTGGAGTCTGTTTGAGTCCTCATGGTTTGGAGACTATTTGAGTTCATATGATCTTGGGATTGGTTGGCTTCATGCGGTCTCGGGACTATTTGGCTTCATGCGGTCTCAGGACCGTTTGGCTTTCACATGGTCTCGGGACCGTTTCGCTTATATTCGATCTCAGGACCGGTTGGTCTTCATACGGTCTCGGGACCGTTTAGCTTCATGCGATCTCGAGACCGTTTAGCTTCATGCCGTCTCAGGACCGTTTGGCTTCACACGGTCTTGGGACCGTTTGTCTTCCATTCGGTCTTGGGACCGTTTGGAGTTTTTTTGTAAAATTTTGTGTGTGTGTTTTTTTCTGTAAGAAGAAAAGGAGAAAAGTTAGTCTAATGGTGTATTCACAATAGAGTGGAAAGTTAAAGATTCTATCTAATTTATCTAAGAAAGAGTATGGAAAACTGAGAAAAACTAGTAAGATAACATCACAAAATGGGAGGTTATCAGATATTACCATGAGCATAATCATCACCGTGAGCCTAATTAACATTATAAATGTCGATAACAACATGAACATATTTGAATAGTAGGAACATGTCTAACAATATGGAATGTCTATAGTAATAAACAAAGCTAACAATATGAGCATGTCTAAGTGTATACCATATCTAACATCATAGGCACCTCTACTAACATAACATATCTTTACAATCTAATATGTCTTATAGGATAAACATATATACATCATGGGTAGAGCTAATAGCCAAATCATAATTATCAACATGATCATGATCAACAATAAGACCATATCCAACTACATAGACATGATTAACATGATAAGAGATTCTAATATCATAAGCATATCCAACTACATAGGTATGATTAACATCATAAGCATGGCTAGAAGTATAAGCATGTGTGATAGTGTAAGGCATGTCTAATGTCATAGCACTACCGACAACATAAGTATCTCTAATAGCATAAGCATCTTTAACTATATAAACATCTCTAACAATATAAGCATATCTAACAATATAAGCATATATAACAACATAACATGTAAACAAACCTACATCATAAATTGATCTTGCAACATAAATATATCTACATTCTTTTAGATCTATTTACACATCTAGTATAGGAAGGATAAAATAGGGGTTATCATCCAATGTGAAGCATTATATATAATCCTAATCAGACATGCTACACGGCTGATTACATATTTTATTATTCCCTGAGGATTTAAGTCATATCACCTAAATCCAACCGACCACTACTAAGTCAAAATCAGTGCCTTACAAGGTCAATGGAAGAGTCGGAATCCACGACCTCACCAAACCCCGAGGTTAGTACATGAGTACACCGCAGAGAAATACCAGTCAACTGCAACCAATGACATATAGTCAAGTTGTAAAAGTCCTCGCCGACCTTGGTACAAGTCACGACGCTAGTGAAACTGAGCTATGGCTTGTAGACGCACTCCTACCAGGATATGGACTACAACCATTGGTTTGAAACCTCATAAGTATCTATTGAATCACATCATTGAGATACAACCCATAGCCACACTTCTGCCAGGGTATGGTTAGCAACCAATCCTGTGAATGTGTACTCTCAACAATATACGACTACAAGCTTCCACTAAGGGAAAACCTATTTCACCATCCAACAAGTACTGACACTGAAGATGGACCTATGGTAAGGACAACTACATGATTAAGGTTTCACTTTGATTAGTTAAGTGGATTGAGTGAATTAAGGCTGAATCAAACAAGTGGACATACAAATCCTAATTCATTTCTAGCAGGCATTTGATATGTAACAACTCCAGTAAATATAAAACGTATAGGACATATTCCTTATTACAACACCACATGATACTATTTCATTGCCATTCATGATTTTACTCATCACACCAACACAGGATATAAAATCCTTATCACATTATCCCAGTATACCAACCCTTATCACATCATGAAGAGAATCACACCTTCGTTAGGGTTCCATCATGCCCAAAGATCATTAAGACCATCACATTAACTCCTGCAAGAATACCAATAGCTTTCCATGCCTCATCAAGGCTCAACTACCATCACATACATGTAACATATAATATTTGGTTTAACATTGTGCATAATAGAAAATTAGACTTACAACAGTGCATAGAGAGAAATTACTCTATATTTACATTAAATGCACAAGGAAACTAAGAAATATTTTTGTGTTCTTGAATTAGTATTAAGGTTCAACAACTTTACCAATTTAGGATTTCCAAAACAATATTTGTATGTAATACCTAGCTCTTATTATCTCCAACAAATCTAAGAAATAATGACATTCCCTTATTATAAAAATATGTAAGGGAACTAGGTATAATTTTCCACCACCATTTAATTGCACTAGGATTAAAGTTAACAACCCAAGTTAGCTTAACATTGTGAATCAACACTTTACACAATCTAAGGTTTTATATTCATTTGAGGGTGAAAGTAAGACTAACAACTCATGGGGCTCAAAGCCATTAATCTTAACTCATCAAATTCCCAACATTAGGTGCAATAAACACAATCTATCAAATTATAAACCAAACATCAGATCATCAGATTTAAGGCAATTTAAATCATTGCATCATATATATGAATCACCACCATTGAATCACGATTCAATAAAACATAACCATCGGATGCAAAACATGTAAAACCTTAAAACATTCATCTAGGAAAACCATCAATATATGACTTAGAAAAAATCATGTATCACCATCGGGTGTAAGCCCTAATCTCACCATCGATTTCATGAGAAAGAAAACCCCTTAAATTGGTTATCAGTGAAATCATCATTTATCTTAGCCAAGCAAACCATCGATTGAGAAACTAAGTGAAACCATCGATCTAATACTGAAAAGAAAACAGTCCATGACCTCTTAGGATGACAACAAGTTGTGAACCTCAAGAGTACCATCAATCAAACACTTAGAGAAATCAGCAATTATAAAAGTCATCGATTGTAATTCTAGTGAGACCATCAAGATAGCCACTGTGAGAGAATAAAAACATCGATTGTGAGAGGAAACAAAGACATCATTTTTAAGCACATAAGAAGATACAAAATAGAAACTAAGTAACCTTCATCGGTTGGTACAAGAATCTCAACCATCGAGTTACGGAAACAAGAGAAATTAGCTCAAAGCATTTAGAGAAAAACCATCGTTTGAGAGAGAAGCAAAACCATTGAATTAAACCTCTTGGGATAGCATCATGAGATTCATATCTCAAACATAAGAAAGTCCAAGATAGAAGATAAATCAAAACCATTAATTGTCACAAAATGGTCGAACCATACAACATCAAAACCAACTATTAGAGTAAAATACAAGGAGGGAAAATATGCTCAAAACTCTAGTAAAACCAACGTTCACGGGGCTTAAGATAACCATCAGTCATTTATTGACGAAGACCATATAAACACCATTTCTTGAGATCATTAAAATAATCAAAACAGTAATTAAAGTACCTAAATAATTCCTTCCTATAGGTCAACCGATCGGGTACCCAACAAGTAGAAAAATATTTTCAAGGCAACAACTAAATCATAGCTAGTTTCAACCATTCAAACACCATAGATTATTATGACTAAGGAATCCATCAACCAATTAGACCTAAGAATATTATGACCATGGGTTATTAGGCATATAATAAGGTCATCATTACAGTAACAACTCACCACCATAGTTCTACACAAAAGACTAGTCATCAGATCATGAAGCAAGGTAGAAATTAGCTCAATTAGGTCAAGGACAACCATCAATTCCCACCATAACAACACCATCACATCGTGGACAAGCAAGGTATGAAGATCATCTCCCCATACAGAGGACGTGCAAAAGATTAAGGAGAGTAACTAGAGAGTTATCTACTCAAAAAGCATCACATATATACACAACTTAGCTAAGGATTCAAAATTGCTACTCATTACTAGGTTTTAGAGAAAGATTTAGCATGGCAAGTTAAATAGTAAGCAATAAACATAGATCAAGTTGTATAACTTGCCTCCAGAACGAAGTTACAGCTCCAAAAAGCAAGAAAATCAAGGAAGAAGGAAGAAAATCCTAGCTTTTAGCTTCTCCATTCGTCCAAACTAGTTCCATCTCCAAGAATGAGAAACCCTAGATCAAAGGAGTAAGAAGAAGAGTGTCTTTAATGTTTTTAGCACAAACCCAACCATGGGGACCAGGGATCCAGCCAAGAAGAAGAGAAATTAGGGTAGGGTCAGCAAGGAAACGAGAACAAGAGAGAAGAGCTTACTTGCTTGAGTCAAGAACACTAAGGAATCTTTGAAATCTTGAAAAAAGATTAAATCTGAATCCCATGATCATATGCAATTAGATTGCCCCAAGATCCTCCTATCTTGAGCTTCATTTACTTACTCAAGAGATAGGGACGAGATCCAAAAGTAGGGTGAGAAGATATGACGTGCTAGGAGTGTAAGAAATCATTTTACAAGCAAGGCGGAAAGTATAAAAGCTAAAAGGGAGAGAGAAGAAAGAGGCAAGGTGTTTAGCAAAACATGCCAAGTGTACATGGTCAAGAACATCACTTTCATGCATCCCAACAACCCATAGATAGTGATAATCAAGAGTTCCACCAAAACTTTGCTCCCAAAATAAATGTTGGCCCCACTCACAAAGAATCCAATCCAAATATATCATACAAGGTAGCCCATGTGTGAAAGGAAAATCCTAAGTAGATGCGATGCACAAAAACCAAGGTGCAACTAGGAGCCCCATGTCACAAATAACTCCAGAATGATATAAAAACATGTAAGGCACAAAAATCATGTGACAAATTATAAGAAACATCAAATATAGGTAAATTTCATATAAGTCCAAAATGTGATCAAAATTGCATAACTTGCTCATACAGTGTCCAAACTGGACCAACCTTGAAACATAGCTTAAATAACTGATATCAAAGCATAAGATAAAGTTTAGTTAAGAATTATAAGAATACAATTTGGTAAATTAAGCATCATTAGGGTTTAGGCTAGATTAGGGCCTTACAACCATAAACCCCTAACAGGGATTTTGCCCCCAAAATCTGAAGTAAACAAGAATGGTTATGTTCCATGTGTCTCATCCTCTAACTACCCCAAGTTTTTGCCAACTCATGGTGATGTCACAATATATCTGCTAAATCTATGACCTTCCTCCTCAACCTATGGGTTATGGGCCCACCACACCTCTACTATGCCACTCTGATTTGATGTCTTGCATCATGATGTCTCCTATCTATACAACTTGTCCTACTATCATTAACTATATTATCATAGAATCATTCTTCTTCTTGTCAAAAAGTCACTAAAGCACCTCAAGATCTAACTCTCTCTAGGGGAATGAAACATCAAGAACTCATCTGAAAGTCTCCCACTCATGTACCACTGATACACCCTGGATACTAGGACTCATAACCTTTGTATCCACTACATGTGTCAAAAAAACCTCACATCCTTGTCTTATCAACTTCTCTACCATCACGAACACCACACAACATGTTGGAAGGGTTTTCCTAACTTCCTGAAAAACTCAAAAGGTATCCCTTCCACAAACATCATGATCCTAGAACTATAGTCCAGAACAACCACATGTTACACCAAGATATCCATCCCTAGGATTACATCAAATCCCAAAACCCCAAGTGGCATAACATTCACTTGAATGTAGCATCTTGAGAAAGGAGGACCACGAGGGGAGGCTTATACCTTTCACAACATAGCGATACCATCCCAAAGGTTTCTAACAAAGGGGTTGTCAGTCCTATCGTTTGCAAACAAGTTACCACTTTTAATGTTTTATTCAAATTTTCACTTGAATTCCTTGCATATGCATAGGAATTATCATGATTATCATACATCATCACTCTTTCATATTAGTTTTTTATTATACTAATGTGTATCTTTTTGTTTATCATGCTTCTTATTCACTCTTTTTGGGGTTAGTTCATCACATTCCTCATTCTTATACATTCAACAGGGATCCTTCCCTTAATTTCTTTTATATATCATGATAATTTTACATTAGCATCTTCTTGCACATAGAGGTGTGTTACAACCCCAAATTTTGGGTTCATATGGTTGGAATTGCAATTTCCCCAATAAATGTATGATTAATAGAAATTGTATGATTTATGTGTCTTGAATGGATTTCCTTTAAAATATTTCCTTTTTTAATGTGATTTCGTGGATTGTAATATTTTAATGAGTCCACTATTATTAAAAGAAAAAGAAGAAATCAAATAATGCATCTTTAAGAAGGAAATTTGAGATAATGATGAAAATATGAGAAATATGTAGAAATATGTATGATTGAATCATCATTGATGAGATTTCAAATCCACAAAGTTTCTAATGGTAAAAGGAATCTAAATAAAGAGAATAAAAGAGTAAGGGAGAGAAAATACGAATAAAATATGCCTTTTAAGTAATAACTTGCATATGAAGAAAATTCTCTCCAACTTTCAAATTTTAGTCCCAAACTCGGTACACAAGTAGTTCAAGTCATTATGGACTTTCATCTAAAATTTGGGATCAGTTCGATAAGCGGTTTGAGAGATATGGATTTTTCTAGTTTCCCTAAAGTGGAGGGATTTACAATTAATGTCACAATGTGAATCCTTTTGGATATATACCTGGTGTGTGATGGACGCCTCTAGATTGAGATCGTACGGCTGTCCATCATCTCCTACCTCTAGTCTGTCAGGAATAGTAATGGGAAATCTCTTCACATCTATACCTCTCTCCCTGATCCACTAGGAGTCTTGAAAGAATGATTTTTGGTTTTGGGAGGGTAAAATGGATTTAAAGATCCTTGGATGGCTTGATTTCATGCGCTATTGGGAGTTTCCCCAATGTTCTAGTAGAACTGGAATCCATGGGAACTGGCTGTGAGTTGGATCTATATAAAGGACTCTGTCCTCTTTGCGATGAGGATAAAGATGCGAGACAAATCAGATGGATTCTAGGAACTCTCCGCTATCCCTATTTTCCCCAAAAGACAACACGTAGGGGGGATCATTGTTCAGGGTTGGCGCCTCCATCGACGACACTGTGGTCCTCGGTGAAGCAGCCACTCCCTCCAGTAGGAGAAGGGCCGAACAAGTTTGAGGGACTTGGTCGAAGGTAACTGCGAGGTTGGATGCTCTAGTTCAGCTTCAGAGCAGTTAGTAAACACATGGTTTGACCGTGGCATGGGTGCTGCCTCGCAAGGCTGAGCGAGGTTGAAGATGGTTACTGCGGAATTGACTATTTTTCCCTGGGTGTCAATGAAGAAGGAATGGGGTAGAAGCATCATTCAGTTCTGGTTATCAAGTCATCATCACTGGTACAAGCCACTGAGAGGGCCTCCCAAGATTGGCTACATATTACACATGTGGAAAAGGGGGAAAGAAGTTGGTTGCTGACGTGGTGTCATCCTATTGGCCCAAAGGTAATTATCTCACAAATTTCACAACTAATTATTGGTAGCTCAGATGAAAACAAGTTATATATGAAAATTGACCAAGATGATGCAAGGAATCCATTAAAAATAGTTTTAAAGCCTGAATCTGATCATAGTTTGAAAAGTACCTAAAGTTGCTAGTTTTAATGCTTTTATAACTAAGATAAACCCTAATTTGATATTCTATGAAATTGAGAAGATTAACAGGGATGATCTAGGAGCATATTAACCCGTTGTTAATAAAAACATTTTGATGTCTAAATAGATGAACCATGTGCTTAATAGCTTAATTTAGGGTTTTATTTGTTTAATATGCATTAATGGGCTTTGAAACCCGAATCTAAGTGTTAATGGGTTTTAGTGAGATATATTTCAAAATTCAATGTACAAAATTGACATTAGGATGATCTTGAGCCTATTAGATGAAAAGAAGGTGTTAATATGATTAAGTTGAATAATTAGGGTTTTGCACCTAGAACTGCTGTTTTAGGGTTTTGTGGATAATAAAGAGGAAAGTTGTAAATAGATCTAAAGGAACCCTAATTAAACCCTAATTCAGATTAGAAACCCTAGAAAGTGGCTCCAAGTCAATTAAGTAGATTCTTGATAGTTTGTAGTAAATAGGTTGTACATGCTTTTCAAGATTCTGTGCTTTTGTGTGGTTGAATTGCTTGCTTGGATTGGATTGCCTGATTGATTGGACTGTGCTTATTTCATGTGAAATATCCTAATCAGGTATGTGGTTAATTATGAGTACACACTTTAGTTTCTTGATATTTTTCCAATGATTTATTGATTGCAATGGAAATAAACTATTCGAATGTTTTTACTTTTGCAATTTTTAAAGTGAATATGATTATCATAATTTACCACCTACATATCACCTCTGGATGTAAGATAAGAGGCCAAGCCATGGAGGTAAGGTCGAGGTGGTCAAGCCCTGGAGGGAAGACCACAGGGAACCCAGAGAGGTGACCCCAGGTACCAAGATCAGGATGGAGAAGGTAGCCTTAAAGTCACTTGCAAGGACTTAACCCTAGAGAGGGTATCCCAGAGTATGAGTAAAAGTGGTTGAGAAGTCATATTGAAAAAATGTAATCTTGCATTGTTAACAACTATTTGATGTGCTTGTGTTGTTAGAATATATGTGCAATGTTTTGGTTGTTACCACATACCGATATATTCATTTATACTGAGCGACATTTTAGGATGATCTGAAATTGGACTTACAGTAAAGTGGAACTTGTGAAGATTAAAATTAATTCATAAAGGAGGATTTAGATAGATAGAATTCTACTCAGGGTAGAAGTTTCAATTTCCTACTTTTAAAAGGTATGTGAAAAGTACATTTTTATTCCAATTTTAAGTTTAATCTTTAGTAGAATTTATTAATTATTTTTTATTATTTGCAAAACCATTGATACTTATTTTGGGATAACGCCTCTGACTTCTTAGTCTTCCTTAATTGGGGGTTACCGGGAAGCGGGGTCATTACAATTGGTATTAGAGCGATGATTGTCCATTTAATCTCTAATAATTACTAAATTTTACAAACTCTTTAGAACCTAAGGGAGTTATTAGAGGATTTTCCAATGATGGAGGTGTCTAGAAAAGGATCATGATTCTGGGGCTGGCAAGATTTTCCTCCGCACTACTAGTCGGTTTATGAGGACTCCCAGATTCTGTGTGACTACTTGGCCAAAATCAGAGGATTTGACTCGAAGTAAGATACCTCGAGGACTCTCTCATCTATCTTCTTCCTTTCTCAACCCTAATTCAAGTATAAATCTAAGTGCTTAGGGTTCTCTCTCTCCACCTCCCTCCTGTGGTTGGGATAAGAGTAATAAGGATTAAGGAATCCTCCACCAAATAATGAAAAACATGTAAATAATATGTTATGGACATAAATGTTTATAGTTTAAGCATAAAATAAAGATTAGTTACATGCTTAGGTTGCATGGCATGTGTCACCATGCCCCCAGGAGAGCTTTGAGGTTAGTCCTTCTTGTAGGAGGATGAGGAGAGAGTTAGCCTTAGAGGAAGAAGTCTCTAGGAAGAGGAAGAGACCTGACGTATCCTCTGAGGATGCTAACCCAAACCCTAAGTGGTAGTTAGAGAAGAGATGACAAGCTAAGTTGAATACCTTAGTCTTCTATACCTTCAAGTGTGTGGGTTAGACATACATGCTTTACATAAAGGTTTTGAGTACCCATGAGAAGCATGAACTATGGGTGGTTGTATGACCTCTAGTGCCTTGTGGCAACCCAACCTTGGGAGGGTCGTGCCTGTTAGGGTGAGGGATAGCTCTCTCATTGAGGAGGTTAGTGTGACCATATAGGAACCCTAATATATATATATATATATATATATATATATATATATATATATATATATATGATTAAGAAAGAGGCACATACCTACATAGAAGAGAGTGGCAGTAAGGCTGGAAGCATGTGTTAGACCTAAGCCAGATAGGTTATAACTGATGGTTATGAGATGAGCATGCAAATATTTGGATAATCTTGGCCGAACATAGGTTTTGGATCATACATTTCACCCAGGTAGGTGTAGACATGTGTCCTTAAGAGCTTGACCCATATTCTAAGAGAGAACCTTCAATGGTAGGACCAGTTGTAGGGTTAGCTCTAGTGAGAGGGAAAGACCCGATGAAGAAGGTTGGAGACCTAGGCTACGAGACATGAGGAATCATGATAAGTTGGGTATAATATGGCCTAGAATGGATGCCCCTAAGTAGATGTATGCGGTTTCCTCATGAACGATCCTTAGAGATTTATCATACCTTCATTTCCATTAGAGGAACCAAACCCTAGAATGAGAAAGAGGCTTCTTGAATGAACGTACAAATGATATGAGTACCTACCTTCAGGTGTAGGAAGGAGAGTTCCTTAGACCCTAAAGAGGTATGGTGACAAGTTGTGAGGCCAGACACCCAATTAATTATCCTTTTGTAGGTCTCTAAGGGTTGTTCACATCGAAGAATGTTAGGAAGTATATGCCCTATCTAGTATAGGTTCGGTTCATGTTGGAACAAATGAGCATGCAGTTAGACAGGTGATGCATAAGTAGTGAACCTGGGGTTCCTAGACCATAGAGGGTAAGTAGTAGTACCTAGTGCACTTGATGCTCACAAAGATGTTTGAGTTCCTAAGAATTCGAGTATGGAACCACCCTCATCTTTAAAGGAAAAGGAAATCCCCTTGGACTAAGGTATATGTTTGGTGAACCCCTCACACATGTTGGTGACATATGTATGAGATTGGCTAACTTCGAGGAATAAGGAACAAGTATGACATACCAAGGAACTCAGAGTGGCTTAGTAGGTTGTCTTTTTGTTACGTGTATAAGTATCATGATCGGTCTAAGCATACACATGATGATGTAAACCTTGGAAGTAAGGACGTTTGTGACCTTTATTACTATCAAGAGATAGGTTTCTCCCATCTTGGGAAGGGACTCTTCGATAGGGTGAGTACCAACTTTTGTTTAGGTTTGAGGTAACCTAAAGAGGTCTCTCATAGGAGCTTGATGAGAAAAGTGGAGAGCACATAAAATGAGCACAAATCTATAGACCCATGTGTGACTATCTCTAAGGGCAAGGGGATATGTTGCCATGGAGGTAACCTATATGGGGCCAGACTAAGGTAGGTCAGTCACCATAATCCCTATGAAAGGATGTAAATTTTACCTTGAGTGCCCAGAGAGATGATGGAGATTTGGGTAAGGATTCAAGATTGAGATGTACAACGATAGAATCCTAAGTCAATACTAAGGTCCGGTAGGGATAAGACCAATGGGAGTTGGAGTTGTATGTTCCCTAGATGCATAAGACCATAGGGTCAAGAGGTAATAGCTATCTTTTCCTGAGGACCATGGGTTAGGAGGTTGACGACCTTCATGAGTTCATGGGACCAAGGGGTAAATGAGGGAGACACTCCCTAGACGCATAAGGGAAGAGGGATGACCCCAAAAGTATCAGCACCCTGGAGACCTTGAGGAGATGACTAAGGATTGTGTATGTGAGTAATATGAAGATCCAAGAGTGCTTGGGAGCAGCCCATTCATGGATGTAAACATAGATTCGATATATTCATGGTATGAAGTCATGAGAAGTAAGTTTCAACTTAGATTGGAAAGTATACTGGCAATGTGTGATGCACCATCTCTACTCTTAGAATGGGATGAAATCTATATTTGGACATCAACCAAATCCTTATTTCCTCTCGTTATGGGTGTGAGAAATAGGGCAAAATGCATGCCATACACTAAGGATGAAAGTGATATGAGTTGAAACATTTCTATGATGTGTGAGGATAGAGGAAGTACAACATCCCTTTTGGAAGTATATTGGATAGATGGTAGGCAAGTACAAATGAACTGAGGTAATCATCATATGAGGATAGTCTTACCTAGAGAAGTTTGTATATTATGAGTTAGAGTTTGGGTCTGATGACCAAGATGATAGAAGTGAGAGCTCAAAGTTTTCTTGACTCAGATAGACCTAAACTCGAGATAGGGATGATGAGTGGAGCATATGGAGGTTTATGTCTTCACCATCACCTACCTAGCACATAAGGAATCTTAATGTGGTAACATATACTCTTAGTAGATGCACAACTTAGGTATAAAAATATCTTGTTTAGCTAGTAGAGAGGTTGGAAGGGGTTGTTAGGTGAACCCTAAGTTTGTTAGAAGATGAGACTTGTATGGCTAACACCCAGATGCAACCAGACTGTTGGTCAAGTTGGTGGATACTCAGTTAGCTAGCCCTAAGTTTGATGAGAAAAATGGACTGTTGTAAGAACTTCAGATACACCTCTCAGGAAAATAAGATGGTGAAACCCACTACTATAGTGTTTTAGGGTTTCTGAGGAGTCAACCTTGAGGAATCATGTCATGTGATAAGCTCATGATTTTAAGTACACCATACACCGTAGTACTACTAAGATAGTTAAAGTTTGCAGTAGTACTTTGAAGACCTGAGATGAAGAAGTATATAGAGTTTCATGTAGCCTATTGCCATAAATTCTAGCGGGTGAAGGGAGAACACCAGTAACCCAGTGAGTTACTACAGATAATTAGGAGTCCCCAAGAGGGAATGGGAGTAGAGCACCATGGACATTGTGGTGGGTCTCCCCTGGACCAAGAGAGGTCATGATGCAATATGGGTTATGGTAGATCGACTTACCAAGTTGACCTAATCCCTTGCCTAAGATAGAGCACTATCATTATGATAGATTTGGTTGAACTATATATATGAGAGAGATAGTTCAACTACACTATGATCTGAGTTCAATATCTTGAACATGACCTCAAGTTCACTTCCATGTTGTGGAAGTAGGTGTAATAAGAACTTGATGCTATATTGAAGTTGAGTACAATATATCACCCTTGACTGATGGATAGTTAAGAGAGTATGATCTAGAATTTAGAAGGTATGATGAGAGCATGTGTGCTCGTTCAGGGTGATTCGTGGGAGCAGTACCTGCCCCTAGCAGAGTTTTCTTGTTATGATAGCCACCATAGCCAGTATCAGGATGTAAGAAGCTCTATAAGGGAGGCCGTGTCGGTTGCCACATCATTAGGATGATGTCAGTGAGAGGACCTTGTGAATGGAAGAGAGACAACCATGTATGCATATGAAGTCACTTTGATCGAGCAATGGCTGAGAAAGCCTAGGATCAGCATGAGTTGTGAGCTGACGTAGAGCAGACTGACTTGCAGTTCATTGTGGGTGAATATGTGTTATGAAAACCCGACCCCTCCGAGCTATAGCTGAGAAATATGAGTCCCCGATACATGGGTCCATTTGAGATGGATAGGTGGAGTTTCTTATGATTAGCCTTACCCCTCAGGATAATATGTTGTATGATGTGTTCCATGTGTCTGATCTTGAGCACTATGTGATGTGCCCGAGCCATCAATTGAGCATTGAACCTATTGAGCTTCAAGGGAGGCTAACATATCTTGAGTCACCTATGAGGGTATGAGATGCCAAGGTGAGAGAGAACACATATGTAAGAATATAAGATGACAAAGGTTCTTTAGAAGCACCATGGAGAGGATGAAGCCACATGGGAGCCAATGATGGACATATGAAAGTCTTATTTTGATTGTTTGTATGTTTGGTGGAATTTTGAGGGCAACATTCCTATAAGAGGGGAAGGATGATACAACCCCAAATTTTGGGTTCATATGGTTGGAAATGCAATTTCCCCAAAAAATGTATGATTAAGAGAAATTGTATGATTTATGTATATTGAATGGATTTCCATTGCAATATTTCCTTTGTGAATGTGATTTCGTGGATCATAACATGTTAATGAGTCCAATATGATTAAAAGAAAAAGAAGAAATCAAATAATGCATCTTTAAGAAGGAAATTTGAGATAATGATGAAAATATGAGAATAGTGTGGAAAGATGTATGATTGAATCATCATTGATGAGATTTCGAATCCACAAAGTTTATAATGGTTAAAGGAATCTAAATAAAGAGAATAAAAGAGTAAGAGAGAGAAAATATGAATAAAATATGCCTTTTAAGTAATAAATCACATATGAAGAAAAGTCTTTCAAACTTTCGAATTTGAGTCCCAAACTTGTCACATAAGTAGTTTAAGTCATTATGGACTTTTCTCTAAAATTTGGGATCAGTTCGATAAGTGGTTTGAGAGACATGGATTTTTCTAGTTTCCCTAAAGTGGAGGGATTTGCATTTAATGTCACGATGTGAAACCTTTTGGATATATACCTGGTGCATGATGGATGCCACTAGATTGAGATCAGACAGTTGTCCATCATCTCCTACCTCTAGTCCAAAAGGAACAGTAATTGGAAATCTCCTCACATCTGTACCTCTATCCCTAATCCATCGGGAGTCTTGAAAGAATGATTTTTCGTTTTAGGAGGGTAAAACAGATCTAAAGATCCTTGGATGGTTTGATTTTGTGCACTATTGGGAGTTTCCCCAATGTTCCAGTGGAACTGGACTCCATGGGCATCAGCTACGAGCCAGGTTTATATAAAAGGATTTTCCCTCTTTGCGATGAGGATAAAGATGCGAGACAACTCGGATGAGTTCCAAGAACTCTCCACTATCCCCGTTTTGCCTGGAAGACAACACACGGGTGGGATCGTTGTTCAGGCTTGGCGCCTCCATCAACAACATGATGGTCCTTGGCGAAGCAGCCACTCTCGCCAACAAGAGAAGGGCTGGATGAGTTCGAGGGACTTGGTCGAAGGTAACCATGAGGTTAGATGCTCTAATTCAGCTTCAGAGTGGTTAGTCAACACAGTTTAACCATGGCCTAGGTGCTGCCTTGCAAGGCTGAACGAGGTTGAAGATGGTTACTGTGGAATTGACTCTTTTTCCCCGGGGGTCAATGAAGAAGGAACATGGTAGAAGCGTCATTCAGTTCTGGTTATCGAGTCATCATCACTGGTGCAAGTCGCTAAGAGGGTCACTCATGATTGGCTACATATTATACACATGGACAAGGGGGAAAGAAGCTGGTTGCTGATGTGGTGGCATCCTATTGGCGCAAAGGTAATTATCTCACAAATTTCACAACTCAATATTGGTAGCTCAGATGAAAACAAGTTATATATGAAAATTGACCAAGATTATGCAAGGAATCCATTAGAAATAGTTTTATAGCCTGATTCTGATCTTAGTTCGAAAAGTGATAAAGTTGCAAGTTTTAATGCTTTTATAACTAAGATTAACCCTAATTTGATATTCAATGAAATTGAGAAAAATTAAAATGGATAATCTAGGAGCATATTAAACTATTGTTAATAAAAAGACATTTTGATGTCTAAATAGATGCACCATGTGCTTAATAGCTTAATTTAGGGTTTTATATGTTTAATATGCATTAATGGGGTTTGAAACGCTTATCTAAGTGTTAATGGGTTTTAGTGAGATATATTTCGAAACTCAATGTAAAAAAATTGATTTTAGGATGATCCTAAGTCTATTAGATGAAAAGAAGGTGTTAATATGATTAAGTTGAATAATTAGGGTTTTGCACCTAGAACTATTGTTTTAGGGTTTTGTGGATAATAAAGAGGAAATATGTAAATAGATCTAAAGGAACCCTAATTTGGATTAGAAACCCTAGAAAGTGGTTCCAAGTCAATTTAGTAGATTCTTGATGAGTGTGTAGTAAATAGGTTGTACATACTTTTCAACATTCTGTGCTTTTGTGTGGTTGACTTGCTAGCTTGGATTGGATTGCCTGATTGATGGGACTGTGCTTATTTCTTGTGAAATCTCCTAATCAGGTATGTGGTTAATTATGAGTACACACTTTAGTTTCTCGACGTTTTCCCGATGATTTATCGATTGTAATGGAAATAAACTATTTGGATGATTTTATTTTTGCAATCTTTAAAGTGAATATGATTATCACAATTAGATATATGTATGACTTGCTCGAACCTACATACCACCTCTAGATGTAAGATAAGAGACCAAGCCCTAGAGGGAAGGTCATGGTGGTCAAGCCCCGGAGGGAAGACCATAGGGCACCCAAAGAGGTGACCCCATGTACCAAGCTCAGGATGGAGAAGGTAGCCTTAAAGTCACTTGCAAGGACTTAACCCTAGAGAGTGTATCCCAGTGTATGAGTAAAAGCGGTTGAGAAGTCATATTGAAAAAATGTAATCTTGCATTGTTAACAACTATTTGATGTGCTTATGTTGTTAGAATATATGTGCAATGTTTTGGTTGTCACCACATACCAGTATATACGTTAATACTGAGCGACATTTTTTTTGCCAGTAGTTTAGGATTATCAGAAATTGGACAAATAGTAAAGTGGAACTTGTGAAGATTAAAGTTAATTTGTAAAGGAGGATTTAGATAGATAGAATTCTAATGAGGGTAGAAGTTTCAGTTTCCCACTTTGAAAGGTATGTGAAAAGTATGTTTTTATTCCAGTTTTAAGTTTAGTCTTTCGTATAATTTATTAATTATTTTTTATTATTTGGAAAACCATTGATCCTATTTTTGGGATAACTCCTCTAATTTCTTGTTCTTCCTTAATTGGGGGTTACGAGAAGCGAGGTCATTACAAGGTGGATCTGAGATTAACTCAGGTTCCTCTTTGTTCATCCATATTTGTCCACTTGTATTATCTCATATCACAATTTTTATTAGAGTTCTAGTATTCTTATATGAATTTTACACCTTAGATTATTGCATTAACACAAATTCATCTTTCTTTTACTCCATTATTTTCCATAATCATAGTTTTTTAAGCTTCTTCTTATCTTATTTCATTCATATTTAAGCTTTGTGGTGTCATATCTCTTTCTTTAATAATCAAAATTTCCATATTTTAATGAGTTACAATTTGGTTTTCACCTTTCCTTAGGTATGATTAAGATATGTTCACGATTATTTCTTAATTATTATGCTCTTTGGATCATTTCCAACTTACTATTTGATCAGGGTAATTAGAAAGATAACAATCAAAGAGATCCACGCTTGCCTTTCCTTTAGTATATGAATACCTGGCCAGGACATCCAAGTACTAAACTCAAGAAGTAAGCATTATGTTCATGTCATTTTCATTACTTAGTTATCATCCTAATCCTAAGTCCTAGTGTCTCTGTCAACTCAACAAACCTAGCTCTGATACCACCAAAATGTGACAACCTGTCACACAAAGCGAGTGTCGCAACACAACCCATTATCATATAGATAACGAGGTGTTACGCGAAAACATGCGGAAATCACCATAACCACAGATTATGAAAACACGGGTTAATTAAAACCGATTGCGGAAAATAGGTAAACTGTGAAACTATTACTTTTTAGTCCTGAACCTACACAGAAACATGTCATATGTATACATTCACGAGATCTGATATGTGTCTACAGCTTACAGAAATAGTTGTTCATCTATCACATGAGTTCACCACCTGTCCATATACAGAAAGGCCCATATCCGGCCAACAGCAGGATATACAAACGTCATCAATCGTTTATCGTGAAAGATCGTCAAAACACTGCCAAGGACCTGAGAGTACAGGGATGACTCTAGACTCTACTACAAAACATCCAAAACAGCATCATGTCCGTCGCTTGCCTTCTACTGCTCCTCAAGCTGCTCAGCCGCAACACCACGACCACGACCACGTCTACCTTGACCACCTAAAAAGGGGTTAAACCAGTGGGGGTGAGACAATTGAACAATTGTCCCAGGGGGAAACATAACTCCCCACCACAACTACAGAACCTCAGCAAGATAAACTATGACGGAAGATAGTTGATAAAAGATATGACAAGAGCAGTCTATATAAAGTAATGCTATTCTTACCGACAAGCTTACCAGCTGTATAAAAGCATAACCAAATACCTCTCAATGGAACATGATTGACAAGATAAGATATATCACTATGGAACAGGATTATCAGAACAAGATATATTGTCACATAACCTAAGGATTAAGATATAACAGATTAACCACATAAACGAGGCCTTAACCAATGTTCTTTATTTGTCTTAGTAACTACTACATGTCGGCATGAACACATTCATGCTCCTTATCTCACATATCCTGAGCCATGGGCCTATTCACCATGCTCAACACATCACACATCCTGAGCCATGGGCCTATTCACCATGCTCATCACATCACCTGTCCTGATCCATGGGCCTGTTCACCATGCTCATCACATAACAGTGTTACAACCTAATACCCTAGAGTCTACGACTGTAGATGTACTCTTACCTTCTCCCTTTTCAAACTAGAAACACCCTCGCCTATTCAATGATATGCTTTCCGGGTTAACTCTTAGGCAAACCTGTTTACCATTATCAACTACCGACTATGATGAATCTATGATCAAGGAAATTGCATGATATGCATCCACTGTAATTGTTCAGTATCTATGCAAAATAGGTCAGAAGGTAAACAAATATAAACTTAATCATTATGCTATTATTGTAATCAAATCTACCTGATCCATCTCAAGGATCCAACATCACCTGTTGTCACTTGGCCTCTTGCCAACCATCCAGATCCATCTCGAGGACCATCACATACCCTGGGATCTCAATCCCTCATCACTTACATCTATATCATGGGACGAACACATTATATGTGTAACCTATTCAACAAGAGTAATTATCAGTGTGATGTATTCATCACATATGTCTCATAACCTTTACATGGCTAAGCAGCACCTACATGGTTAGTGTATTCAACAATCGTAGTTTATCATAAGAATTATGCTTACCAACATGAGATGACATTCAAGATGTTATACTTGTCAACCTTACTTTGTCTGGTGATTAGGTATATAAAGCACATTATAAGACAACTATTTATGTATTTATCCTTGTCTCTGCATTACACAGATATTCATGGAAATTACTCCATTCATATAGTCATGTTTAGATATAAAAGGTCAACATTATTATTACCACTACCATCCATTTGGTAACCCACTTACCTTCATTACTACTATTACCATCACCATTTGTTGATTAAGTGCTTTATCACATCAAGTCACATTATCGACTCTATGCTTCCACTTATGACCTCATGCATAAGACACATCATTACACAGTCATATCTAGACTTGTCCTTATCTTAATATTTAATAGTTAGTCAAGGTATTCACTTCATGCATGTAATTATTCTAGATATATAGAATGAACATTATCATTACTATCATCACCATCATTAAGCAAGATATTAATGTAACTACCATTATTTCCCTTATCAATAACCGATAAACATGATGATCACTTTTATTCATATAACCATGCTACTATTATTACAATTCTTGACGTAGATAGACCATCATAATAACTGAGAAATGCATATCATCAACACAGGGTGATATTTAGGTTTAAGTGCAATATTCACACAAAGTGACAGTAGATATTATATCCTTTTCCTTAATCATGTCTCATAACGCTCTGCATTACATGCTCATTGTTATTCTGGGTACTATACCGATGATTATGATGATTAGGATAGAAAGGGACTGATATTGCCATTATCAGTATATAGCACAGACCATCATCATTATTGTTATCATCCACCATCATTATTATTATCATCATGCAACTACTAGTGTAACTATTATTTATCATTGTCATTAACAGATAAGCATAAGGATTACTTCGTGTATCTCAATACCACTACCTCCCTCATCATATATTACCACCAGCCTCATTACTACCACTATTATCATCACTACTATTATTAGCATCATTGCTATCATCAGAACTATTAACATTATTGTCATGCCATTAAGCAAGCTATTAGTGTAACTGTCACTTAGCATCATCAGTACCAACATTAGCATCGTTATTGTTATCACTACTAGCAAAGCATTATCATCGTTATTGTTATCATTAACATTGTTTGTAAACGTTCACTTCCATGACACATGAGACCGTCACCATAAGATCACATAACCCTCACTAAAACCCATCATATCCCTCACCCAAACGCAGCTCTCAACGGCAAGAACAAGAATTGTAGCAACGCTGCGCGACACAACGTTACAGGGGTAATGTGCGTCATAGAGGGAAGAGGGTGTCGGGCATCCGTGCATATCGGGAAACGCCCGTTGCACCTTCTGCCGGCCGACACTCAAGGGAGAGTGACGCCCGTCACAGCCCAAAATGCAACGCCCGATACCAAGGGGATATCGTCCAGCTCACACCCTACTTCAACAACCAGGAGAGAGAGAGGGAGAGAGAGAAGGACTTCTGCAACACATGACACCAACTAACCAAGGCCTATCGGCCGTCACACACCAAAGCCAAGGGTGCAACACCCATCACAGAACAAGGCCCTGACGCCCGTCACACAACAGGGTGTATCGCCCGATATCAACCCTTCATGCCCAACACAACTTGTAACGGCCAACACTCACACTAGCCTATCGTTCAACCCAAGCCAACCTTCATGCCACACATGGCCCTGTCCTCCAACACCAAGAACACCACAACATACTTAATCTATCGTCCTTCATAAGAACAAAGAAGTTGCTCATCACAAGGACCATATCGTCCAACAAGGGTCATATCGGACAACACTATCTAGCTCACCCTATCGCCCATCACAAGGGTAGGGATATCGCCCAACACCTAGAACACACTCACCATGTCGTCCACCACAAGGGTACCATGTCGTCCATCACCAAGACAAAGGTGGGTATTGTCCAACACACCAAACAAGGAAGGGGTATCGCCCATCACAGGTCGTCTTCTACCTCCATCACAAGGAGGCACAAAACTCTAGACCACCAGGTACATAGATCACCAAGAAACCCTAAACCCTAAGGGGGGGGGGAGATCGGCCACCAAGGTACACAAGAAAAGTACTATGGCAAGGAACTACTAGCATATGAATAAGAACATAACAAGAGGTAAAGGAGTTAGGGTTAGAAGCTATGCAACCCGCCTTAAGCTCCAAGCTCCAAGGAAAAAGAAGCACTCCAAGGTCCAAGGGGTATCGCCCACCAAGCTTCTCCAAGAGGGTGTATCGGCCACCAAAGCTACTCCAAGGAAGGTGTATCGGCCAACACAAGCAAGAAGGAGAGGAGTGTCGTGCACTCAAGGTGGAGGAGAGACCAAAAGAGCAAAGGAAGCTAAGGCAAGGGAAAGAGCCACCTATATAGAAAGAAGGGGAGGAGAAACCAAGGTAGATCTATGCTATGTGTCGTCCACCCAAGGGACACTTGTCCTAGGGTTCAAGCCAACACTCTAATAAGGCATGGGACACTTGTCCAAGATATGCACCAAGTGTCCACCAAACAAGACCAACCAACATGGGCGATACAACTAGCAGCTCTGCTGGGCGACACACCAAGGCACCTGGGCGACACATCACCATGTTGGGTGACACAAACCATCCTTGGACGACACACACTCAACCTTGGATGACACAAGCTTCACTTGGCCGACACAAGGCTCAAGCAAGCCCAAACAAGGCACCTCAAGGCCCAAACAAGCTCAACTAAGGCCCAAAGAACTCAAACAACAAGCCCAAGCCTTCCTCTCAACCCTAGAGGAAGAAAAGAGAGGAAAACATCTCACAAGATGGCAAACTTGCACACAAAACCCTAAACTTGGGTTATTTGCAAGTAGCCCCTCCAGCTCTCAACAAAGTACAACTAAACCCTAATCACCACTAAAGGTGATTAGCAAGCATCAAACCACCAAGGTTAAGAAAAACAAACAGGGTAAACCCTAAACGCAGGTCAGGGTCCTTATAGGCTAACCTCCTTTAAGGGATTTCGCCCCTGAAATCCAAAGAGAAAAGCGAGGGATACGTTCTCCTCATCTCTTCCTCAAGCTCCCACGCGGCTTCCTCTATGCCACAACTCTGCCAAAGAACCTTCGTAAGATCTAGGTCTTTCCTCTTAGGTCACATCTACATCAAGCTCATCCTCAGCTGGCGACATCATAGTACCTGAATCCGGATGACTTCCCTTCCACATACTATTATGAAGCACTGGATGCAATCTGTGCAACTCTGGAGGCAACTCTAACTCGTAAGCTACCTTGCCAACATGTGTTATGACTAAGTAAGGCCCCTTATATCTGGGATCTATCTTACTCTCCCGACCAGTCCTTAGCACACCCTTCCACAGTGAGACTTAAAGGTACATTTTGTCTCCTACCTGGAACTCCAAGGGTCGTTGGCGATTGTCTACGTAAAACTCCTGCCTGTACCGTGCTACTTTCAACTGTTGCTGTATCACTTTGATCTTATCGGTTGTTAGATGGACTAACTCAGGACCTAACGTCTGACACTCACCGAACTCATACCAACACCAAGATGGTCTGCCCTTCCTTCCATACAAAGCCTCACAAGGAGTCATGCCGATGCTCCGCCAAAAATTGTTGTCGTAGGCCAACTCTATCCAACTAAGATGTATATTCCAGAAATGACTCGTGA
The DNA here is from genome assembly GCA_963693085.1 of Alisma plantago-aquatica. Lineage (NCBI taxonomy): Eukaryota > Viridiplantae > Streptophyta > Magnoliopsida > Alismatales > Alismataceae > Alisma > Alisma plantago-aquatica. Next base: position 1,053,626,746 of record OY856411.1, on the reverse strand, counting down.
TCTGAGGACCTCTGTCAGAAACTATTATTGCGAACGTGCCATCTCATCCATATATACTCTAACGAGCTTCTCAGCTGTATATGTCATCTTCACAGGTAGGGAGTGGGCAGGCTTTGTCAATCTGTCCTCTATCACCTAGATGGAATCATGTTCTCTAGTTATCTTGGGTAGACCAACTACGAAACCCATGGTCATATGACCCCATTTCCACAGCGGTATTGACAAAGACTGCAACATACCTTCCGGCTTCTAGAGTTCAGTCTTCACTTACTGACGACCTCACTTATTTAACCTATCAATATTTGGGACAACCATCCTATTACGATAACATACTAGCCCTTCCTCGAGCTCATGGAACCCATCACGCTCTTCGCTGCCGAACTCTGATCAACTGTATTGCATCATCTATCTACTATGCATCTTCTATTCATCTGGGAAGGTTCACTCAGCTAAACTATATTTAGTTTGGATTGCTCACTTAGCTTTTCCTCTATATTGGGAATGTTCACGCAACTCTTCCCGAGTAGGATTGTTCACTTAGCTCTTTCCTATTGAGAGTGTTCACTTAGCTGTTTTCTTCCAATTGGGAATGTTCACTTAGCCCTTCCCATTTAATTGAGAATGTTCACTTAGCCTTTCTCTCAAATGTTCACTTAACTTTTCTTTTTAATGGGGAATGCTCACTCAGCTTTTCTAATTTAATTGAGAATGTTCACTTAGCTTTTCTTTTTAATGGGGAATGCTCACTCAACTTTTCCTGTTTAATTGAGAATGTTCACTTAGCGTTTCTTTTTAATGGGGAAGGCTCACTCAGCTTTTCCTATTTAATTGAGAATGTTCACTTAGCTTTTCTCTCAAATGTTCACTTAGCTTTTCTCATTTAATTGGGAATGCTCACTTAGCTTTTCCCACTTACTTGTATTATACTCTCTCTAGATTGTTCCAAAATGATTACCTGATAAGTGTAATCAGAGAGATAACAATCTAAGAGTTCCATACTTGCCTTATCTACAATAATCATATACCTGGCCAGGGTATACAAGTACTGAGATTAGGTAGTATGCACCTTATTTCTATCCTACACTTATCATATCAGTATTCACACAGAGCTTTTCATTCTTGGATTTTCTTCAGGAATCACTTCTATATCTCATCTTCTATCACACAGATAAGAGAGATTACATAGCATTTTAAGGAACATTTAGAAAGATGTGAATTTTCTTCTTCCTTGTGTCCTTATAGGAATGGCTAAAGGAAGTTCAAAAACATCTACTTTCTTATTTTTATCACATAGAATTGGGAAATGGAACATCAGAATGAATATATTTTATCTGACCTGTCTGAGACGTCCGTCCACGCCCTCGATCGTTACTAGGAAATTGCCTCCTTTGAGAACCCTGCTGACTCTGGCCCTAGGGTTGTGTTGTCATTATATTCCCGTATGGACAATCTTTTACTAGATGTCCCGGTTGTCTACATCGGTAACAAATCCTAGGTGCAAGATAGGGTCTATGAGATCCAGTTAACGATGTTGATGCTATGTCGGGGGCTCCACTTAGAATGTTGCTATGATCCCTACCCCCACTCATCGTCCTTTGCATCTAGTTGTGGAATCTTGATGATACCGTTGATGTAGTAAATCTTGGTTTCTTGATGCTTCCAGACCTCTGTCCTTGAAACTGAGCAGATCTTTGGTGCGACATGGATTCTCTTTTCTCCCGTACTGACCCCTCGATCCTTTGAACAGATTCCACAAACGTAGCGAACCGCTACTGATTTTCCAACGCAGAAACATGTGTCTTCAACTCCGCACTCAGACCTTTCTCAAAGCGTCTGATCCGTTCCTCCTATGTTTCCGCCATGTGAGGACAAAACCTCAACAGATCCATAAACTTAGCTTCATACTCGGTGATATTCATCGTTCCTTGTCTTAGGTTCTCGAACTGACTAATCTTCTCATCCAGATACGTCTTCGGAAAGTACCTGGTGACGAACTTGTGTCGAAACACTTCCCAACAGATCACCTCACCAGGCCGCTTCTCCTCCTCGATGGTCCACCAGTGTCCAGCACTACCCTTCAGGAGGTAGACCGCATGCTTTACCTTGTCTGCTTCGGGGATGTCAAGGATCCGAAAAGCCTTCTCAAGACTTGCCAGCCACAGATCTGCATCCGACGGATCAGTCATACCTATATAATCCAAAGCTCCAACTCGATGAAGACGCTCGAAGGTCTTCCCAATACCCGATGCTTCTCCATGGGGAACCTGTGCTCGTGGAGGAGGCACTGGTAATTGCTCAACCATGAGATTCATTGTAGCCATTAACTGCCCCATAAGTTGTTGGTAAGCAGGATGTTCAAGTATGGCTGGGTTAAATTGGGGAGCCTCAGGCACCCGATCTTCATGTGCCTGTCCTTCTGCTCCATCAACTGATGCAACATCACTAAGCTCAGGAGCATGTTCTTCATGGTTTCCAGACATATTGTCCTTTCTTCTAGTGAGGGCAGAAAATTTTGTAAGAAGACCTGGAAAACTCAAAAGAACAGACTCAACCTAGTCTTAAATCCCTGTAGACTCAGCGAACCTAGAGCTCTGATACCAAACTTGTGGCAACACAACCCATTATCATATAGATAACGAGGTGTTACGCGAAAACGTGCGGAAATCACCATAACCACAGATTATGAAAACACGGGTTAATTAAAACCGATTGCAGAAAATAGGTAAACTGTGAAACTATTACTTTTTAGTCCTCAACCTGCACAGAAACATGTCATATGTTTACATTCACGAGATCTGATACGTGTCTACAGCTTACAGAAATAGTTGTTCATCTATCACATGAGTTCACCACATGTCCATACATAGAAAGGCCCATATCCGGCCAACAGCAGGATAAACAAACGTCATCGATCATTTATCATGAAACATCATCAAAACACTGCCAAGGACCTGAGAGTATAGGGATGACTCTAGACTCTACTACAAAACATCCAAAACAACAGCATGTCCATCGCTTGCCTTCTACTGCTCCTCAAGCTTCTCAGCCGCAACACCACGACCACGACCGCGTCTACCTCGACCACCTAAAAAGGGGTTAAACCAACGAGGTGAGACAATTGAACAATTGTCCCAGCGGGAAACATAACTCCCCACCGCAACTGCAGAACCTCAGCAAGATAAACTATGACAGCAGATAGTTGATAACAGATATGACAAGAGCAGTCTATATAAAGTAATGCTATTCTTACCGACAAGCTTACCAACTGTATAAAAGCATAACCAAATACCTCTCAATGGAACATGATTGACAAGATAAGATATATCACTATGTAATAGGATTATCAGAACAAGATATATTGTCACATAACCTGAGGATTAAGATACAACAGATTAACCACATAAACAAGGCCTTAACCAATGTTCTTTATTTGTCTTAGTAACTACTACATGTCGGCATGAACGCATTCATGCTCCTTATCTCACATATCATGAGCCATGGGCCTGTTCACCATGCTCAACACATCACACATCCTGAGCCATGGGCCTATTCACCATGCTCATCACATCACCTGTCCTGAGCCATGGGCATGTTCACCATGCTCATCACATAGCAGTGTTACAACCTAATACCCTAGAGTCTACGACTGTAGATGTACTCTTACCTTCTCCCTTTTCAAACTAGAAACACCCTCGCCTATTCAACGATATGCTTTTCGGGTTAACTCTTAGGCAAACCCGTTTACCATTATAAACTACCGACTATGATGAATCTATGATCAAGGCAATTGCATGATATGCATCCACTGTAATTGTTCAATATCTATGCAAAATAGGTCAGAAGGTAAACAAATATAAACTTAATCATTATGCTATTATTGTAATCAAATCTACCTGATCCATCTCAAGGATCCAACATCACTTGTTGTCACTTGGCCTCTTTCCAACCATCCAGATCCATCTCGAGGACCATCACATACCCTGGGATCTCAATCCCTCATCACTTACATCTATATCATGGGATGAACACATTATATGTGTAACCTATTCAACAAGAGAAATTATCACTGTGATGTATTCATCACATATGTCTCATAGCCTTTACATGGCTAAGTAGCACCTGCATGGTTAGTGTATTCAACAATCGTAGTTTATCATAAGGATTATGCTTACCAACATGAGATGACATTCAAGATGTTATACTTGTCAACCTTACTTTGTCTGGTGATCAGGTATATAAAGCACATTATAAGAAAACTATTTATGTATTTATCCTTATCTCTGCATTACACAGATATTCATGGAAATTACTCCATTCATATAGTCATGTTTAGATATAAAAGGTCAACATTATTATTACCACTACCATCCATTAGGTAACCCACTTACCTTCATTACTACTATTACCATCACCATTTGTTGATTAAGTGCTTTATCACATCAAGTCACATTATCGACTCTATGCTTCCACTTATGACCTCATGCATAAGACACATCATTACACAGTCATATCTAGACTTGTCCTTATCTTAATATTTAATAGTTAGTCAAGGTATTCACTTCATGCATATAATTATGCTAGATATATAAAATGAACATTATCATTACTATCATCACCATCATTAAGCAAGATATTAATGTAACTACCATTATTTCCCTTATCAATAACCGATAAACATGATGATCACTTTTATGCATATAACCATGCTACTATTATTACCATTCTTGACGTAGATAGACCATCATAATAATTGAGAAATGCATATCATCAACACTGGGTGATATTTAGGTTTAAGTGCAATATTCACACAAAGTGACAGTAGAGATTATATCCTTTTCCTTAATCATGTCTCATAACGCTGTGCATTACATGCTCATTGTTATTCTGGGTACTATACCGATGATTATGATGATTAGGATAGAAAGGGACTGATATTGACATTATCATTATATAGCACAGACCATCATCATTATTGTTATCATCCACCATCATTATTATTATCATCATGCAACTACTAGTGTAACTATTATTTATCATTGTCATTAACAAATAAGCATAAGGATTACTTCGTGTATCTCAATACCACTACCTCCCTCATCATATATTACCACCAGCCTCATTACTACCACTATTATCATCACTACTATTATTAGCATCATTGCTATCATCAGAACTATTAACATTATTGTCATGCCATTAAGCAAGCTATTAGTGTAACTGTCACTTAGCATCATCAATACCAACATTAGCATCATTATTGTTATCACTACTAGCAAGGAATTATTATCGTTATTGTTATCATTAACATTGTGTGTAAACGTTCACTTCCATGAAACATGAGACCGTCACCATAAGATCACATAACCCTCACTAAAACCCATCATATCCCTCACCCAAACGCAGCTCTCAACGACAAGCACAAGAATTGCAGCAACGCTGCGTGACACAACGTTATAGGGGTAACACGCGTTAGAGAGGGAAGAGGGTGTCGGGCATCTGTGCATATCGGGCAATGCCCGTTGCACCTTCTGCCGGCCGACACTCAAGGGAGAGTGATGCCCGTCACAGCCCAAAAAGGAACGCCCGATACCAAGGGGATATCGTCCAGCGAGAGAAGGACTTCCGCAACACATGCCACCAACTAACCAAGGCCTATCGGCCGTCACACACCATAGCCAAGGGCGCAACGCCCGTCACAGAACAAGGCCCTGACGCCCGTCACACACCAGGGTGTATCGCCCGATATCAACCCTTCATGCCCAACACAACTTGTAACGGCCAACACTCACACTAGCCTATCGTTCAACCCAAGCCAACCTTCATGCCACACATGGCCCTGTCATCCAACACCAAGAACACCACGACATACTTAATCTATCGTCCTTCATAAGAACAAAGATGTTTCTCATCACAAGGACCATATCGTCCAACAAGGGTCATATCAACCAACACTATCTAACTCACCCTATCGCCCATCACAAGGGCAGGGATATCGCCCAACACCTAGAACACACTCACCATGTCGTCCACCACAAGGGTACCATGTCATCCATCACCAAGACAAAGGTGGGTATTGTCCAACACACCAAACAAGGAAGGGGTATCGCCCATCACAGGCCGTCTTCTACCTCCATCACAAGGAGGCACAAAACTCTAGACCACCAGGTACATAGATCACCAAGATACCCTAAACGCTAAGGGGGGGGGGAGATCGGCCACCAAGGTACACAAGCAAAGTACTAAGGCAAGGAACTACTAGCATATGAATAAGAACATAACAAGAGGTAAAGGAGTGACACATCACCATGTTGGGTGACACAAACCATCCTTGGACGACACACACTCAACCTTGGATGACACATGCTTCACTTGGCCAACACAAGGCTCAAGCAAGCCCAAACAAGGCACCTCAAGGCCCAAACAAGCTCAACTGAGGCCCAAAGAACTCAAACAGCAAGCCCAAGCCTTCCTCTCAACCCTAGAGGAAGCACGGAGAGGAAAACATCTCACAAGATGGCAAACTTGCACACAAAACCCTAACTTGGGTTATTTGCAAGTAGCCCCTCCAGCTCTCAACAAAGCACAACTAAACCCTAATCACCACTAAAGGTGATTAGCAAGCATCAAACCACCAAGGTTAAGCAAAACAAACAGGGTAAACCCTAAACACAGGTCAGGGTCCTTACAACGAGATTACTCAAAACCTAAACATGATTAACTGCTAATAAAACACATAACCAAAAAGAGGGTTATTTAAACCGATTAAATTTTCACAAACTTTCTCAAAAAAATTAGCATAAAAGCCCAACATCTCAGATTATTTCATAAATCATACCAAAAATCTCTTACAATGACTCTGTTGCCTCAACCACCTCATATACAAAGAGATAACATCCACATGTACAACATCAGAATATTAGGAAAGCTCGAGTCGATAAAACATTATATTCAAAACATTCCCGCCCGACCTCGAAAGTATAGGGATGACTCTAGGACATACTAGATATTTAAACAACTATCTGTCTATGATCCATCACATCAACTCTTCCTCGCTGCCACTGGTCTGCTAGTTTTAGTGACGATCACCTAAAAAGATTGTGGTGACCCATGAGTGAGACCCATGTCCCACCAAGATATATAAGTCACAACAATGCTTATTGATTATGGCAGGTTATGTTATTAAATAGGTTTAGTAGATTAATTAGATTAATCATGTAGACATATTAAGCAACATAATGGAACTATCAATCACTTGAACATTATTAAGGACAATTCTAATCAGAGTCTTAGAAGCTAGCATTATTCTCAATTACCAGAGGTAGATATTACCATGAGAATAATCATCATCGTGAGCCTAATTAACATTATGAATATCGATAACAACAGGAGTATATTTGAATAGTAGGAACATGTCTAACAATATAGCATGTCTACAGTAATAAACAAAACTAACAATATGAGCATGTTGATGTGTATACCATATATAACAACATAGGAACCTCTAATAGCATAACATATCTTTACAATCTAATATGTCTAATAGGATAAGAATATACACATATTTAGTAGAGCTAATAGCCAAAGTATAATGATCAACATGAGCATGATCAACAGTATGACCATATCCAACTACATAGGCATGCTCAACATCATAAGCAATTCTAATATCATAAGAATATCTAACTAAATAGGCATGATTAACATCATAAGCATGGCTAGCAATATAAGCATGTCTAATAGTGAAGGCATGTCTAATGGCATAACACTACTAACAACATAAGTATCTCTAACAATATAAGCATCTTTAACAATATAAGCATCTCTAACAGTATAAGCATATCTAACACTATAAGCATATATAACAACATAACATGTAAGCATACCTACTTCATAAATTGATCTAATAACATAAACATATCTACATTCTTTTAGAGTAGTTTACATAATCTATTATATGAAGGAGAAAACATGGGTTATCATCCAATGTGAAGTGTTGTATATAATCCTAATCAGATATGCTACACGGCTGATTACATATTTTATTATGCCCTGAGGATTTGAGTCATACCACCAAAATCCAACCAACCACTACTAAGTCTAAGTTGATGCCATACAAGGTCAATGGAAGAGCCGGAATCCACAACCTCACCAAACTTCGTGGTCAGTACACGAGTACACCACAGAGAAATACCAGTCAACTGCAACTAGCGACATATAGTCAAGATGTGAAAGTCCTAGCCCACCTTGGTACAAGTCACGATACTAGTGAAACTGAGCTACGGCTCATAGCTGCACTCCTATCAGGGTATGGTCCACAACCAATCTTGAAAAACCTCATAAGTATATACTAAATCAACTCACTAAGCTATGACCTATAGCCACACTCCTGCTAGGGTATGGCCCACAACCAATCTTGTGAATGTGTACTCTCAACATTATACAACTCCGAACTTCCACTAAGGGAAAACCCATTTTACCATCCATCAAGTACTGACACTAAAGTGGATCTATGACACACGACAACTACATGATTAAGGTTTGACTTTGATTAGTTAAGTGGATTGAGTGAATTAAGGCTGAATCAAACAAGTGGACATAAAAATCCTAATTCATTTTTAGAAGGCATTTGATATGTAAGAACTCTAGTAAATATAAAATGTATAGGACATATTCCTTATTACAACACCACATGATACTATTTTATTGCCATTCATGATTTTACACGTCATTACACCAACATATTATATAAAATCCTTATCACATCATCCCAGGGCACCAACCCTTATCACATGATGAAGAGAATCACACCTTCACTAGGGTAAAATCATACCTAAATATCATTAAGACCATCACATTAACCCCTACAAGAATACCATTATCTTTCCATTCCTCATCAAGGCCCAACTACCATCACATACATGTAACATATAATGTTTGGCTTAACATTGCACATAACAGAAAATTAGTCTCACAACAATATAGAGAGATAAATTACTCCATCATTACATTAAATGCACAAGGAAACTAAGTAATATCTTTGTGCTCTTGAATTAGTATTAAGGTTCAACAACTTTACCAATTTAAGATTTCCAAAATAGCATTTGTATGTAATCCCTAGTTCTTATTATCTCCAACAAATCTTGGAATTAATGACATTCCTTTATTGTACCAATATGTAAGGGAACTAGGTATAATTATACACAATCATTTAATCGTAGTAGGATTAGAGTTAACAACACAAGTTAGCTTAACATTGTGAATCAACACCTTAAAACAATCTTAGGTTTTATATTCATTTGAGAGTGAAAGTAAGACTAACAACTCATGATGCTCAAAGCCATTAATCGTAACTCATCAAATCCCCAACATCAGGTGTAATAAACACAACCTATGAAATTATAAACCAAACATCAGACCATCGAATTTAAGGTGATTAAAACCATTGCACCGTATATATGAATCACCTCCATTGAATTACAGTTCAATAAAAATAAACCATCAGATGTAAAACATGTAAAACCTTGAGACATTCATCTAGGAAAACCATAAAGATATGACTTAGAAAAATCTTGTATCACCATCAGGTGTAAGCCCTAATCTCACCATCAGTTTCATGAGCAAGCGAACCCCTCAAATTAGATATTAGTGAAATCATTGTTTATCTTAGCCAAGCAAACTATCGATTGAGCAACTAAGTGAAACCATCGATCTAATACTAAAGAGAAAATAGTCCATGACTTCCTAGAATGAAAAGTTGTGAACCTTAAGAGTATTGTTGATCTAACACTTAGAGAAATTAGCAAATCAGTGATTAGAAAATCCATCGATTGTGACTCTAGTGAGACCATCAAAATAGCCATTGTGAGAGCATAAAAACCATCGATTGTGAGAGAAAACAAAGTCATCATTTTTAATAAAAGAAGAAGATCCAAAATAGCAACTAAGTAACCATCATCAATTGGCAAAAGAATCTCAACCATCTATTTATGGAAACAAGAGAAAATCATCTGAAAGCATTCAGAGAAAAACCGTCATTTGAGAGAGAAGCAAAACCATTGACTTCAACCACTTGGGATAGCATCACAAGACTTGTTTCTCAAACATAAGAAAGTCCAAGAGAGAATATAAATCAAAACCATTAATTGGCACACAATGGTCAAACCATACAACATCAAAACCAACTATTGGAGTGAAGCACAAGGAGGAAAAACATGCTCAAAACCCTAGGAAAACCAACGTACATGGGTCTTAAGATAACCATCAGTCATTTAATGATGAAGACCATATAACCATCATTTATTAAGCTCCCCAAAGTCATTGAAATAGTAATTAAAGTACCAAAATCATTCCTTTCTATAGTCCAACCGATCGGGTACCCAACAAGTAGAAAAACATTTTCAAGGCACCAACTAAATCATAGCTAATTTTAACCATTCAAACACCATAGATTAGTATGACTAAGGAATCCATCAACCAATTAGAGATAAGAATATTATGACCATGGGTTCTTAGGCATATAATAAGGTTATCATAACAGTAGCAACTCACCACCATAGTTCTACACAAAAGACTAGTCATCAGATCATGAAGCAAGGTAGAAATCAGCTCAATTAGGTCAAGGAAAGCCATCAATTCCCACCATAACAACTCCATCAATTCGTGGAAAAGCAAGGTATGAAGCTCATATCCCCACATAGAGAACGTGCACAAGATTAAGGAGAGTAACCAGAGAGTTATATACCCAAAAATCATCACATATATACACAACTTAGCTAAGGATTCAAAATTGCTACTCATTACTAGGTTTTAGAGCAAGATTTAGCATGGCAAGTTATATGGTAAGAAATAAACGTGGATCAAGTTATATAACTTGCCTCCAGAAGAAAGTTATGGATCCAAAAATCAAGAAACTTGAGGAAGAAGGAAGAAAATCCTAGCTTTGAGCTTCTCCATTCGTCCAAACTAGTTCTATCTCCAAGAATGAGAAACCCTAGATCAAAGGAGCAAGAAGAAGAGTATCTTTAATGTTTTTAGCACAAACCCAACCATGGGGACTAGGGATCTGACCAAGAAGAAGAGAAAGAAGGGTAGGATAAGAAAGGAAACGAGCATAAGAGATAAGAGATTACTTGCTTGAGTCAAGAGAAACTAAGGAAGCTTTGAAATCTTGAAAGAAGACTAAATTTGAATCCCATGATCATATGGAAGTAGATAGCCCCAAGGCCCTCCTATCTTGAGCTTATTTTCCTTCCTCAAGAGAGAGGGACGAGATATAGAAGAAGGGGGAGAAGAGAAGGCATGATATGAGTGTAAGAAATCATTTTGCAAGAAAGGAGGAAAATATAAAAGATAAAAGGGAGAGAGAAGAAAGAGGCAAGGTGTCTCGCAAAACATGCCAAGTGTCCATGGTCAAGACCATCACTTGCATGCAGACCAACAACCCATAGATAGTGGGAATCAAGAGTTCCACTGAAACTTGGCTCCCAAAATAGCTGTTGGCTCCACTCACAAAGAATCCAATCCAAATATATCATACAAGGTGAGATGGGAGGAAAATTCTAAATAGTTGTGATGCACAAAAATCAAGGTGCAATTAGGAGCCCCATGTCACAACTAACTCTAGAATGATATAAAAACATGTAAGGTTGTGATGCACAAAAATCAAGGTGCAATTAGGAGCCCCATGTCACAACTAACTCTAGAATAATATAAAAACATGTAAGGCACAAAAATCACGTGAAAAATTGTAAGAAAAACATCAGATGTGGGTAAATTGCATAAAAGTTCAAAACATACACAAAATTGCATAACTTGCTCAAACAATGTCCAAATTGGACCCAACTTGAAACATAGCTTAAATAACTAATTTCAAAGCATAATATAAATTTTAATTAAACATGTTAAGCATCAAATCAGGTAAATTAATCACAATTAGGGTTTAGGCTAGGCCAGGGGCCTACATATCTCAAATTGCCCCATATGTCATGAACAAGACCGCTTATAAAAAAAGTTGTTTTGGCTGGGTTGCATTACTGAGACAACCAATCCTTAACTTTAGAAACAATTTCTAACAACTCATGATGGAGAAGATATTATGATAGTTTGGAATCTAAAGTAAAAGACGTGTATGCTAACTTAGATAAGCATCACTGGTACATATTATATGGGAATAATGACTGGTATCATGCGATGGCTTCAATGTGATACCAATCTTTTCAACATTGACAATTAATGTTCAAAGTGAGACTAGTTTTGCAAAAAACTCCATTAGGAGGGGAGTTTCCATCATTGATACCCAATTGATATAGTGCTATCTTCAACTTGGGGTAGATATTAGTGGTGGCAGAGCCATCACATACACAACTATTGCAGTGAGTGCTTCTTCCCTGATGGTCATTTACTGCACTATGACTCTGCTTCTTCTTTCAGAGTACATAGTTTCCACCCAACTTCCCCCAGTGATATGTAATAGGTTGACATTGGGGACCCTATGGTACATAGATTATGTGTTCCATTGTTGTAGCTCTTAAATCAAAAGGCAATGCATGCATCACAGAAATATCATATCATGATGTGCAGGGAATCATTCTAGAGAACTCAATATTAAGGGGATTTGAGAAGTTCCAACTATCCTACAAGGAGTGTTTCATCATCTGTACACCCAACATATGTAGATATCATCACAAATCATCGACCAAAACTTCTCAAGGTCTATTGTAGAAACAAACAATCATTTGGAACACAAAGGAAAACATGTAATTTATCATCTTCTATTTGCCTTTTACGATAGTGGAAACTGCCAAACTCATTAGGGTTATCATAGGATGTGTGTGGTAGGAGTTTGAATCACAGGAAGACTCTACACAATATGCCTTCTTCACAATCTAGATATCAATAAAATCTAGGATTGTACCAATAGATCAATAATAGGCACATGTTTATAAGGTGAGGATGGAGATGAGTATTTGCGATGCACATGACTTCTATATATGTATATTAAATGTAAGGACCCTGAGCTAGCTTAGTGCTTGAGTATGATTCTTTGCTTAATAAGATTCTTAGAACCTTAATCTAATCCTTTGATATGCTTAGTTAACATGTGAAAATCTTATGCTTCTAGTTTGGTCCAGTTCTGATGATGTTTGAGCTTTTAATGCTTATTTTCAACCAAGTTGTAATTTACCCATGTTGAGGGGTTATCTTGCAATTTGTCACATGTTGAGTGTGTCCTTAGTGATTTAGAATCATGAGAGAGGGAGTGATGCTATGTCACGCCTTGTTGGACCTTGGTCGATGAGGTGGCATCATGTGGTGATGGTAGGGTTTCTAGGGTTTTGCTTGGTGTTGACCACATTGAGCTTGGTTGAGTGTTGTGACATTTGCTTCGACCTTGTAGGTGTGCTTTGGGTGTATCTCGACCAAAACACCTTCCTTGAGTGGTTTTTTTTTTACCTTGATGGTCTTAGGGTGTTTTTGGTCGAGATGGTTGTCTTCTTATGATGTGTGTTGACTAGGGTTGTTTGGTGACCTTTAGTTGTGGCCGAGACAAGGTATCTTGGTGTTTGTTTCGACCTCTACGGTGGTGGTGACCCATGTGGTCAAGAACCCACCCATATTTGTCACCATAGGTTACATGCATGTGTTTAGTGTTGCATGTTGATTTCTTTTGTGAACAAGTGTCTCTTTGGTGCTCTCTCATGTTGACACCTCAACCCTACCTTACTTCCCTCCTCCCTTGATTATATAACCTATTTCTTCTACATGCAAGTGATCTTTTCGGCCCTCCTTCTTCCCTTTCTTGTGTTCATCCTTGGAGCTTTGAGGATCAAGAAGGATTGATCTTGGGTGCTTTGGAGGTCGACCAACCTTGCATGTGGTGCTTTGGAGCTTGATCACCTTCTTTGTGGTGATTCTTGGTGGTTTCTCTTCTTGGTAAGTGGTTCTACCTTCTTGATCATGCTTTTCCTTTGGAACCATACCTTCCTTATTCTCCTTTTCTTCCATTAGACCATGTTTTGACATGATGGCTACCTTGGAAATCTTCTCCTCACAAAGGTTGTAGGCTATGTTTTGACAAGGTGATATCGAAGTGAGAAGAGCTCTCTTCTTCCCTCTTGCTTCTTGGCTCGGCCTAGGGTTTTTCACCCACTTTCTTGAGCATCCTTTAGCCCATACTGTTCTTGTCTGTTGAGATGATCTTGTGTCCGATGTGTTGATCCAAGTTGGAGCATATTATTCTCTCTTGGAGCCTTTGATCTTGGAGCTTGGTTCTCTACCTAAGGAGGGTTATATAACTCTCTACCTTCTTCTATTACTTGCATCATATTATTGTTTGCATGCTAATATTTTGATCTCTACTCCCAATAATAATGTGCTATATGAGGTTATCATGATCTAAGGTTTAAGACTTTGTAGTATTCTCATGTAGATTACACTCTTTCATAAACCCTAAATCCTTGTATCTGACTTGTTATGTGTTGGTTGAGGTGATTTTGATACATGCTACATGATTATTGGTTTCATCACTATGGTTTGGTTCGACCTTTGTGTTTTCTTAAGGTTTTGAGTTGGTTTCATTGAAGTTGAAGCTTAGTCTTCTTTACCTTGGTTTGGTTTCTTGAAGGTTCATGTTGAAGTTCAGATTTCAAGGTTTTGATGTTCTTTTTGCATGGAGTTTTCCACCTGGTTGATGATGATTTTACTTGATGTTAATCATCTAATCTGGTCATGGTATACTTCTTTTTTTGTTATGGTTTATCCCTTTTTTTTGGAAGGTTGTTTTTCTTTGTGGTATCTTGACCTTGTGGTCACTATCCCTATGACTTTGTTTTGGTCAAAACACTTTGATCATGGGATGATGGTTGTGATGCTTTGCTTTATTTGGTCAAAACATATGACCTTGTGTCATGAAAGCAATCCTAACCTTAATATGTTGAGGGTTGTAACACTCAAGAGTCGAGACACATGCTTTGGTGTCACGGTCGAAACCCTAACCCTAGGGTGGTCGAGATACTTATTTTATGGATGGTCGAAACATGTGTTTTGGTCATGGCCAAAATGCTTGTGTTGTGCATGGTTGAGAAACCTACTTTGTGGTGGTCAAGACACATGTTGTGCTTGTGGTCGAAACACTTGTCTTGAGAGTGGTCATGACACATGTTGAAGTAGTGGTCTATACAGTTACATGAGTCCATGGTTGAAACACATGTGGAACTTTGTATAGTGGTTACATATGCACATGTATATGTTGGTTGATACCTAATGATATTTGGATAGTTGATTAACCAAGTCAGTAATGATGTTCTAATCTTAGTATTCTCCCCGAAAGTGGGAGATGACATAATTAGGTTTTGATGGTTAAATTATGATATGCAACCCTAATCGGCTATACGTGTAACCCTAACCCTAATGTTGGGAAAGATGTTGTGTTTGCATGTCTCATTAGAAGTGATTACGACAATACAATGTTTTCTCTCTCTTGTTTATGAACCCCTAACCTTGTAGGTGAAATGAGTGTCATAGCTTGTATATGCTATGGTGGTGATCATATGACACATGGTGATGTCTATGATCCCTGATGAGACATACTGAGAACATACTGATGTGATGGGTACTATGACCTTATGAAGGCTTACTGCCTATTGTGAGGTGATATCCTCTAGTTATATGATTGAGGAATTGATATCCTACAGTGATTTGACATTGTTAATAGCCTTATATGGCTATTCGACATTGGTGATAGACTTGTATGGCTGTTTGACATTGGTGATATCCTTGTATGGCTTTTTGACATTGTTGATAGCCTTGTATGGTTGTTTGACATTGGTGATAATCTTGTATGGATGTGCGACATTGGTGATGGTCTTGTGAATTGCAGTGCTACAAGTATCATGTGATGATGATGTGAAAATTTCACATCTTGTACATTTTATATCTTCTAGAGTTGCAATATGCCCTTATCTTTGTAGAGTTTGTTTTGGATTTATACCTTGTAACTTGATTGATGCTAAAAGACACACAATTGTCTTAACTAATAAAATGAAACCCTAATCATGTAGGTTCCATGTGACATAGATCCATTCCAGTGTTAGAACTTGCTAGATGATGAAATGAGTCATTCCTATGGGAAACACAGAGCACATATTTTTTAATTTGTGGGATGCTCCTTGGATCCATAATTATAGGTTGTGTGAGACGGTCATGCATGAGCTATTCTCCTTGTGATATGTGATAGACAACAGTGTGAATGCATGTGATGCCTCTTTTTAAGAATGGCCATGCATGAGCCTGTTCTTCTAGCGCCATGACATGTACCAAGGTGGGCTAGGTGTTTTATATGGATGGCCACACATGAGCTAATCCTTCAACTTGACTATATGTTTCCGTTTTGCACTTGACTGATATGTCTCTGTGGTGTTTCTCTTATACTGACCAAGAGGTGTTGTAGAGGTCATATATCTCGGTTGTTCCATTAACCTTGTATGGCACCAATTTTGACTTAGTAGTTTTTGATGGGATTTGGGTGGTATGACTCAAATCCCCAGGGCTAAAATACGTAACACAATCATGTAGTGTATTTTCTTAGGGTCAAATATGAATAAAATTGGTTGAACCCTTTGCCTTATCTTTGTACTGATTTCTTGAAATATAATGTGGTAAGAGAAATCAACTGCTATACATGTTCTTCATATTCCTTCCTAGAATATTAATTGATCTATTGCTTAGTGGTAATTGCCTAGTTTGTTTAAATCTGCTTTATCAGTTTGATACATATCATTTAGCTGAATTTGCTCAACATGTTAAGTGTGTTATATACCTGCTTAGTTATCTGTGCTTTTAATAGATGTTGGAGGAGAGTTATATCTCTCACTGCGATGTTTGGACTCACCCCGTGAGTTTCCACATCTTTTAGGTGGTCGAGCACGAGCAGGTAGAGGTCGTGCTATTGATGCTGAACAACAAGAGGAGTAGTAGATGTGTAAAGGTTGGATGATCTGCTTGTGTTTTTTAGTAGAGTCATATGTGTCATACCTGTACTCTCAGGTCCTTGGGGGAGTTTTGTAGATGTTGTATATTGACGCAATTTTACTATGTGCTAAAACGCAAGAGAACGCGTCGAGTAGTATAGGCCTTTGTGAGGCCCGAGTCGAACACAGGGATACTGGGAATTGTTGGAGACTCCTACTAACTATTTGCGATCAGCTAAGCCGAATAACAAATTGAGAGTTGTTGTTGAAATTAAAATAAAAATAGAAATAAAACAAAACAAATGATCGATTAAATGTTGATTTAATCAATTCAAAAGAGTATCTTTAGGATTGCGGTTTCATCGCGGGTTGTCATTGTATTAGATTTTATATAATGCCTCAATTTTATCACTCTATCCAGGTAGTGGCCTGAAAATAGAATTGCCCACTGTCGTGGTGCAATTCACTACCTAGGTCTAGGTTGGTTCCACCGTTGTAGTAACCTATACCCTAAACTAGGTGCATTATGAACGAACTCTCAGTATCCACCATTAATTTTACACCACCTTGGTCAAGGGATTTATCGAGTAATGTAGATTTCATCTCTTTTCAGCCGTTAATCCTTCTTTCAAAGTGATTAAGGGCATTAGGTTATTATTATGGTGATCAAGCATAACAATATATGGAGAAAACAAAACTATACCACGGATTTAAGAGATAAAATATGAATTACTATTATAAAATTGTCATACAATGAATCCCCGGGCTACTCCCGGTCCTAAAGACGAAGGGGATTAGCCTTGCATGTTCATCTCAAACAAGTACAAGGTAGAGATAGCGGAAATCATGTGCAAAACATGAATTGAGAGGTGAAACCCCTGAATGGAGAAGAACCGGTTCATCCTTTGCATATAACACGTGCTCTCCCGCCTTTTGGTGGTGAAATCCATCTTCTGCGGCGTCCGAATCAACTGGTATGAGCTTCTAGCCTCCGTTCTCCTCGCTACTGCTCCTCGGTACTCATGCAATGGCTAATGAGATCCCCCCCACGTCTGGGCGGCCGTCATTAGTTATATCTCCCTCATTAGGTCGCTAATTAACCATAGCCATCCGATTGAGATCATTAGGAAGCCAACTCATATCCTACGGTGTCGATACGATCGACGCGAGTCGATGGTATCGACCCGTTGTAGTAGCGGCCACCCTTCTTTCCTTTCGTCCGAGTGCCTGATGTAGTCTCGATACCATCGACGCGGGTCGATGGTATTGACTACCCTGTAGCGACAGTTTTGTCGTTTTGCGTCGCTGTAGCCTCTGTGCGTCGATGGTATCGACTTGGTGTCGATACTATCGACTGCTTCTTCGCCAGCAACCTGATGATAGCTCGATACCATCGACATCCCTGTCGATAGTATTGACTTTTTTCTGATACTCTCGGCTGGCAGCCTGTGATCATGTCGATGGTATCGACGGAAGCAAATACTCGTTTGTCCTGAAATTCAAACACAAGATCACATAAATTCACACAAATAATAATATTTTGACAATTGATGCTCAAAACGATGAAATAAAGGGGATTTGACATAAAATAATAGCAAAGACCAAAGTGAATGAATTATGCCACATTAACCATAAAAATGACTAATAAAAGCATAAAACACATATGAAACAGGTCTATAAATGCGACTCAAAATCGTCGCATCAAACTCCCCTAAGCTTGAACGTTGCTCGCCCTCGAGCAACTAATCCTTAGAATAGAACTGCTAATGTCAACTGAAGAACAACACATCACAACCAACATCCAAATGACTCCCACCTAACAATCACATATCGGCCCTCTCTAACCACAGAATGGTAATTACCTTGTAGGCGACAATAATCATCCATAAGAGAAATTGACCTCAAAACTGATGAACACTATCACGTAAGGCAGTTAACATAATAAAACTCGCCGGTTTAGACTTGGTGCATCTTGTGATCTCTTATACTACGTTGCTCACCCTAAATACCATCTAAATGGAAGCAGTTCTCCTGATATAGATTAGTGAGGATAAATTCATGGTGGCCTACCAATCCGAGCAACGGGTGGATGAAGATGGGTGGTTCATGGAAGAAAATGGAAGTATTTTACAGTTTCAACATGCATAAAACAAAAATGTCCTACATGATGAAAATGCACATGAGAAATGCCCTAATGCCTAAAACTGGGTGGAATGATGCATGCACTAACCATCCACCTCAAAACAAGATGGACGTCTATGTAAGCTACATCATGTACTCAATAATTCTTAAAATGCAGGTGATATTATGTTCCTTTCTCCTTCTTATTCTAATTGCTTCTAAATAACTTTCTCTTGTTTTTTTTCATTTTTCAAACCCTTATATCCATAATTGATAATGAATATTTTATTGGGCTTATTTTTCTTCATAACTCAGAAATTTGCACTTATTTAGAAGGTATGGAACAATTTAATTCACCATTGAAGAAAAATTGAGATACATGATATACTTTATGCATGAAAAATGATGAATGTATCTACATGACATGCACCTAAAGGTAATGTGCATGTGTCACTATTCTCATTTTTTTCTTTCTTTTTATGAAAAACATATGGAAAAAGAATTAATGCAAGCCCTATCTACGTGCAATGCAGTCAAAGAAGTTAAAACTGTAAAGTACTTCCAATTCTTGTGGTGGATTGCAAAAAGTGAAAAGGTGGAAAGATCACAAGACTAGGTGACTGAACCTTAGATAAATATTATGTGTCCCTCCTTACTGACCTGTGTAGTAATTAAGAAGTTTCTCTCTCCTACTTCCGATTAAAGTCACATTACCATTTGATCGGATTAGGCTCAAACAAACATGTCCGTCCACTTCCATGAATCATTAGGAGTACAGTTGTGAATTGTTGTCTTAGAGTTGACAGAACCAATCATTTTCGTAGGTTAATTGCACAAGGTTAAACACGACAAGCTTTGCACATGTACAAATTTTTTTTTAAATTCCCTTGATTTTTCCCATGCACACTCTAGAGATGACACAAACTTTATGACCTCCACGATTAGACTAGATAGCATGTGGATCCTAAACAAACTAAACTTAAAAAGAACAAAAACAAATAATGTTAAAAACTAAAAACAATAAAAGAGATAAAGATGTTCCAACTACCCCCCTAAGCTTGAATTCGACTATGGCCTCATAGTAAAAAACAAACTTAAAGATTGGAACAGTGATACCAGATCACTCCTGTGGTGGTGGAGGCGGGTACTGCGGCACCGTGGGGTCCCAAGACAGGTATTTCCCCTGGAAATTCGGATCATACTGAGGCATCGGAGGAGGCTGTGGATACCCCCCAAAATAATTTTGGCTAAAGTAATGATCAAAAAATGGATGCTGCTGCTCCTCCATCCTATGAAGCCAGTCATGGATGTTCTGCTGATTCTTGAACAAAAGGCGCTCATTCTCAAAGATCGCCTGCTGATTGATGAAGAGCCGGTTGGTAGTATCTTGAATACCGGCAAAGGTGGCTGTGTGGCCATGCTGGGTCTGCTGGATGTCTTGCAGCATCGCGTACATGCCCTGCATGGAATAGGCATCCTCGCTTGACTGCGAGGGCAGTGGTGGTGGCGGCGTACGCTGTGATGATGAAGATGCACCAGGATGCATCCGAGGACGCTTCTGTGGTGCCACTCGTGCCCGAAGAGGTGTAAAGGCCTCATCTTCCTCCTCAGCCTCGTCGTCATGTCCGTCGTCGCCACCGTCATTGTCGCCTTCTTCATCGGAGTCGGTGATGGATATGATTGGCCATTGAAAATGTTTTGCCCCGTCGATGTTGAAGACCGGATCGGGCAGCGCGCACTCCTGGTAGGCGTGGTTGACATGGCAATGCGCAAACGCCACGCCATCTCGGAGAAGTAGGAGATTGGACCGGTGTAAATGCTGCAAGTTTACCTTGCTTCTTGAAGAGAGAGGAGTCAACTACTCGAGATTCAACCCCAGGTAGATGGCCAGCTTAGTGATAAGCCCGCCAAAGTGAATCGGGGCTTTTCTCGTACTCCTCTTCACGTCCAATACTCGCTGCAGAAAGAAGGCACCCCAATTGCATTCTTGTCTCTTCAGGAGTTTATACAGAAAGAATAGGTCCGACCCCTGAAATTTGCTAAGGGCCAGATCACCCCGGGCAAAAAGCGTAGAACTCAGCATCCGGTGTAGTACTCGGACGAAAGGGTGCTTGAAATCGGCTACCGCGACATTGTGGTGGCTCACCGACTTCCCTTGCGGCACCGTCACCAGCTCGGAGAAGAGGGCATCGTAGTCAATGCGGTTGTCCGGCCGCCGGTGGTCGTACTGCGAATGGTTCCAGTTGAAAATCCTGTTGAACTGCTTGAGCGTGAGGGTGTAGTCGTGGTTGTACATCCGGAAAGACACCCGGCCCTTGATCCACTCACGATCGGTAGTTACGATGTCGTTGGGCATGACACAGACGTCCAGTGATGCCATGATCTCCACCACCAATTCCTTGTATGTGGGCCAGTCGCCGAAGAACGGCGGGCCATCTGCATGAAATTCCAGCTCGCCAGGCCTTATTGGTGGCGGGCCTACCCCTTTAGAATGTAGGCCAAGTTGGCCTTGAATCCGAGATCTCAAATCATTTCCCGGTCCACATACCGGGTGGGCTCTATCTTCCTCCGCATGATCTCCTCGTAGATCTTCCGGACCTCCGAGGAAGGATGGACAAGTCGGGGGCGTGCGATCGACGATGGCGGTGGTGGCACGAATTCCGGAATGTCCATCGGATTCACGCGCAAGGAGGAAGCTCCGGCCACATATGCCATGTTTGCGACGAGAAATGGGGATCAGAAAGAGAGCTCGGTGACGTTTGGAGAGTTGAATATCCACTCGATGAAGACCTTCGCTCGGTGCTGCTCATCGTCGGCTTGGAAGTCTCGGGGGGTCGCTCGACGCAAAGGGAGGAGATCGCTCTAAAAGTGTGACGTCAACTGACGTAATGAATCTCCTTAAATAGACTTGGCCGACGCCACTGTTAGCCCGTCGATGCTATCCGCCCCCTCACTGGTATCGACGGTCGTCGATGCTGGATTTGGAAACACGGATCGCTGACGTGTCGATACCATCGACATGGGTCGATGGTATCGATGCTGCACCCGGATCGACCGTCTTGATGCCGCAATCGCCGTTGATTCGTTCGTGCGGATCGGTGACGTGGATGGTCGATACCATCGACGGAAGTCAATAGTATCGACCCTGATTAGGGCAAATCCTCGCGAAGCCCAGCCGCCGCCTTTTTCACTTGAATGTGTCGATACCATCGACACGCCCGTCGATGGTATCGACTTTCCTGAGTCGATTTCTTCTGTAAATCTTCATAGATCTCGATGGTATCGATAGGCATCTCGATACCATCGACTTTTTCTTCACGACCTGCCTGTAGGTAGGTCGATACCATCGACGAGGCCGTCGACAGTATCGATGTAGAGAAAAATCCATAGTTGTCAGCCTGTACCATGGTCGATACCATCGACCAGTGTGTCTATGGTATCGACTCTGCCTCATCCTGCACAAAGAAAAAACTGATCACGGTATCTTTTTTACACTAAAAAGTGAACCAAAACAAATCAACCTACGATTGTACATAAACTAAACTAAGGTACCGATGGTTGGGTTGCCTCCCAACAAGCGCCCTTATTTAACGTCTTAGGCTAGACGATTTTAGGGCACCTTATTCATCCGAAAGTGAAATGAGTTTGACCTCATTCACCTTCCTCTTGTAATTTTCACCAAAATAGAGCTTCAACCTTTGTCCATTTACCAAAAACGTGGTATCACCATCACGCACTAAGATCGCGCCATGTGGTTTGACCTCTTCTACCACGAACGGTCCACTCCACCGGGATTTGAGCTTCCTGGGATGCAACTTGAGTCGTGAATTGAACAACAAAACACTATCTCCCTTTTTGAACGTGCGTAATTGGATGTGGCAGTCGTGGATCAGCTTTTTGCGCTCCTTGTATATCCGTGCGTTCTCATATGCCGTCATCCGTAGCTCGTCCAACTCGTTCAATTCCAGCAGTCTCTTCCTCCCCGCTTCATTGTAACTCAGGTTTAGCCTTCTCAGCGCCTAATGCACTTTGTGCTCTAACTCTAGCGGCAGGTGACAAGCCCGGCCATACGCCAACCTAAAAGGCATGGTGCCTATAGGTGTTTTGTACGCCGTCCTGTATGCCCACAGAGCATCCGGCAGTAGGGCACTCCAGTTCTTCCTCACGGATGCCACCGTACGCTCTAAAATCTTCTTAATTTCACAGTTGGATACCTCCACCTGGCCTTGCGTTTGCGGATGATATGGGGTACCTATGTTGTGCTTGACCCCATATTTCTTCAATAATGTCGAGAACTTCTGATTCCTAAAATGTGTACCCCCATCACTGATTATCATTAGGGGTACCCCAAACCTGCAGAAAATATTTTCTTTCACAAATCTTCACACTATAGTGGAATCATTAGTCCTTGTGGGTATTGCTTCCACCCACTTCGACACATAATCAACTGCTAATAAAATTTATAAATTAGAGTTTGAGGACACAAAGGGTCCCATGAAATCTATGCCCCACAAATCAAATACCTCCACTTCCTGAAACACATTCAGGGGCATCTCCTGTCGCTCTGAGATATTACCTGCTCGTTGGCAGGAATCACATTGCCTCACAAACTCGTAGGCATCTCAAAACAAAGTTGGCCAATAAAGGCCGCTCTCCAAAACTTTAGCTGCCGTGCGCGAGCTGGCATGGTGTCCTCCCGTAGGTGATGCGTGGCAATGACGTAAAATGCTCTCGTATTCCACTTCAGGCACACACTTGCGCAAGATATCGTCCCTGCATTGCTTAAGAAGAATTGGGTCATCCCAAAAATAATATCGTAAAGAATGGAAAAATCTTTTCTTCTCCTGATATGACCAATCTTCCGGGATGATCCCGCAAGCCAAATAGTTTACAATCTCAGCGAACCAAGGATCCTTAGAGTTAATTTTCAAAATCTGTTCATCCGGAAACGTCTCGATTATGGGTATATGTAAATCTTTTTCATCCACCCTTTCTAACCTAGACAAATGGTCAGCAACAACATTTTCAATCCCAGATTTATACTTGATTTTGATGTCAAATTCCTGTAAGAGCAAAATCCACCTAATGAGTCTAGGCTTTGCATCTTTTTTCTCCATTAAGTATTTGATTGCGGAATGGTCAGTCCATACAACTACTTTAGATCCCGCTAAATACTGCCGAAATTTTTCAAAAGTGAAAACAACGGCGAGTAATTCTTTCTCAGTAGTTGTATAATTTAATTGGGCGTCATTCAAAGTCTTTGAAGCGTAAAAAATCACGGTGGGTTTATTGTCCACCCGCTGCCCCAACACAGCTCCTACCGCAAAGTCCGAGGCATCACAGATTAGTTCGAACGGTTTCGTCCAATCCGGCATTTGAATAACCGGTGTAGAAATCAGTTTTTCTTTTAAAACGTCGAACGCATGTAGACATTTATCATTGAAATCAAATAAAGCACCTTTCTCTAAAAGCTCGGATAGAGGTTTCGTGATTTTAGAAAAATCTTTTATAAATCGACGATAGAACCCGTCGTGTCCCAAGAAACTTCTTACCCCTTTAACAGAATTTGGTGGGGGCAACTTGGAAATGACCTCAATTTTGACCGGTTCTACCTCTAAACCTTTGCTAGACACCTTGTGTCCTAGCACTATCTCCTCAGTCACCATCATGTGACATTTTTCCCAGTTAAGGACCAAATGTGTGTCCTCGCAGTGCTGTAAAACTTTGTCCAGATTATAGAGACATTCATCAAACGATGCACCATACACCGAAAAGTCATCCATAAATACCTCAAGACAATGTTCTACCATGTCAGAAAAGATAGCGAGCATGCAACGCTGAAAAGTCACAGGTGCATTGCATAAACCAAAATGCATTCAGCGGTACGCGAAAGTCCCATAGGGACAAGTGAAGGTAGATTTCTCTTGATCCAAAGGATCAATCAAGATCTGGTTGTACCCCGAGTACCCGTCTAGAAAACAGAAGTGCGATCGGCCGGAAAGACACTCTAGGATTTGATCAATGAAAGGTAAAGGAAAGTGATGCTTTAGCGTGGCGGAATTTAAACGGCGGTAATCAATACAAACTCGCCACCTGGTTACCAATCGGGTGGTGACAGGTTCATTTAACATATTTTGGGTGACAGTAATTCCCCCCTTCTTAGGGACTACCTGTGTGGGACTCGCCCATGTCGAGTCTGATATGGCGTAAATAATACCTGCAACAAGAAGTTTAATGACCTCCTTCTTCACAACATCCATCATGCTTGGATTGAGATGTCATTGAGGTTGGATCACGGGCTTGGCTCCCTCCTCGAGCCGAATCTTGTGTTGACATAGAGTAGGGGAAATCCCCTTGATATCTGCAACGGACCACCCAAAAGCTCCTCGGTGGTTCTTCAGCACTATCAACAGTTGGTCTTCCTCTTCTGCACTCAGATAAGAAGATATGATCACTGGTAACTTGTCCTCCCCAGCTAGGAAGACATATTTGAGATGCGGTGGCAACAACTTTAATTCTAGATCCGGCGGGCTGATCAAAGATGATTGAAATGGCAGGGGAAATTCACCTAGATCTTCATAATGCCTCGCATAGAAGCATGGAAGCATCTGGAGCATCTTGGCACACTCCTTGAGAGATTTTCTCCTCATCCAATCATGTGTAATATTTACCAAACAAGCCTCCAATGGTAATTCTGGGTATGCATAAAAAACAGAAATAGCAATTACATCATCTTCCATGGAAGGCGGAATGTCCTCATCCTCATCATTCAGGAATCCCACAGCTTTGCATAGAGAAACTTCTTTGGTCTGCTCCATGATATCCATAGCCAAAGTTCCATTGTCCACCTTGCTCATCACATGAGCCATGTCTAGAAATGGCTTCCCAAGACAGAGTGAAATATTATTATCCAGATGTTTTACCACCTTGCATTGTTCCTTTGCCTCAGATGACACAGTACTAGAAGGCATGACCATCTCAAAGCGGTCATCGGCTATGCCCAAGGTCAAGCGACCTCTCCCCATCTCTAAGATCATGTCAGTTGTAGCTTGGAAAGGACGTCCAAGTAACAGCTCGTTGCCATGTTCATCCTGCATCTCCATGACTACAAAATTTGGTGGAAAGACAAATCTATCCACCTTCACTAACACATCTTCACAGATTCCATAAGGTTTTACCACAGAGTTATCCGCCAATTGAATCGTCATATTGCTGGGCCGTGACTCCTTCAATCCCAGCTTTTTGAATGTAGAAAGGGGCATCAAATTGATGCTTTCCCCTGAGTCACATAACGCTTCACCGAATTTAACCTTCCCAATATAACAAGAAATGTTAAAGCACCCTGGATCTTGCCTCTTTGGCGGCAAAGTGCCCATGATGAAGGCACTCACTTGCTCCTTTAGCACGACAACCTCTGTATTCGGAATTTTCCTCTTCTTCGTTATGATGTCTTTTAGAAACTTCCCGTATGAAGGAATTTGCTCAATGGCTTCCAATAAATTGATATTGACTGAAATCTTCCTAAAACTATCTAAGAACTTCTTGAATTGCGCATCTGCCTTCCTTACCTTAGCACTATTTGGATACGAGACCAGAACAGTTTGTGCCCTTTGATGAGGTGGCACATAAGGTGTCTTTTTCTGAGGTTCCTCCTCTGCAACCTGTTCTTCAGTATCATCCACGGCTGTGTCATCAACGTGCCCTGTGACTGGTGGTGGCAGCTCCTCATTGGCTTCACCTTCTATCTCAGCCTGTGGTGTGCTTGTCTCCTCGGCCCTTGGATTTAACAATTTCTTGCCGCTTCTTAGCAAGACAGCCTTTACCTGCTGGTTTCCCCCTGGAACATTGGTATATTCCCCGGAAAACCTGGATGTGCCGGTTTCTTCAAACTGGCAATCTATGCTGCCATCTGTTCCATAGATGTTTCAATGGTCCTCATTTGCGCCCCATGGCTCTGCAGTGTTTGCCCAAACTGATTCATAAACTCCCCTTGCTGTTTAATTTGCTGGCCAAACGTAGTCATGAGTTCTTGATTTTGCTTAATCACCTGATTGAGCAGCTCTGTGCTCTTATCCTCCGCAGCTGGTTGGGGTTTGGCATCCGGATCCTATAGAAAATTGTTTGGATCCTTCCATGAGAACTTTTTGTCTTTTCTCCATGAATAATCATTGTTCCTATAACCTTGCTGCTGCCTCATAAATTTCACTTGAGCCTCATCCTCGGACTTAGTATCTTCCTTTGCGAGCAATTTCTTTGCGAGAAGATCCATCTTCTCATTCAGTTCTTTTATTGCCTTGGACTCACCTGCTACTCGAACTTGCTCTACCAGGGCCTCTTTCTCTCTCACCCCATGACTGCTTTCTAGCTATATTCTTTAGTATCTCCCAGCATCTGGTGTCCGTATTGTTCAGAAAGAATCCTGACCCAACTGAATCCAGATTACTCCTATCGTGCTCGGAGAGAGCAAAATAGAAGATCTTTACCTGTGTTTCTTTATCAAGCCCGTGATGCAGACACCGTCTCAGCATGACCTGGAACCTCTCCCAGGTCTCAGAATATGTCTCACCTACCTGTTTGGTAAAGTTATGGATCTTCCTGATCATGTCGTTGGTCTTCTCAGGAGGAAAGAACCTCTCAAAGAAAACCTCCACCATATGGTCCCTGGACTCCACAAAATCATCATCTAAATTGTGTAGCCATTCTCGCACGGCTCCTGCCAATGAACTCGGGAAAAGCTTAAGATAAAGTGCATCCTGTGGAAACCTGTCAATTTTAACCATGTCACAGTTCTCAACAAACTGACTTATATG
Source organism: Alisma plantago-aquatica (assembly GCA_963693085.1). Lineage (NCBI taxonomy): Eukaryota > Viridiplantae > Streptophyta > Magnoliopsida > Alismatales > Alismataceae > Alisma > Alisma plantago-aquatica. The sequence continues at coordinate 1,053,598,848 of OY856411.1, read as the reverse complement.
CGCGACGGGGTCCTCATTCTTGAGCCCATGAAAAGAATTGGACTTCACCAGATTTATCAAAGCTGGATCAATCTTATAGGTAGGTATGTTGATTGCTTGCTTCTTTATAGGCCCTTTTGACGCGGATGCGGAAGAAGCCTTGATCTTCTCCCATATTGTTTGTGGCTCGTCCATATCTTCTTGTTCAGGTTCTGACTCTATTTCCTCAAGATGGTCCTGATTATAACCGTCCTCGTCTTCTGGTCCCGTAAGTGAACCCTCTGGTGCGCATCGCGTATAATCAGTGTTACGCGTCCGCACCATACACAATACCTGAAATAAGAAAATTCGAGTTCAGTACAGTGCTGCGACGAGTATAAAAATTATCAAACAATTTAGAAATATTTGAAGTTGTTTCAAGATAATAAAAAAATGTGGCCTAGAATGGCCGCTCGTAGCACTCAAAGTGCCAACAATTCGCCGTATCCCCGGCAACGGCACCAAAAACTTGACGCAATTTTACTATGCGCTTAAACGCAAGAGAACGCGTCGAGTAGTATAGGCCTTTGTGAGGCCCGAGTCGAACACAGGGATACTGGGAATTGTTGGATACTCCTACTAACTATTTGCGATCAGCTAAGCCGAATAACAAATTGAGAGTTGTTGTTGAAATTAAAATAAAAATAGAAATAAAACAAAACAAACGATCGATTAAATGTTGATTTAATCAATTCAAAAGAGTATCTTTAGGATTGCGGTTTCACCGCGGGTTATCATTGTATTAGATTTTATATAATGCCTCAATTTTATCTCTCTATCCGGGTAGTGGCCTGAAAACAGAATTGCCCACTGTCGTGGTGCAATTCACTGCCTAGGTCTAGGTCGGTTCCACCGTCGTAGTAACCTATACCCTAAATTAGGTGCATTATGAACGTTCTCTCAGTATCCACCATTAATTTTACACCACCTTGGTCAAGGGATTTATCGATTAATGTAGATTTCGTCTCTTTTTAGCCGTTAATCCTTCTTTCAAAGTGATTAAGGGCATTAGGTTATTATTATGGTGATCAAGCATAATAATATATGGAGAAAACGAAACTATATTACGGATTTAAGAGATAAAATATGAATTACTATTATAAAATTGTCATACAATGAATCCCCGGGTTACTCCCGGTCCTAAAGACGAAGGGGATTAGCCCCGCATGTTCATCTCAAACAAGTACAAGGTAGAGATAGGGGAAATCATGTGCAAAACGTGAATTGAGAAGTGAAACCCCTGAACAGAGAAGAACCGGTTGATCCTTTGCATATAACACGTGCTCTCCCGCCTTTCGGTGGTGAAATCCGTCTTCTGCGGTGTCCGAATCAACTGGTATGAGCTTCTAGCCTCCGTTCTCCTCGCTACTGCTCCTTGGTACTCATGCAATAGCTAATGAGATCCCCCCATGTATGGGCGGCCGTCATTAGGTATATCTCCCTCATTAGGTCGCTAATTAACCATAGCCGTCCGATTGAGATCATTAGGAAGCCAACTCATATCCTACGGTGTTGATACCATCGACGCGAGTCGATGGTATCGACCCACTGTAGTAGTGGTCGCCCTTCTTTCCTTTCGTCTGAGTGCGTGATGTAGTCTTGATACCATCGACGCGGGTCGATGGTATCGACTACCTTGTAGAGACGGTTTTGTCGTTTTGCGTCGCTGTAGCCTCCGTGCATCGATGGTATCGACTGCTTCTTCGCCAGCAACCTCATGATAGCTCGATACCATCAACATCCCTGTCGATAGTATCGACTTTTTGCTGATACTCGCGGCTGGCAGCCTGTGATCATGTCGATGGTATCAACGAAAGCAAATACTCGTTTGTCCTGAAATTCAAACACAAGATCACATAAATTCACACAAATAATAATATTTTGACAATTGATGCTCAAAATGATGAAATAAAGGGGATTTGACATAAAATAGTAGCAAAGACCAAAGTGAATGAATTATGCCACATTAACCATAAAAATGACTAATAAAAGCATAAAACACATATGAAACGGGTCTATAAATGCGACTCAAAATCATCGCATCATATATCGAGACAATGTTTTGGCTCTATGCCCTTGTTGTACAGATGTGGCATGTATATATGTGAACATCTTATCATATGTATAGGTTGTGGACAATGAGTCAGTGAATAGTGATATGTCATAATCTTCTGGTAGGTATTATATATATACATGTGGCTTTTGTGGACTTTGATGTAATATGTTTCCACTTGTGGTGGATATGTGAAATCGGCTTTTAATTTCTTGTTATTTCTGGTAACCTGGTTTGTTAGTGTAATTCCACATTTTGTTTTGAGTGATATCTCGGTGTGGAGCGAAGGGGAGTCACATTAAATGTGTCTTGTATTTGTAAAAATTTAGAATAATGTTTAAAATTGTAATGTAATCACAACCCATTTGGTAAATGAAAAGTTAAAATTGCAACATATTATTATAAACACATAAAGGGTCAAACTATTTAAGATGTTTTCATGCTTATATTTTCTTTGTGAGTCTTTGCATGCAAAGGAGTTAGTGATCTTCTGAAAATAGGATTTGATGTTTCATCTCTTATAAATTAGAATTCTCAAGAAAGAAAGATACATAGATATATGTTCGCATGATTGAGTATACTATCTACAACTCATGGTTAGCATGCCTTTTTTTATTAACCAAAAAGAAGTAACTATATTGAAGGATATTCACCTTCTTTTCTTAGTAGAAATTTAAGAAAAGAGTTTTTTTATAATTACTACGAAATTACTTGCTTGGGCTACTTATTATATTCTTTCCTGAAATAATTGTCACAATTATGAGGTTTTATCATAGCCTAGCTTATATTAATCACCATACTTTTATGAATTTGATTTATAATTGTATAAATAAAAAATTTCTTAAAAGTTGCTAAATATAACACTCAAGAAACAAACATTACACATAAAATAAATGTGGAACTACCTTTTATACATTTAATATTGAAACATGACATTGGATCTAGGCTTGCTGGAGGAAATCGATGGAAGTTGGAGTAAAAGAAAGTACAAAAGAGTTGTTGATGTGGTAGCAAAAACACTCAGAACAATATCTTAAGAATTGCACTACAAACGAAGATGAGAGAAGCAAAATAGAGTTAATCAAATCGCTAATAATAAAAATCTTAAATCAAACATGACTAATGGTGATCTATATATATGTTTAATATATAAATGAAGGGTAAGAAATGTAAAATACTTTAACTGAGTATGATAAACCAAAATTATGCATTTTCATCCCTTCAAAAATTTAGTATTTGAATATCTCAATATATACAATATTTTTGTGCAATAGTTGTACACATCAGTAGTTGATGATCGAATTAGAATTTTATTATTCGAATTTGAAATCCCTCTGGACATTGATACATAAAGTTTTCCATGACAAAACATAGGTTCTTGCAAGGATATACAAACATAAGGGAATTTTTGTCCTTGTGCTTTATTTATAGTCATGGGAAAGGACAAATGAATAGGAAATTGTTTTCTTTTAATTGAGAAAGGATGGGCTGCATTTTATTTTGGAAACATTGGAATCCTTAGAAAAAGAAATTCTCTTCCTGCATTATGACCAACAACTATTCTGGCTTGAATGATATTTTGTTGAAAATCTATGCAAACAATTCTTGTTCCATTGCATAGATCATTTGGAGGATCCAAATTTTTGAACAATATAATTGAACAATTTCCTTTAAGAATCAACTAATGAGGTGGCATTCCAAGAGGTGTTTCACTATTTAAAAACTCCACTTGATAGTTATGATTTGTCTCATCAATTGTTGTGTTAAAGCTGAGATAAATGTATTCATCACCTGGAATTTTTTTTATTATCAAATAATTTATATCATCAACATAATCATTCTTAGAGGTCAATATTGCTCATGATGTCATATAATCTGGACAATCAAAATTTTCAAGTAAAAGAGGAAATATAGATCCAATTGGTCTTAACTTTGACCTTTCATCATCACCATCATCATATTTAATTAACATATACTTAGGAATACTGATTAAGTCTTTCACTTCATAAGGTTCACTTCCTTTACCAATTCTCATTAATAAATCTGAAAATACAGGATCAAAAGCAGCTCACATATTTTTTGTAACTGTACTTTTTTCATTAAAGGCCACAAACATGATCCTACTAGAGATTCTTCAATTGTTTGTGAATGATTTCCTTTAGGGACAACAGGAAACACTTGCTTAAAATCTCCACCAGAAATGACCATCTAGCCACTAAAAGGTAATTCATAATTTTCTAGTATATCTTTTATGGAATGGTCTAAAGCTTCAATTGATGTTTCCTTTCTATTTGAGCTTCATACCAAATTATCACTTTTTCTTGATGAATTAAATCAGCTAGATCACTTTTCTAATTTGAGAGAACAAGTAGATGAAATATTGACATCAAGTGGTATTTTGAATCTGAAGTGAGCAGTACGCCCCCTAGAATTATTGATGTTGCAACACCACATGTAGCTCTATTGAGTTATTACTTCTTACTTGGGCTAGTATTACACGATATAGAAATGTTTTCCCAGTCTCCAAGGTCCATCAACAAAGAAAATTCCATCACCTTTAGTATTAATCCTTTCCATGATAATATCAAATGCATATTTTTGTTCTTCATTCAAAATTTTAACAACATTAATATCATCTATAGGAATTAGTATAACAACCTCATTTACTATATCTCTTGAAATATTATTCTGCGAACCTCTTCCAATGGAGGTAGTGGGAAAATCAAAATCATTGATATCTTTTCCAATGCTTTCAAGTATAACTTGAATATCTTCTACTGTCATCTAGATTTGATCTTCAATTGTTACTTCATTATTTCTGGAAAAATCTTGCAAAGCATGAAGATATAGGAGTCTCAAATACAAAAGATTTGGTTGATACTTGGGTGTTCCAATTCTCCATCACCGATTGAAAAAGTTCATGCATGGCTCAATTGTATAAGAAATCAGGGACTATATGTCAAGATGGATTTCCCATCATCCCTTCCTTACCAAGAGAATTACACTCACTAGTTTACTCTCTAGGACATCCCTTCATATGCTATACAATCATTATAGCTCACACCATTGCTTTGTCAAGCCATAAATCAACACGTAAAAGACTTTATCTAGTTTTGTGGTTGTGAGCATAAGAAACTATACATGATTACTTGGAAAAAAGTCATGATGTGTAAGGACTTTGGCATGCTTGGAATCAAGGATGCAAAAGACTTGAAAGTTTCACTTATGATCAGTAATGTGCGGCACTTTTTGAATAATATGTTCAACCTTTGGGTATAGATTATGCGCGACAAGTACATGCATAATGAGGTTCTAATTTTAGAACCCTCTTTGTCTGTCTGGTCATTCATCAAGAATCACATTGACCTGATCAAATAGTCGATCCAAAAAGCAATCAATTCTGGCTATAACATGAATGTATGACAAGATTAATGGTTACATGGTTCCTCAGTGAAGGATCTTAATCCACCCTTATTGTTTCTACTGAGTTAACATACCTCTTAGTTTCCACCATGGTTCTGTACATCCTTGAATGGGATTGGTTATTTATTTATGACTCTCTCTCACATACCTCTTTCTCTTTCATACAACATATCGACCAGACACATGGTCTTGGCCACATGAGTTAAGAGGCAAAATCAGATGTGGCTTATACAACATTATGCCATCCTGACCAATACCAAGAAATCTCTCAAAAAATTCCAATGGAGGAGACATGCCTAATATGCAATACAACTGTGGACACACTGATCTAATGCCTACGTGACTGCACGTTCAATAAACTGGTGTGTCTCTTGATCCCTATTAGCCCAAACTTCTTTGTCTTATAGGAAAATGTATTAGTGAACTACATTATTGACTCAAGAGGAGGTAAAGTGGAAGACATCCAACATGCTGTTTCCTGCTGGTATATCTGGAAATCAAGGAATGTTCCATTACATAATGATAAGAAGCTTTGGTTGGAAGCAAGTTTCTTTCATTAAAAAGTGCTCTAAATAAATAGTGAATCTCCTAACGATCAACCATAAACTAATTGATTGAGCTACTCTAATAGGAAGGTCACTGGCTGGGTGCCTTCAGATTGTGTTTGTTCACACTACTTTCTAATATCACTCCAAGAACAATGGAATTGGAATTTATGTGGTTGATGCCAATGACAACACTATTTTGGGGATATGTTTTCCAAGCTTAGCTACCTCAATACTGGAAGCATATTTGGAAGGCATATATGATGCCTTCAGATTATGAAAGGAAAAGGATGGCAATTCCCTGCCATTTATTTAGATGCCAGCTTGGCCATAAATATTTTGACTAATGCTCATCCCAAAACTTCAAACTTTGTATCCATATGAAGACTGGCTGCTAGACTATTAGTAGAAATATGCAACTCACAAATCTCATATGTACCATGCCATGACTTGGTGGCTGATAGTTCCGCAACACACTCTCTGCTTTACCCTATTTCCTTTAGTTTTTCTACTACAGAAACACTGGCTAACAACGAGGTTAGACATTTGTTTTAATGAATTTTGGCATGAGTTAGAGGAAAAGATCATAGAAATTAAGCACTACCTGTGTTACAACCCCAAATTTTAGGTTCTTTTGGTGAGAAATGTATTTTCTCCTATTAAGGATATTTGAACAAATAATGATATAATTTGTTTGAATAAATGGAATTCGTTTACAATAGCCTTGTTGGTTATTTTGTGGGCTTTATTGGCTATTGGGCCCAATAACAAGGATAAGACAAAAGAAACTCCATTATTAATAAAAAATGGAGAAAAGAAAGATGTAGAAACCTTTAGAAGGCAAAATTATATAATCCAAAAAGTGGATTTCGTGCCTCTTGGGTTCCTTGGGTTCCAAGGAGTCCAAAGTTGCAAAGACAATGCAACAAGAAAAGAAAAGATCAATTAAATATTTCTTTATTAAGAAAGAAATTGAAAACAATGATAAAATGTTGAAAATGAGTGGAAAGAGGTATAATTGAGTCATCCTTGATGGATTTTTGTATCCATAATGTTCCTAATGTTAAAAAGAATTCCAATAAGGAAAATAAAAAGAGAGATAAAGAGAAATCCTCAAAATAGATATTTTAATCAAGAAATAAAAAGGGTAATGAGAAATAATGGATATAGATGCATATAGAAGGATAATAAGTATCCACTAAAAAGGATTTCGAAATATTAGAGTTTCTTGGGGTCCAAGGAGCCCCAATGGAGAAAAAGAAAGAGAAAATACCAATAATACAAAATAAGAGGATAATATGATACATAATTAATGGATTTTGTGGTATTGTTAAAAAGGAGGTATTTTCTATTAAAAGTAAATATAAATTCGTGCCAATGGCTTAAAAGTAAAGTATAAAGAGAATAAGAGAGAGGATTTTCGAAATCATAATTACCCAATGAACATGGTTTATTAAAAGGATAATTAGGAGAGAGAAGGTTGCTTATCAATAAAGGAATTGGATTCCTATTGGGAAATGGCTCTATTTCTTCATAGGCAAGCTAGCTGGGGTAAGGATACCCTCCCCTATATAAGGGTAGAGCCCGTGGTCGAGCCCAAGGCGATCCCACACGTTTATCTCTCTCTTCCCCATCTTTTTCTTTGATGCAAACCCTAGCCACGTGGTTGGTGATTTCCCTAGAGCAACGGGGAGCTGTGGAGTCATCTTAATGAAGGATTGGTGTTCCCCGATGACTTGAGGATGATCAACTATCATCCCTGAGCGCACGACCTCACACGTTTACCTACAGCAGGCCTGCAGTACGGTCGTAGGTTGCAGGTCCAGTGCCCCTGCACCCGACCATCTGGGCCATGGCTTGAAGCTTGGGCGGGTGCGATGGAGGGTGTCGGTGGCAGGGCGACAGTCTCCAGTGCCCTTCGGGTCCAGGAAGGGGAGGAGAAGCCACCCCAACCGCGGCTAGGGCGACACAGCAGGGCTGTGCGAGGTTGAAGAAGACGGAAGTCATGTTGGACCATTTTTCCCCTTCGCGGGCTGAAGTGTCGATCACTTAACTGAGGGCAAAAATGTAAAATTGTTATGTTTCCCAAAACAAGCGACATTGCATGGGTTTGGCGACGTGGCAGCCTGCCATTGGTCAAGTAAGTGAAATAATGCAAAAATTGTATCTTTTTATTCATAGCTCGGATGAATGCATATAAAATATGAAAGTTGCTCAGAAAAATGAGAGGAATCCATTAAAAATAGTTTTAGAATCTAATTCCTCTTGAAATTCGAAAAGTAGTGGGAGTTATCAACTTTAATGCTTTAATGATTAAGAAGCCCTAATTTGAGATGATTAATGTACTTAGAAGAGTCTTATGGGTGATTAAAGTTGATATTAACATGTTAATCATAAATAGATACATTAAGATCGAAAAGGATGAACTTTGCACATAATTGCTTTAATTTAGAGTTCCATGTGCTAAAACGAGCTTTAATGGACCTTGAAACCCTAATGTTAGTAATTGTGACTCCTAATGGTTTTAATTATTCAAATTCATGAATAAGCTGAGATATGATGGTTCTAATCTATTTCGAGTATAAAAGTTCCTAATTGTGGATAAATACCCTTAAAATACTAGTTAGGGTTTTCTAATGGATAATGGTGGAATTAATGATAAAAAGAGTTCATATGTGAATTAGATCATAATGAACTATGAGTTGTTAATATAGAAGGAACCAAAGATGATAATTAGGCCTAATGATCTTGTCATGAATTAAAAGGATAAAAATGGTAGTTTTAATGTAAAAGATTATAATGGACTTAATTGATGTTTAATTGTGCCTTTTATCCGAATTAAGGTTATATGTTGTTAAAAGGTAACCTTAATATCTTTCGTGAAGAATAGATGAGATAATTAGGGTTTGTGAGTAATTGTATAAAATTAGGATTTAAAATAGTAAAAATGAAGAGAAACCCTAATTGTAATCGAAACCCGAAAAGTGGACTAGAAACCCTAGGAAGCGAGCTAGGTTTAATAGACCTTGATGGCCTGATCAATGATAGGAAAATTGGATGCATATTTCAGGATCAACTTGTGTGCTTGATTGGTTTCTTGCTTGGTTGAATTGTTTCTGCACTCAAGTCAGCTTGACAGGTATGTGGTTAATTATGGTTAATCACAATAGTTTCCCGAACAGTTTCTCGGATGATTCATCACATTGAATGCAACTTATCAGTTTGGATGTTCATACTTGCACATCATAAAGTCACTATGATTATCACAATAATAATAGAAGTGTGTATTCTCGCACCTACATGCCACCCTGATGGATGATGCCAATGGTCAAGCCCAGAAGGTGGCCTTAAGTCAATGGAAAAAGAGAAACCCTAGAGGGGGGTATTCCAGGGTTAGGGCAAAAGCGGTGGAGAATGACATACTGAAAGCGTAATTTGGCTTGTTAATTAACTTGATTGTGATATTTAGATTGTTAGCCATATTTGTGAAATTTTGGTTGTCCCCACATACTGGCATATTTCTATATGCTGACCAATGTTTTGTTTGTTGGTGTTTTAGGTACAAATTGGAAAAGACAAATAGTAAAGTGGCATATTGTGAAATTAAGAAATAAAGTGCAAGGAGGATTAGTTAGAATAGAGTCCAGATATTGATAGAAGTTAGATATCCAAGTTTTTGAAAAAGGTATTTAAAGTTTTATGTTATTCCATCTTTCAGTATAGTTGGGTAGAATTTCATAATTATTACTGATTATTTGTCGAACCTTTGATCTTATTAATTGGTATAATGGCTCTGACCTTCGTGTCTCTCTAAATTGGGGGTTACCAGGAGGCGGGGTCATTACATTTGGTATCAGAGCATAGGTTCCTCATTTAATCTTTAATAATTATTAAATTTTACAAATTCCATAGAACCGGGGGAGTTAATAGAGGATTTTTCAAAAGACAGAGGTGTCCAAAAAAGGATCACGTCCGGGGGCTGGCAAGATTTTCCTCCGCACCACTAGTCGGAATACAAGGACTCCCAGATTAGTGTGACTTCCTGGCCAATGTCTCAGGATCTGACTCAAAATAAGATACCTTTAGGACTCTCTCATCCTGCTCATCCCTTCTCAACTCAAATGATGTTAAGGATTATAAGGATTAGGGTTTTATCTCTTTTCCTCACCCTCTTAAGGTATGGGTAAGGTTGATAAGGTTTAAGGAATTCTCCATCAAATTAATGAAAAGCATGTAAATAAGATGTCATGGAGATAAGCTTAATAGATTAAGCATAAACTAAAGAATAGATACATGCTTAGGTCATATGACATAAGTTGCCATGCCCTCAGGAGAGACCTGAGGCTAGACCTCCTTGTTAGGAGGATGAGTGGAGAAAGTTAGTCTTGGAGGTAGAGACCTCCATTATAAGTAGAGACCTAGCACATCCTTTGAGGATGATGCTAACCCTAACCCTAAGTGAAGGTTAGAGAGAGATGACACGATGAGCTGGATGTCATGATAGACTAGATGTGTGGACATGCTTTTGGATGCCCATGACGTTATGAGCCATGTGAGGTTGGATGACCTAGTGCCTTTGGCGACCCAACCCTAGGAAGGGTCATGCATGTTAGAGTGAAGGATAGATCCTTCATTGATGAGATTAGTGAAGAACTTAGAGAAACCTGATGGGCTTATATGGGCATGGCATAACATGCACCAGAGTACGTTAATAGTGCTGACAATAGGCTTAAATCCTAGCCAGGAGAGTATGTTGGATAGCTTATGAGATAAGCATAAAGGGCTATGGATAATCTTGAGCAAACATAAGTTGAACATAGGCTTCACCCAGGTAGGGGTATGCTGTGTGCTTGATCCATATTCATAGAGAGAGGACCTCTAGTAGTAAGGTTGATTGTAGGGTTAGCTCTAGAAAGAGAGAGTAGGAACCAAGCAAGAAGGTTGGAAGCTTAGGTTCCGAGATATGAGGAACAGTGGGGAGTTGAAGATGATGTGACCTAAGTGGATGGTTGTGGTTGCCTCAGGCACGAACCCTGAAGGTTGAGGATATCTTGGTTTCCTTTAGAGGAACCAAACCCTAGAGAGAGGATGAGGCTGCTGGTACCTATGTGCCTATGGTATAGGTTCTTACCTTCTAGGGATAGGAAGAAGAGTTCCTTAGACCTGGAGGAGGTTTAAGTAACCAGTAGTGAGGCCTTATACCTAGATGGTTGTCCCTGAGGAGGACTCCACTCAGAAATGTTGTTCAAGTGGAAGGATCATGGGAAGTGCATGTCATACCCTGTACATGCTTGGCTAGTGTATAAAGAGTTGAGCAGACAATGAACATCGGAAAATTGAACCTAGGGGAAGTAGTGTACCTGATGCTCATGATGAGATTTGAGTTTCTATAGATTCGAGCATGGTACTCCTCATGTTTATAGGAAAGGGAACCCCCTTAAGTTTAAGGTATGTATGGTGAATCCCTCATAGACAAGGTGGTGACATGAGAAGGTTTGTTATTGGTCCAGTGTTGAGGAGTGAGAATAAGTGTGACCTAGAATGGTTTCGTAGGTGGTCTTCTTGTGCCTTAGTAGCTTTCTAGGGTTAAGCATGCTCATGTGGATGTAAACCCTTGACATAAGGACATTCGTGACCTTTTTAGTTTTTCCCCCATCTTGGGAGAGGGACCCTTTGGTGGGGTGTATACCAGTTTTGTTGGTTTTGAGGTAACCTGAAGAGGTCCTATAGGATCTTGAAAAGCTAAGTGAAAAGTACATGGTATGATAATGAACCTGTAGACCCATAGATATCCATATCTAAGTGCATGTGGATGTGTTACCATGGAGGTAACCTGTATGGGGCCTGACCAAGGTAGGTAGGTCTCCATGACCCCTATGAAAGGATGAAAGACAACCCATGAATGCAGAAAGAGATGATGAAGGCTTGGGTAAGGTTCTAAGTTGGACATGTACTATAATAGAATCCTAAGTCTATCCTAGGGTCAGGTAGGGATAAGACCGATGCAAGTAGGAGTTGCCTAATTCCCTAGTTGTACATGACCATAGGGTCGGGAGGTAACAACTATCATTGTCTGAGGGCCATGGGTTAGGAGATTGATCACCTTCATGAACTCATGGGACCCAAAGGGCAGATGAGTAGGGCACTCTTTAGATGCATAAGGGAAGAGGGATGACCCCAAAAGTGTCGACACCCTATAGACCTAGAGGAGATGACCAAGGATTGTGTGTGGACCCAAGTAGGTTCGAGACCGGTTTTCCATGGAAGTAACTTTGATATCGAGATGATTGTGATGTAGAGACATAAGTTGCACATTTCAACTTAGTTTTGAAGGTGTATTGGAAATGTGGAATGTACCCTCTCTACTCTTGGAATAGGAAGAACTTTGTGTTTGGACGGCTGCCAAATGCTTATTTCCTCTTGTTATGGGAGTGAGAGATAGGACAGTATGCATGCCCTACACCAAGGATAAAGATGATGTGAGTTGGAACGTTGCTATGAGGTATGAGGATAGAGATGATAACATACCCTTGTGGAGTAAATGATATGTAGATGGTTTACAAACATCAAGAGAACTAAGGTAGTCATATTGTGAGGATGTTTTATCATGAGCTATGTGGAATTTGCAAGTTATACAAAGTTGAGTTTGATAACCAAGAGTATGAGCTCAGGGTATTCTTGATGAAGGTAGACTTAGAGTATGAGATGATATGATAAGTGAAATAGATGGAGGTGAATGTCTTCAACATTACCTAACACCTAAGGATGTGAAGTGGTAATGGATGCTCTAGTTGAGATGCTGCTGCCTAGGTTAGTTGGATGCTAGAAGAGGTGGTTAGGTTAACCCTAACTTTGTGAGATATGTTTGGCTAACACTCAGATGTAATGAGATATGTTGAACATATTAGTAGTTGTTTGGTTTGCCAGCCTAGGCCTTCATGTAATAAATGGATAATTGTAGAACCTCATATGCACTTCTCTGGAAAGGAAGGTGATGAAACCCCGACTAGAGTGGTTTAGGGTTTCTGAGGAATCAATCTTGAGGAATCATGACATACAGGAGATCGTGATTTTAAGTTCATCATACCCCATGGTACTACCAAGATAATAAGTGATAGTAGTACTTTGGATGCCTAAGATGAAGTGCATGTGGTATGTTTCCATGCATGATAGGAGGTGAAGGACGAACACCAGTAACCTAGTGTTTTGCTAAAGAGTCCCTGAGAGGGAATGTGAGTTCATCACTATGGATGTTGTGGTAAGTATCCCCTAGACCAAGAAAGGTCAAGATGCAATATGGGTTATGGTAGATCGCCTTACCTGGATGACATGAGAAAGAAAGAATGTTGTCACGGTATGGATCCGGTTGAACTACATATGAGAAAGAGATAGTTCAACTATAACATGATGCGACTTCAAAAGTTCTTTATGACCTAAAGATTCACTTCCATGAGGTGGAAGTAGATATATGAAGAACTCGATGTTAGTACAATTTATCACCCCTAACTGATGGTTAGTGTGATCTAGACTAGAGGGTCTGATGAGAGCATGTGTGCTCATTCAGGGTGATACATGGGACAGTTGTTGTCCTATAAAGGATGTGATGTTAACCACCATAACCTTTATTGGGATGCAAGAAGCTCTATAGTGAGGTTGTGTCGATCGCCACTTCATTAAGATGATGTTGGTGAAGGGACCTCACGAAGGTCAGAAAAGAACCACAGTGTGTGAAGATGAAGTCGCTTTGATCCTGCAATGGCTGAGAGAGAGCCCAGGGGTGACATGAGTCATGAGCTGATGCAAAGCAGACTGACATGCAGTTCACTGTGGGAGAATATGTGATGTGAAATATGACCCCTCTAAGTTATAGCCAAGAGAGAGTTGAGTCCCGACTGCATGGTCCATTTGTGATGGATTTGTGGAGATGGTTGTGTTTATCCTTACCCCTCAGGATAACATGATGTATAATGTGTTCCATGAGTCAAATCTAGAGCACTATGTGAGGTACCCAAGCCATGTATTGAGCCCTGAACCTATTCAACTTTATGAGAGGCTGAAATGTCCTAAGTCACCTATGAGGGTATGATATATATACCAAGGTAAGAAAGAACTCATATGGAAGAATATGAGATGATGAAGGTTCTTGGGAAGCACCATGGAAAGGGTGAGGCCACATGGGATCCATGATGGACAGAAGAAAGGCTTATCCTATTTGTTGTGTACTTGGTGAAATTTTGAGGGAAAAATTCGTATAAGAGGGGAAGGATGTTACAACCCCAAATTTTGGGTTCTTTTGGTGAGAAATGTAATTTCTCCTATTAAGGATATTTGAACAAATAATGATATAGTTTGTTTTGAATAAATGGAATTCGTTTACAATAGCCTTGTTGGTTGTTTTGTGGGCTTTATTGGCTATTGGGCCCAATAACAAGGATAAGACAAAAGAAACTCCATTATTAATAATAAATGGAGAAAAGAAAGATGTAGAAACCTCTAGAAGGCAAAAGTATATAATACAAAAAGTGGATTTCGTGCCTCTTGGGTTCCTTGGGTTCCAAGGAGTCCAAAGTTGCAAAGATAATGCAATAAGAAAAGAAAAGATCAATTCAATATTTCTTTATTAAGAAAGAACTTGAAAACAATGATAAAATGTGGAAAATGAGTGGAAAGAGGTATAATTGAGTCATCCTTGATGGATTTTAGTATCCATAAGGTTCCTAATGTTAAAAGGAATTCCAATAAGGAAAATAAAAAGAGAGATAAAGAGAAATCCTCAAAAGAGATATTTTAATCAAGAAATAAAAAGGGTAATGAGAAATAATGGATATAGATGCATTTAGAAGGATAATAAGTATCCACTAAAAAGGATTTGGAAATATTAGAGTTTCTTGGGGTCCAAGGAGCCCCAATGGAGAAAAAGAAAGAGAAAATACCAATAATACAAAATAAGAGGATAATGTGATACATAATTAATGGATTTTGTGATATTGTTAAAAAGAAGGTATTTTCCATTAATAGGAAATATAAATTCATGCCAATGGATTAAAAGTCAAGTATAAAGAGAATAAGAGAGAGGATTTTTGAAATCATAATTCCCAATGAACATAGTTTATTCAAAGGATAATTAGGAGAGAGAAGGTTTATTCTCAATAAAGGAATTGGATTCCTATTGGGAAATGGTTTTGTTTCTTCGTAGGCAAGCAAGTTGGGGCATGGATACCCTCCCCTATATAAGGGTAGAGCCCGTGGTCGAGCCCAAGGCGATCCCACACGTTTCTCTCTCTCTTCCCCATCTTCTTCTTCAATGCAAATCGTAGCCACGTGGTTAGTGCTTTCCCTGAAGCAATGGGAACTGTGGAGTCATCTTGATGAAGGATTGGTGTTCCCCGATGACCTAAGGACGATCAGCTATCGTCCCCGAGTGCTCGACCTCACATGTTTACCTGCAGCATGCCTACAGTACGATCGCGGGTCACAGGCCCAGTGCCCCTACACCCGGCCATCCGAGCCATGGCTCGAAGCTTGGGCGGCCGTGATGGAGGGTGTCAAAGGCAGTGCGGCAGTCTCCGGTGCCCTTCAGGTCCAGGAAGGGGAGGAGAAGCCACCCCAACCGCGGCTAGGGTGACACAGCAGGGCTGCGCGAGGTTGAAGAAGACAGAAGTCACATTGGACCATTTTGCCCCTCCATGGGCTGAAGCGCCGATCACTTAACTGAGGGCAAAAATGTAAAATGGTTATGTCTCCCGAAACAAGCGAAGTTGCATGGGTTTGGCGACGTGGCAGCCTGCCATTGGTCAAGTAAGTGAATAATGCAAAAATCATATCTTTTTATTCGTAGCTCATATGAATGCATATAAAATATGAAAGTTGCTCAGAAAAATGAGAGGAATCCATTACAAATAGTTTTAGAACCTAATTCCTCTTGAAAGTCGAAAAGTAGTGGGAGTTATCAACTTTAATGCTTTAATGATTAAGAAGCCCTAATTTGAGATGATTAATGTAATTAGAAGAGTCTTATGGGTGATTAAAGTTGATATTAACCTGTTAATCATAAAAAGATACATTAAGATAAAAAAGGATGAACTTTGCACATAATTGGTTTAATTTAGAGTTCCATGTGCTAAAATGAGCTTTAATGGACCTTGAAACCCTAATGTCAGTAATTGTGACTCCTAATGGTTTTAATTATTCAAATTCATGAATAATCTGAGATATGATGGTTCTAAGCTATTTCGAGTATAAAAGTTCCTAATTGTGGATAAATACCCTTAAAATAGTAATTAGGGTTTTCTAATGGATAAAGGTGGAATTAATGATAAAAAGAGTTCATATGTGAATTAGATCATAATGAACTATGAGTTGTTAATCCGGAAGGAACCAAAGATGATAATTAGGCCTAATGATCTTCTCATGAATTAAAATGATAAAAATGGTAATTTTAATGTAAAAGAGTATAATGGACTTAATTGATGTTTAATTGTGCCTTTTATCTGAATTAAGGTTATATGTTGTTAAAAGGTAACCTTAATATCTTTCGTGAAGAATAGATGAGATAATTAGGGTTTGTGAGTAATTGTATAAAATTAGGGTTTAAAATAGTAAAAATGAAGAGAAACCCTAATTGCAATGGAAACCCTAAAAGTGGACTAGAAACCCTAGGAAGCGATCTAGGTTTAATAGACCTTGATGGCCTAATCAATGATAGGAAAATTGGATGCATATTTCAGGATCAACTTGTGTTCTTGATTGGTTTCTTGCTTGGTTGAATTATTTCTGCACTCAAGTCAGCTTGACATGTATGTGGTTAATTGTGGTTAATCACATTAGTTTCACGAAGAGTTTCCTGGATGATTCATTACATTTAATGCAACTTATCAGTTTGGATGTTCATACATGCAAATCATAAAGTCACTATGATTTTCACAATAATAGAAGTGTGTATTCTCACACCTACATGCCACCTGATGGATGATGCTAAAGTTCAAGCCCAGGAGGGAAGACCAATGGGCACCATGAGAGGTGACCCCAGACACCAAGTTTGGGAATGAGAAGGTGGTCTATGTTGCATGAATAATGGGCACCATGAGAGGTGACCCCAGGCACCAAGCTCGGGATTGAGAAGGTGGCCTTAAGTCAATGGCAAAAGAGAAACCCTAGAGTGGGGTATTCCAGGGTTAGGGCAAAAGCTATAGAGAATGACACACTCAAAGCGTAATTTGGCTTGTTAATTAACTTGATTGTGATATTTAGATTGTTAGCCGTATTTGTGAAATTTTGGTTGTCCCCACATAACGACATATTTCTATATGCTGACCGACGTTTTGTTTTTCGGCATTTTAGGTACAGATTGAAAAAGACAAACAGTAAAGTGGCATATTATGAAATTAAGAAATAAAGTACAAGGAGGATTAGTTAGAATAGAGTCCAGATGTGGATAGAAGTTAGATATTCAAGTTTTTGAAAAAGGTATGCAAAGTTTTATTTTATTCCAACTTTCAATATAGTTTGGTAGATTTTCATAATTATTACTGATTATTTGTCGAAACTTTGATCCTGTTAATTGGGATAACGACTCTGACCTTTGGGTCTCCCTTAATTGGGGGTTACCAGGAGGCGGGGTCGTTACTACCTGTGTTGCAAAAACAAGATAAGACATTTCCTTCTTATTTTTGTTATAGGTCAATGTTTATTTTGATCATGGGTTTTAGTTTGAGTTTTTTAAAATCATCACAATATTGTAAAATTCCCCTAACATCTTTTATATAAATCTAATAGTAAACTCATTTGAACATGAAAATATTAACCTATAAAGTTTATATCAAGATCTATAATCTACTTCTTAATTTCTAGTTAAATAGAGACTTCATGATTAAACATCCAACTTGACCCATAAACAAACATGTATTATCAATACCATTACTCCTTGTCTTGCAAGTAATTTATTCTATGTTTTTATACTCATGAATACACCACATGCATGTTATAAATTTTGAGATGTGAGTCCATCTTTTTGTCAAAAATTATGGGTAGAATGTAAGTACGCATCATTTTTCTTGACTAATATTAATGCTGCCTATATTGGTTGTGTTGAATTGTATTCCATCAAATATGAAACCTATTTGACCACAAATTCATATTTTATCTTTAATGTTTTATGACTTCAAATATTATGATTTTAATTGTTATTGACCACCTTATAAGCATGTATCCTACCTTTAGTATGGAATTATCTCTAAGGATATCTTATCTCATATTGATGATCTTCTATAAAAGAACATATTTTGATGTTCCTATAGAATGTATTTTAAAAAAAAATGGTTTCTATTCTAAAGCATGGCTACAACTTAGTTATTATGCATAAGAATACATTCAAATGCACATCATAGAGAACAACATATATAGCATAAATTTGTTTACTTCTATACGAAAAAATGTAAATCAATGAAATTTTATTTAAATTCTAGACACAGTTAACTTATTAATTATAAACCATTATTTATGATGTACATCGATTAACATGTTAATATCCAATATTTTCCTTTTTGAAACCAAATTTCTACATTATACTTTTAATTACAAAATGAGTATGATATTAAGAACCTGATTACTTCTTCTTCCATAACTATATATAATTTATTCACATAATCAAGGCCCATACAACTTGAAAAACCATTCACTTTAAAGTGTTGATATTGATATAGAAAGGGAAAATATTTTAAAATATTTAAATGCTCGACATAACCCTACAAATAAATCTTCATAAATATAATAGAAGGGTTCTTGAATAGAATAAGGAAGAAGGGTGGTTTTTCTATAAAAATTAGAAGAGATATAAATAGACATTGAGAGGGAAACATCTCATTTCATATAAATAGATAGAGTATTATCCCAACAAAATATGATATTTCGTAGAGGTTAAGTTATTTCAAGAAATATCAATAGCATAGGATTGAGGTGGTTGTAATTATCTTTTGAATCCAAACATTAAATTTAGTTAAAGTAGAAATAGCATAACTTATATAGACAATACAAACGACCATAAGAATATTTGTATATTCTACATGTCTGGTTTTACTATTATGTAACAATTACTTTTGATAATTCTATTGTACATATCTAAGAAACATTATTATCCATTAAACAAAACACATAACATTTGTAGGGATACAATATTTTCTCTTACCTCAAACAAATGTGAAAAAACCTCTATATCGAAAATTCTAATTTTTGGGCCATTTCTGATTTGTGCGTGTCATCCTTGCACATGGGTCATGCTAATCTCGTTTGATTGAAAATATAATACTCATGTTGATTAGGAGTGTAAAGAGATCATTGGTTTTTTAGGAACAATCATAGTTGCACAAATTGGTTACCACCACACAAAGACAGTAATATTATTTTTATTATATATAAAATCAAAAGAAAAATTGGAAAAATAAAATCATGTTAAAATAAGATAATATGTAATTTTCACATACTTGATAGTGTTCTTTCCTTCATTTCAAACCATTGGTGGACTTCAATGATCTTCATGTCATCACAACCTTAAGAAGATGATACTTCAATTTCTAGTGCTCTTTAAGTTCTTTATTTTGATCACATGTATGATTTTGTTCTATTTTTTCTATATTGACATGAAAATTTTTATTCTTAATCATCATCCCATTCAAATTGATATAGAATTCCACTTAACTAACTTCTTCATTTTTTTCATCGTTGGGGAAGTAATTATCTATTATTATGTTAACAGATGGAATATTAAACAATATGTCAAACTCATTTTTGGAGGAACATATTTCTCCCCTAACATTTTTGTAATTTGCGATAATGATCCAAAAATAATTGAGAATATCACATGAGTTAGAATATGATGCTCTTCCCAACTAATTTGTTCATAGTTATTGTAGGATGAAGTCCTTTTACCAAAACCATTTTTTGTTAAGTTTAAAAAAGTAAGTCATTTGAAAGATTTCCCATCTCACTTTATATCTACAAGCTTAATATTATCCTTAGTGTTATTTAAGTACTAAACTCAAACAATTAGGGAACTACTCATCAATAATAGATTATATTAGTGCGTCATAATCATAAAATATTATATATATATATATATATATATATATATATATCTTCTAAAAGTGATATCGATAGAAAATATTGTCTATTTTCCAAACATATAATTTTGTTCTTGTAACAAAAATAGAATCAAGTTCATCTTTTGATAATAACCTTAAAGTATTTTTATTAAAGCTCAACATTTCTTAGGCCTACTGTTTGTTAGTTACAAATGGAAAGTATTGTGAAACTCATTTTCTGGAACATCTAACTCATTTTCTACAACTTGAAGTCTATAAAATTTCATTGGATTTGTTTGATGTTGATATGAATTTAGACGTCAATTGTTAGGTTTATTTACAATAAAATGCAGCCATAATTATTTTTTACTAATGATTGATGTACAACAGTTTAACAAGATATCATGAGAACTCTTACTTGGTGACCTAAGTGGAAAACTCATAAACTATATTTGACATATACTTTCAAAACTCCATGGAAGTCCTGAGAACATAAATATTAACTTGAGTTCCTTAGCATCGTGAAATGCTTACAATAAACATATTTCAAATCATTTTTAACCATTTCTTGTGATAGAAAATGAGGGATAAATATTTTCATCTTAGAAGTAGTAGGTTAAGGAATATCACAAATGTAAATCAGGGTGTGCAATATACATTCCCATCAAACTAAAATAGGAACTTTAACTGTTAACTAAGTGTAGAACAAACATAATAATACCAACACTAGAAAGTTGGTTTTTCGATTTCACTATTAGGATGAGGTAATAGCTTGTAAGTTTGCAACATTGAAAGATAAAATCAATGAGAGTGAAATTTTATTTAAGACTGATTCGGAGAACACCTACTCGTACTCCCAAAGTTATGTTGTAGGAGGCCCATGTCAATTTTCTGTAGGAGATCAATAACCTTACAGAATTTGTCCTAAAATCCATGACACAAAATAATTAATGGGAATAAAAACTATTTATTTGTCATTCTAATACAATTCTACTGGTCTCCTACATAATACATAAAAAATCTTAACATAAATCCAGTCCAATTGCTCCAGTCATATAAATTATTTAAATGCATTTTTACATCGTTATCGGATATTAAATCAAAATGTACATAAATGGAAGTCCATAATAGGTTGTTGTCCATGCATAACATATAATATACCGGGACACTACCTCAATATAGAAACTTATAAAAGGACATGGTTTGAAGTAATAAGTAAACTGAAGTAATTTTATTATTTTATTGTAGTGAACAACTACAAATTTATATGCCAAGGGCAGTGTAGAGGACATACAGCTTCTGCCTTGGAGACACCCGTTTAGATTTAATGAAACTCCTAGTTTTGGCAAACCAATAACTAGCAAACTAATAATATTGCGACAGATTAGCAGCTCAGATAAAGAGTAACTGTAAGAACTGCGAAGGAAAAAGGGAAAAAGGGATGGTAACAAATAGAGCAATCTCTTTAATGTATAGTAGCATATCATGCCTATATTTATGAGTGACATGTCCATGTATAGAGCCTGAGTCTGCCCTATTCGTCCGTATTATGGGTTGGCTGCACGTCAACATCATACGAATGAGGAGCAGCTACCCGTTCGTGTCGGTGGCTCCCTGGTCCGTTTTCAAACCGCAAAAGAGTGGTCGTCTGATAGGGCTTCGTTCTTTCTCGCGCCTATTTATATCGACCAACTCCTCATATAGGAACTGCCTTCGGCACTGGATGGACAAACTGACCGGGCTGTCTATCTATGTTCGTCGTCTCGGTGTGGTCCCTAAGTTGTGTGCGTCGAACATTAACTTTATGCATGAGTGCAACATTATTACTTGTAAGTTCCTTTCAAAAGAAAGAAAAGCTTAATTTGCTTCTTCTCAGCGATGTGTATGTGCCAGAAGTTGTAAGCAGGCAGATGAAGTATTGTTCTATAGGAGTGAATGAGTGAATGGACGTCCCCATCTAGTCATTTTTCTCTAATATATTAACTATCTTCTAGTTTCAAAACACATAAAGGGTTAGATTGGACCAACAAAAACTAACACATGTGATAAGGAGGCTAATATTTTTTTATTATCGATAAGGAGGTTAACTCCAAATGTACCATGTACTGACTCCAAAATATAGGCACCAGAGGAAGCAAGGCCACATGATGCCCGTAACATGGATCCCTCAGCTTAGGGAGGTGTTAGACAATACGTAAGTCAAACCAATAAACATATTTAAAAACATACCATGCATAACTGAAATGAAATTCTACATCTGTTGTTTGAAAAAAAAAACCTAATGCACATATTCCAAAATGGACAAATTTAAACACTAATTCATAAATTTTATTGGCCCTAAAACATAAATATGAGGTTGATCTATATAAAGTTGGCTTCTGAAGTGTAGATGGAAGCCACCATACTAAGTTTTGGAAATATGAGATACTCCTTAAGATGACACTTAAATCCACCTTATCTCCTCGACTTAGGGACATCTTGTCCCACAACCATACTGGTATCATTGTATACATAACAAAAAGATATAAATAGAGATTTGAAATAAAGACACTTGGCATGCATGAGTATAATTTTTTGAACATGTGAATTGGTTAAATTATAGTATCAATTTATTACTATAAACTATAACTAAGGGAACATATAACTGCGCACTTTGTCATCACTCACGTACAAGTCAGGATAAACGTCTCAACTGGTCATCCATCCTAGTACTACTCTGGGTCGAAAATACTTAACTACGTTAGTGATGGGATCCCTGAATAGGAGGTGCACTTTGGTGATATGGGTAGTCCAATCATTCCTTTTAAGATCATATTATCAAGGCATCAAATCTTAGAATGTTATAATCTCCCCCACTTAGACTCTTGACGTCCTCATCAAGGCTCAAATATACAACCTCATAATCTCTTCTTCATTTTAGTGCTCATCCAAAATGTTCCACGGACACCCAACTCCCATCAACGACTACCAGCGCAAGGGCGGCTCTATCTCATCTCAGCGGATAGCTCTTTCCAACTTGTCTGGATCACACGAATTAAGACTGGCATGCCACATGCCCATGTGGGCCTCACCTACTAGAGGGAAATTGGCTCTGATACCATTTGTAACACTCAGGCCCACGACCCAAGGCTCTAATAGAGTTTCATGAATGACATCTAGCCCCACACACCATTATTAGCCTTAACTACGGGTTTTGTCCTCACTCATGTGTAAGATAGGATAAATTTCTCGACTAGTCACCCATCTTATTACTACTCTGGGTCGAACAGGCTTAACAACAAAGTTTTTTTAGTGATGAGCTCCCTGAAAAGGAGGTACACCTTGGTGATATGGGTAGTCCAATCATTCCTTTTAAGATCATGTTATCCAAGACCCCAAATCTTGGGATCTTATAGTCCCTCACTGTTTAAAGCATTGAAACATTCTTTTTCCAATTCTTATCAATAATCGTTAAAATTACTCTAAAATTTTGGCTCTAAACACCATCAGACTTCCCCTTTTCAATCATGATATTTTTTTGGAAAATAAGATGGTGTGTTGTATTTCATATTGAGAGATGACAGACTACTCTCATACATATAGGGAAGGAGACTTGTACAACAAAGCAAAACCTACTAATGGGCTAAGACAATTTGGTCCATATAACAAAGGACCTATTAACTAATAATATGTTCTAACACTCACCCTCAAGTTGGAGTATGAGTGAAACACATATCTAATTTAAACATACAAGACTCAATTAGACAATAATACAAATAGAAAATGTAAAATATCACTCATCATACAACATGTTCACCCCACTTAAACATGACACTCCAAAAATGATTTGATGACACATACTTTGTAGTTATGTTTTACAGGCTAGAAATACTTGCACTCTAGAAAAGATATTTTGAAGTGCATATGGAAGGAGTAAATGATCAAACCACCAAGACTACACCATCTTCACTAGAAAGGAATGTGTGATTGGAATAAGCACAATCAACACGTCTAGAACTATAGCAGTAGAGCTCTCTTCAAATATGTATATGATGAGGTGATGATGCCTATCAAACCAGATCCATCTAGAATGTGAATCTCTAGGACTTGATGGGAATGAAAGACACCATCAAGGAAATCTCTAATAGAGTTCTCGAAGAAGTATCTTGGCACTTGAGAGACAATAGATGCAACTTTGAGAATACATGAATCAAAATATCTAAGTGAAGATAAAATCTGGATAAATCATAAACCATACATATGAAGAATATGCAGGGTTGATATTGCCGAGCTTGAAATAAATTTGATTCAAAAAATAAAACATCTATCTCATGACAATACGCAAAGATCGTCACAACACCAATACTAAAAGGAACAAGAGGTTCAAATAAGCACAACAAGAGGTTGGATGCACGTCAACATCATACGAATGAGGATCAGCTACCCATTTGTGTCAGTGGGTCCTTAGTATTTCTTCAAACTACAAAATGGTGGTGGTATGATAGGGCTTCTTTCTTTCTCGTGTCGATTTATATCGATCAACTCCTCATATAGGATCTGCCTTTGGCATTGGGTGGACAAACTGACTGGGTTGACTATCTATATATGTTTGTCGTCTCGGGTGGTCCCTAAGTTGCGTGCATCAAACATTGACCTTATGCGTGAGTGCAAAATTATTACTAATAGCTTCCTTTCAAAAGAAAGAAAATATCAAGTCACTTCTTCCCAGCAAAGTGTATGTACCAGAAGTTGTAAGAAGACTTAAGAGGTACATGCCCTTTATAGATCTATTATGATGCATGTAACAAAGATTACTAAACATGAATGATGTGAACAACCATGTTCAATCTCATTCAACAATCTGATTCCCACTATTACTTCAAAATTTAGTTGTTGAAACACTTAAAGCCTATAGACCTTATCAGACATCACCTACACAAAGTAGCTTCATGTCAGATAGAAACATTTCTCATAATATTGTGCTCGGATACGAATGAACAACAATATTAAAACAAATGCTCACCCAAGACCATGGCTATCAATTTGACCTTTCTTAATCTTTAAACAAGATGTCCTAGGGCTTCATTTCAGACATATCAAGAAGATAGATCTTGATAGTAGTATTATTAATGATACGATAAATCCTATGATAGGGGTGAATCAATGATTATTTGGAATGGAAATATTTATGACTCCTTCAATGCAAGTAGAGGAATTTGAAAACGAGATCTCCTTACTCATTCATTCATGTATAGGAAGGATTAACCATAATACTAAGAAAACTATGTGAGAATCTAACTTTAGAGCTCATCAAATTTCCCACTTGTATTTTTTAGGAAACTTATTATTTTTTTCCATGCTAATAAAAATCATGTGAAAATTATTAAGTAGTACTTGAAGGATTCTGATATAGCATCTAGTCATGCAATCTTAGTGTAAGAGACTGGAGTTTTCATAGCAAAAGTGTTCCAACAACAACTAGAAGGAACTTATTCAATTTCATTGCTTTTTTGACAAATTATTACCTTTGTAAGCATTTAGTTGTTCCCATCATATACTCTAGAGTCAACAAAAATACCTTTTCCAAAATTTCAGATAAGTTTTCTTCTATGATTAGTGCATGGTCTCTTTCCAGGGAGAATAAGTCTTTCTAAACCAACAACCGCTTCTATTCCCATTTAAGTACGAAAAACTATAGTCATTCCTCTTAGGAAGCTTAGTTGTTGAGGTATCATGAGCCCACGTGATATCCTTAGTGTCTTGGGACAAGGTGACTAGAATAAAGAAGATTGTAGGTTTGGGTATCAAGTGGGAATGTTACCATCTTCTCATGTAAAATAATTTCTAGGATATTAGTTCTAGAAGAATCATAGTATTGTAAAGTATCTTAAGGATGAAGCAAGAGGGGTTCAATGATAAATGATTTTTGGTCAATAGTTCAATGAAAAAAGTTATGTACATATCCCTTGTTACATATGTTATACACTAAAAGTAAAGAGAAACATTATCTCCTTGCTACTAGATAATAGCAATTACACTAATTTCTATCAGATAGGTGGTGGAGTGGAGGACTTATCCTAATTTAGGTTGTGAAAAAGAACATACATGTTGAAATTTATGACCATAAATTCAACATCTTAGTCAATTTCAAAGGCATGTGGGATTCTAGTTTCCTAAAGGAATTGCTACACAATAAAGTAATGGAGGCGATTGTAAAAATGAATGGCCTAAAATTTGAGATGCACTAAATAGAAGAGTGTGGAACCACATAATTAATGTCATTTATAGTGAACTAATGGCATATATAGTGATAAGTGTACTTCTACTGTTATGACATTTAGTAAATAAAATAAACATTTAGGCAAATGGAACCAGATTTGAAGTGATAAAGTAGAGGAGAAAGTAAGACAATTTATCTGGATCCTAATCTTGTTTCTCCTCTTACTAACCACAAGAGATATTTGATGAAAATTGCTAACTAAAACACTTGTGGAGATGTAATGCTCATATGAAAACAACTTTGCATTACATAAAAGATTTACTTCACATTGGTCAGGTTTGAAAAGGATTCCTTATGGTTGTGGACCTAACTATCTTCTTTAGTCCTATTTAACTCTCAACATTGGCTAGAAAAAACTCTCTCTTAGGTTAGGAACATACAATCACCTTCACACTCTAGTGTAGGTACATATGGAAGTGAAACAACCTCCATGTCTTTGAGAATCTCAACAAAATGAGTACATCAAATCTAATTCATCAAGAAGAAGGTTACAATTTTTTTCAGTGATTGAAATACTCAATACATATAATATAAGTTCAATATGAACATGAATTGGGAGAATCCGACTAAGTGTTAGACCAAACAAATAATTGATGTGTTTTTAAAGAAAAAGAAATTTGGTGCAATAGCGATAGCTTGAGATAATAATGGTGTGTGGAATTTTAGTTATATATGGAGGGATCATCTCTGCACATTGTGCGCTAG
Source organism: Alisma plantago-aquatica (assembly GCA_963693085.1). NCBI lineage: Eukaryota > Viridiplantae > Streptophyta > Magnoliopsida > Alismatales > Alismataceae > Alisma > Alisma plantago-aquatica. The sequence goes on along the minus strand of OY856411.1, from coordinate 1,053,571,770 downwards.
AAGTTGAGTTTGTATCTATTGACCTAGATTTATAAACTACAATGGAGAAGAGTTTTAGTGAACTCATTAACAAAATGTATAGTCTAACACCAAAAAAATGATAACATATTTTCCCATTAAATTCACTATATGGATATTAGATAAGCAATATTCATACAAACAAATAAGAAGATTGGATCATCAAATTTGTGGGTAGAGATTTTAATTTAGTTGTGAAAATCTGGAACCACACCACCTTGAAAACTTTGTTGGTAGTGAATGGTACATGAGTCCACCTTTTGGGGATATATAGTGTCTATTTGGATATTGGATAAGCAATATTCATAGGAACAAACAAGAAGATTGGATAAGAAATATCCATTATATGGATATTAGATAAGAAATATTCATAGGAACAAATAAGAAGATTGAATCATCAAATTTAAGGGTAGATATTTTAATGTTGTTGTGAAAATCTAGAAAAGCACCACCTTGAAAACTTTGTTAATAGTGAATGGTAAATGATTCCACCTTTGGGGACTTCTAGTCTCTATTTGCCTAAACTTTAAAATGGTAGTACTACTACCAAACTATCTTCATATTTTGATAATAATATTTGTAGTTTCAATTTGAATTTGATTTCAAGAGTAGTATAAAAACATGTTTGATTAATAGTATGAAAACAAGTCCAGCCTTGATTTAACCATACTTTTTTCCCAACCATTATCCAATAATAAAAGTTCTTGATAAGAAAAATATATATGCTCTTATAACCTATCTTGTTCAATAGTAGCGTACTCACACACATATACACTGATAAGTTTGAGCTGAAAATGACGAACTAAGGAATAAATAGAGAAGAACTAGAATATTATTTGCACAAGCTTTTGTTTTAGATAGAAGATTTATAATTATTTAATGAAAATAGTTTCACACACACATAATTTCCATTAGGCTATGAGAAGATATATGCATCACAAGTGAAAAATGTATAATATTAGATAAGTATAACTTCATGCTGAATTAGTTTCAATAATTAATACCAAAGTGATGCATGGTTCATGAGTTTCTGGTTAGACCTTACTCTTTCCATTAATTGTACCAATACATCTTCACATATTTTTGATACTAATTAAACATGACACTGCAAGCAAAAAATCATAGTATGAGGGGATATTGTTGCAGGGAGAGTGTCAAATGTGTGATATAAATGGATAAGGAAAGTAGGATTCTACACAAAAGATACTAGTCGCACTACTTATCACACAAACCATCCACCTTTGACTTTCATTATACATCCCTATCTTCCTCTTATCTATCATATAGATTAGATTGGTTGTATCCGCACACACACCACTTACCTCCTTATATACACACTCTTACTAGATATTTCATGTTCACATATTGATTAATATCTTCCTAATATCCTTTGACCCAGATTGAATGGAGAATGGATGTCATGGACATTCTCTGTAGGGTCTTCCTTAAATGCCATATATGTATATCTTTAGCAAAGTATTTTCTCATAGTATTATAGAAGTACTTCACATACATCCTATCTCCCTTCACCTCTTTCTGCCTTTGTCTCTCTCTAATGCAATTGTGTATGTCAAAAATATCATAGCTCTCTGTTAGAATAACGATCTTCAATAAAAAGTGTGGGCATCTTGAACAATATGGAGCCAAAAGAAACTTTTCTACATGTTTCTATTATTGGCTTACCAATACATTAAGATTGTTCCTTCAATTATGTTGCCTTAGTGGTAGTTTATATTGATAAATTGATATGGAAATTTAATCAGTTCATTATTTAATGCAATTTACATGTTCAAAAAATTGTAAAGACATGTCATATTTTAAATATCGACGTATATCTTTTTGTTATGTATAGAATGTTACTTAGTGATGACACTACAATGGTTGTGTGAAAATATGTCCCTAGGTGCATGAGATAAGGTGGATTTAAGTGTCATCTTAATGAGTATCTCATATTTCTAAAACTTTGTATGGTGGGTTTCAACTACACTTCAAAATCCAACTTTAACTAAACCATCCATATATTTATTCTTTAGGGTCTATAAAATTTATGGATTAGTGCTTAAATTTGTCTAGTTTGGAATATGTGCATTAGGTCTACTTTCAGATAACATATATAGAATCTCATTTTAGATATGCATGGTATGTTTTTAAATATGTTTATTGGTTTAATTTTCCTATTGTTTGACACCTCCCTAAGTTGAGGGATGCATGTTATGAGAATCATGTGGTCTTGCTTCCTCTGTCTGCCTATATTTTGGAGTCTGTTACATGGTACATTTGAAGTTAACCTCCTTATAAAAAAACATTAACCTCCTTATACAATCTGGTAATTTTTGTTAGTTCAAACCAACCTCTTTATGTGTCTTGGAACTAGAAGAGAGTTAACAAATTGGAGAAAAAAGACTATATGGGGACGTCCATTCAAGAACCATCGAATTCCATTATTATATTGGTCATTGATTCATTACCCCCTTCCAATTTCTTGTTAAACAATAAATCATCTACCTCAATGAAATCGAAAACAATGTATAGGTTCATATTACTAAGTAGAAAATGAATGTCCTCAAGCATAGGTGTTTGTACGATGTACATCTTCTACTCTTTAGTCATCTATTTTAACACATGTAGAATATTAAATATAATATTATGGTGTTGATTGGTTGGTTCAGTTAGAAAACCTTTGAAATGGCTCACAACTAATATTTATAACCCATGATCATCAATATCCACTACCCATAACTATTTTTCAACATGATATTGAGTTACTCCTTTTTCTAACATAAGCATGGTAAATCTTTGTGTTGTTGTATTTGTTGTTTAATCAATATATGTGGATTATCTATTTCCAATTTTCCTCCTATTCATTAAGAACTTGATCAAATTCAGATTGAAGATTTTGTCATTCACCTCATAGTTGTTCTCCGTCTGTCTATTTTGCAACATATTCATATTTTTGATAAACCTTTCCTTTTTCTCTTATATAATTTAATTCATTTTTTCCCAAAGTGATGGTATCCTTTTGATATTTCTTTAAATATCCATATAAGTTAAGCATAGTATACAAGTTAGTAGCTAACGTGTCAAAAAATCCTTATCCACATATAGTATGATTTTTGGTATAGAATATTCAAGCAACATAACATTTCTAAGTGATAATGACAAGAAGCAAACAATGATCAATTTAAATTATTTTGGAGACTTTTCATAATTTATTTAGCATGCATCATGAAGAAAGTAGTGTTATAAAACATATTGAAAAACACCTTTTTCATAGGTGTTCCTGATGCCTGAAAGCACGAGGTCAATGAGTCTGACCTCAAGTGGAGTGTCTTTAGAAATTTTAACTTCAATATAGCAGTCCATTTAAGGGTAGTATTAAGATAACTGAGGACTAGCCATAGTTATAATCTCAATTTTGCATATATTGATTGAAATGCAATTTTTCAATTAAAAGGAATTTGAATGGTAAATTGTATGATTTGTTTTCAAAGAATGGATACTTTTGCCAAATTTCTCTTGGATGCATGATTTCGTGGTTTATACTAGTTTGATAAATCCAATAAAGATTAAAAGGGAAAAAGGATAAAAGAAATCCCAGAATAAGCAAAACAAAAAAGAAATAAAAGATAATTATGTGCATATATGAGAATTGTGTAGAATTCTATAGAAAGTCATATGGATGGACACTATTAATTGTATATCAATTTCACATGGTTTCTAATAAGAAAAAAATCAAAAATAAAGAATAGAAAAGAAAGGAAGAGAAACGGATGTGTTTTAATGCTTAAAATATGCTTTATAAAGAGAATACTTGCATATTTTTGAGTTTTAGTCTCAAAATTTTTTCATAGTTAGATAATGTCATTATGGACTTTCCCTTAAAATTTTGGAGAAAAATGATTAACAATGTGAAAGATATAGATTTTACAAAAATCCTTAAAGTGAGAGAGATGTTTTATTCACATAAAGCTCATTGTGAAACAAAATAGGAAGATGGGATATTTCATGCCCATAATAATTACCCAGGTTAATTTGGATGAAATATAATAAAAATACAATATTATGGAAGAAAAACTAGAACTTTCCAAGATATTTGGTGATCTTGAGAATTAAATATGTAATAATAAAAAATTTGCTAATAAGTCAAATGTGGAGTTATGTATCACATAGTTTGCATCTAATATTGTCCAAGAAAAGGATAATAAGAGATAGAAAGTTTCCTTTAAATTTGATAAGAAAAGAGTGAATGAGAAGAGAGATATAATTATTACTCTGATTTGGTGTTTAAGTCAAACGATAGAAAGTTTCTCTTATAACCTCCTTTCCTTTTCCCTTTGCTACAATTAGGGAACCTTGGTCTCCTTCCTATTTGTGAAGGGTAGGGGCATATGCAAACGTCTAGTCTATAAAGGGGTTATATTTGCCTTTGTTTAGTAGACTAAAAGTTTCCACCCTTTGAAGACTATACCTCCTTCTACCACCCTCTAGGAATAGGGAATCTCTAGCCAAGTACTACGACAGTGGATCAGGAGACTGGTTCACCCCATCCTATCCCATGGAGGATCAATGCCAAGGGTTGGTTGGGTCCGACCAGGGTCTGTAGAGGCTTAGTATTCCTTTCACAACTCCACAATTCCAGACACACACCCACTTTGGTTAGACTTCGTCTCCCACGTGCAAGCTCTATAGGTTAAATCTCGTGAGCCTCCCTTTGAGTGCAGCGAGAATATGGGGTTGTGGTAGCTCCTTGCCCTGGTCCAGCTGTGTCTTGGGGAGGGGAGGCTAGTCTCCTCCCGATAGATCGTAGGTAAATCCCAGTGTTGCGACGCATGAGGGATGAAGCGGAGGTAAGGAAAGGATATAATGAAATGACACAAATACCCCTTCATGCGTACATGAAACCCGAGGGCATTGGGGTCTTTTGTTGCAAATTAAAAAGGGTGCACAGAGTATAGAAAAGTCACTGACGTGTCAAGCCCTAATTTCCTCAGGTAACCTAATCTTGCAAAAATCATAGAAATTGCTAGGATGCTCAAAATAAGAGAAGTTGTATATGAAAATTTATTAAGAGAATTCAAAGAATACAATAAATATATAGTCAGATCATAGATCTAATTCTAGTTCAAAAATTACTTAAATACTCCATCTTTAGTGTGGTTAATGCATAAGAACCCGTAGTTTTAGGTTTTGATGTTTTTAATGTGTCCAATTGATCTTGATAATGAAAAGATTAGTCTCTTCTAGATTAAAGAGAAACTTGGGCCTCATGTGAAGTTAACAACCCTTAATTTGATACATTAGGGTTTACATGAAATCAAAGGTGTATTTAATGAAGCATTAGAGTTTGTAACCTAATAAAACTTGAAAAGTGGAAACTAGGGTTTAGGAAGCCAGAACCCTAATAAAACCCTAAAGTTGACCTAGAAACCCTAACTTGAGAACCAAGTCAATCTTAAGGATGATTTGGATAAAATAGTAATAAATGAGTGTGTTGCATTAACTTTCAGGGTGAACTTGCTTGACTGATTAGTTTGTTGCTTGCTTGGACATATAGACTCATGATTAGGTATGTGACTATGACTAAGATTACCCATCTTAGTTTCACAACATTTTCTGAGGTTTCACTGGTTTGCTTGAAATTAACTACTTGGATGAACTTTATTTCTTGCAACTATAAAGTGAATGTGGCTATCACCACATATGTGCATGACTAGCTCAGATCCTAATCCTCCTTTGTAGCTTTGTGTATATGTGAGAAATTATTGATCTAAGTATTGGTCTACCTTGGGGTAGGATCAAAAGATTATCGTGAGATGTTTGGTCTGCCTTTGGGTAGGATCATGCGACTACACATCTCTATGTCTTGGTCTACCTTTAGGGTAGGATCAAAAGGGGCTATTTTTGAACTACCACATGAGAAAGGTAGCATCCATGTCCACTGTAGGGACAACACAAAGTCTTGGATATGTTAGGATTGAGTAGTTATGTTTAAGATGTAAAGCTTGATCTGTTAAACAATAATTTTCTTGCAATATGCTATTACAACTAGATGCAAATCTTTTGTTTCCCCCACATACCTGTATACCACACTATACTCACCGATATTTTTTGTCAGTGTTTCAGGGTAACATGCAGTTACGTTCACAAGCTTAATGGAAAGTGGATGTTTAATAAAAGATGGCATTAAAAAAGAACAAGGCTAAGTAATTTATGGAGGAATATAGTTAGTTAATTCTCTCCTTGAGTAAAGCTCTGAGATACTATGTTTTTTTTAAGGTATGTGAAAAGAAATTTTTTTATATCCTACTTTAGCTTAGTTGTGGTAAAATTTATTAATTATTTTGTATTATTTGCAAAACCATATGATCTTGTTTAAGATAACGGCTCTAGCTTCTTGGCCTTCCTTAATTGGGGGTTCCAAGAGGTAGAATCCTTATAGAATTGTAGGCCTACTTCTTGTATTGTAACTCTAACTCCAATTTTCCCTCCAATTTTTTCATTCACCCTATTCTATCTTTCCTTATAGTTGTTGCCATCCCAATCAAGGACATTACATTATTCCAACCATGTCCCCATATTTGGATGAAGCCTCTCACTTGGATTGTTTCCATATCAACACCATTTCCATATCAACACCATTGCATCCTCACATGTTATAATTGCCTCAATATAAGGGTATTTAAAATGTCATTTAAATATAAAGAAGTGAATTTCCTAGATAATGGTCGATATATGGTATGATAAACATTACATTCTTTTTTATCTAGACATTGAACACAAAATTGATGTCAAGATTTTTAATTAGGTGAAAGGAATAAATAGTAATTTATTGTTTGTTAATGGTTTGGAAGTAGAGGGTACGACTCCTTGGTTATTCATGTAGAAAAACTACATTTATAAAGACATTTCTATGAATAAGTAATAAATAAATAAGTAAATAAATAAACATTTTCCAATTCAAAGAATTTGTTGAAATAATGATGTGATATATTCCTAGAACTCTAAAAGAGGACATAGAAATTCTTATTTACAGAGTTATGCTACAACATTTTAGTAAACGTATTGTAAAATATTCTCACTTACTCACTCCATTCATCCTAATAGTAAAAAGTCCACGAACAAATGTACATGCAATTGTTTATATAAACCATTAATTATGAATTGGTGAATATATTAGAATGTCTACTATTTAAGAAGATTAGACCGACCTTTCCACATGTTTGCTTGATCATCAAGCTCGGTGTTTTTAGTATGGAAAAAGGAGGGAATAAATTGTTCTCTTTAATTGAATATTATCTTTCTTATTTTATTTTCAATGCTTGAGGTGAGCTAAAATGAGGCTTCTATATGATTAAATATGCAATTTGGGGGACCATACTCATAAAAAAGTCTATGAAATAGTTATTACTTTGTATATATTGCATTCTTTCATAGTATCTTTGAACGTATTATCATTTTGAGGTCATGTTTAGAACTATTATGGGCCTATCATTTGTAATGAATAATATGAGTGATAATTCTATAGAGAACTTAGTATATGAGATGATTCAAAACTAAATAAAAATTTTGGTTTATAAAATTTGTTGTATCATTTCCCTTTTCGGTGTCCCCACCTAGAATTGCAGCATATACACTTGAGAGCATGATTTCCTAGTTCACTTAGCCTACACTTAAAACCTTCTTTCTTGTATATTCCTCCTTAAACATGCATGATTCATATGTCAAGTCATTTTAGTAATAATTTATTAAATTCAAAATTCCTTGGTTTTCATTGAGATAAATTTATTAACATTTAGTCACAATTAGAAGTAAAACTAAGAAACCTATGTATAATTAAATTTTTTTAAAAGAGATATAATAATAAGTGAAGTATCATAATCTACTTTTTAGAAAGAAATTTTGAATTTATCGTATTGTCACACTTGTATGTTATGAGGAAAAAACTTTTATAATGGGGAGAGATTGTTACAACCCATTTTTTTCTTAGAAGATAATATAGGATTTAAGCAACCCTAATTTTATATTTGCATCTCACAATAAATTATTATTCTTATTTCAATTATTTATTTGTATACATAATCAATTTAGTAATAACTTAGGTTTATAATAGAAACCTATATTTAGATAGTGTGGATACCTCCCTTTTGATTAGTATAAATGCCATCTATTATAGAAATATTGACCTAAAACCCTATTTAAGAAACCAAACACTATATTTTCAACACACTTAGTTGAAGCCATAGGAAAGAAGTAGTAATACAATTTTCCATGAAATCTCATAACAAACTCCACATCAGACAAAAACAACAATTTTTCACTTATCCATAAATATCATTTAATTCCTTTGAAACACAAATTAAATCTTATTACTCAAAGTATTATTCTTTTACATCATCTTACTTGTTTAGAAACTAAAAATCTTTAATATAAAACCCCACTTGAGAAAGTTAGAATATGAAGACATTCTAATCTAAATTATTACCATTTAACTATTCTTTATCATGACATCTCCATTGGATGCTATTATATGTATAAGTAGTTGAAAAAATCACACTAAATCATATAGATTTGTAGTGAGTGGAAAATTCCCACTCTATTAAAGTAACATATGTCATAATTGGATTAGGGACGTTGAACATAAGGGAAACTGACAAATATTATTAAGAAGAATACTTCTAGAATTCAGTACTTCTAGTTATGACGATAATCCAATAAATTAGGAGAATATTTCATTTAGATCAAAATTCATTTATATAATAATCTTTCAAGAGTATTATACTAAAGGAATGAAACTACTAGCTACCTTAAAACTATAATCTTATTGTAGGACATACACTAGCAATGATAACGATATCATCTTTGTGATTCCACAATAGTTAGAATAGGAACATAACATGCAATATTGTAGATGCTATCCACAAATCACATGTCTACAAATACCAATTCTCATAATAGTTGATGTGTATCATCAAGAAAAATAGATAGATAAGACACCATAGATTAAACATCAAACTTTACTTGTAAACAACATTTTTGTACCGATCAAATTTCATACCAAGAATAAAAGAGTAAGACAAATATTTAATTTATAAATAATATTAAGTAATATTTTCAAATAAAAAATTATATTCAATAACAATAGATTCATCAACTATCAGTAGTTGGAATATAGAGCACATTCTCTTCATTTTCTGCAGAAATATACTATTTTATTAATTTTGTCTACTTGACTTGTACCTCACATGGAAAATTCGTCCTATCTGATTATTGCATCAATGTGTCACTATCATTATCTCAGAGTTTAGTCAACCACACTAAGATAGCTAAAAAGACCCTTGCTTCATTACGTGGTTGTCTAAAGAAGCTAAGGTAGACAATGAGCCTCTTTGGCATCACAAATCATCTCAAATACATGATATTATTATAAATACAAGAGAATATCACATCTTAGAATATTTCTCATATTTCACATGACACATTTTCTCATAGGTTGTACCTTATGGTAATACACTTAAATAGGGGATTTACTATTAGTGTCAATCACCACATAACCCATTCCTAAACCTGGTAGGATAATCTTCAAGGTTTGTTCAACATTTCATAAATCCTTCTCATAAACCTTTCCTTGCTACAAGGAAATCAATTTCATTTCCTCAAAATGGGCCTAGGGGGATACTCACAATGTTTAGGGTGCATGGGTAGATGAATTCATTATTTAACTTGTTACTTAATCTTCAGACTCTTATTAACAATATTTGAACTCAATACTCATGATTTGTATGTACCCTCACATTAGAGAATGACATGAGTTAGAGTAGGGTTAAGACAATATTTATTCATCATAACAAGCAATACATCATATAAAGTTTACAAATCATAGGTTTCTTTCCCATTATTACATCGTTCCATGTAAATGATAAGAAATTAGATATATTCCTCATACATATTCACATACTCAAGTATTTACCCTAATTCGAGTTCTTGGGTATACATAGTTATACGCCATTCAAATCCAATCATATTAGATATCATTTTGTTCCATATCACACTTTTCACTGGAGATGTTAGGAACTACGACTACATCATCATATAACACATCATATTTTACTCATCAAGATGAAAATCAGTTTATTATATAGAACATGGATTACTCCATATGAACTCCCTATGATAGTAATTCTCTAAAATGAAAAAGCATTCACATCACACTTATTCCTCACAGCTTACTATTTTCTAAAATTGCCTCAAGTGGGGTTATTATTCAACACATGTTGTGTCAAATAGAAATTCCATAAAAATTAAATTTTGCAATATGTATGTCTTCTAAGAACACATATAAAATTGAAGAACACATTCTTATAAAATAAATTTCATATCTTTTTATTCATATGTTAATTGAATTGATCTAATATACAATCATTCACATTCTACAGTCATTCATAAAAAAACTATTATTCAATATTATATTGTAACTAGTATACCATGGTTAGGGTTAGGTTCTTACTTCCTTTCATTTAATTCCTAAATTGATTCATCAGAACCTACACAATTACTCTTTCATTTTGACTCAATGCACTTTATCTTCTTTCTTGTCATGATTGAGTTTTCATATTTCATTATCCTTCACTTCCAATTACTTTCTATAATTTTGTATGCAAACTCTCAATTCTATTATATATTGATTTCAAAATTAGATTATTTTAAAGTTTTTTCTATAAGCATCACAATACCTTTTTTTCTTACTTCATCTTGTCCTTTTTCATGAAAGAGATTGTGTTTGTGTGAGCCTTTTTCAATAGAACCTTTGAGATACATTTTACAAGTAATATTTGTGTTATAGCATCTTCATAAGACCTCTAAGCTTTAAACTAATTTATAATACCTATTTAGTAGCATCTATTTCCGTTGACGTGACCATATAATAGTCAGGGTGTGATCCTTATTTTTTATTCCAATAGTGAATATTGACAGTTTTCAAGAAGTTGTCTTAATTTATGACATATTTGTAAATAATCATAAAAACCTCATAACCACTAACCTCATTAAGGTATACAAGTATTTCTTAAGATTAATCACTTTTTCAATAAATGATAATTTCCATAACAATTGACTTTATCCATTAATTACAAGAATACATCATTAGTTGACTCATTAACTCAACATCTCAACATTAATCTTGACTAGGGAAATCTTCATTTAGAACTTGAATATTCACTCATATGGACAAACAATATTAAATTTCACCAAATATTTAGTAGTAACTACTAAGGGTTCTATTTAATCTATGCCTGTTCACTTTACACTGCATTTTATACATGTACACTCAATTCTCAAGCATTTTCTCATTTTGCCTAATCTAGGCGGTTAAAATAAAATGATTTAATTCCTTTAGGATTTAGAAATTGATGTACACACCACAAGATAAAAAAATAAAAATGAACAAGAATGTATCTGAAATAGGAAGTATCCAATTCGAAGAAATTTTCCTGAATTGATTGCTCAATAACATAAAAATTCAATAAATAAGCACATTGATCATCAATCAGATATGTTTAGTACTTTACATGTTTAAATATCTTAAAAAGGGATTAAAAATTGATGTCAGGTGTCCAACACCTCAAGTTTGTAGCCTGGGAAATGGGATTTGATAATTCACAAAAAAATTCAAACATTCAATCCTCTTCTTGCTCCTTATTATTCAACATGTAGAAAGATAATGCGAAAGAGAATGATTCAAGATAGCTTTGATCCAAATCAGAGGGGGAAAATTCATACATAGGATATAAGAATCCCCATAAAATATAGCTAGGGTTGGTAAACTTTCATGATTAGACAAGCTTAGGAACTCTAATTCTTGACCTTATACCTTCTATTCCATCAATGTCCTAGAATATCAATATCACTCTCAGGATTCCAGAGATCCTATAAATGTAATAGAGGATTTTAATGGATAGAATTATATTGTTTCTTTTTTTTGAGGATAGTGTTGATGTATAGACGGAGAAAGATGAGTATGTGGGACATGATAGGGGCCTAGGTTATATTTTTTGGTTTTGGTTTATGGCTGATTGATTGAGTAGCTAATGATGTAATTACTTGAGGTGTCCCCAGGACTGCGAGGTGAATAAAAAGACTTTGAAAAAAAATAGAGCTATGTAAGGTTGAATGAATAAATAGATGTTCTTGATTAGAATGGGTTTCATGTAGACCAATTCATTAGTACCTCTTCATACTATTTTTTTTATTATGGCATCATCTACAAAAAATTCTCCCAAATGAAAAATAGCATGGATTTTGGAATACTTTAATAGATGCATTTTCTCATATGAAATATTAATGACCATGTACATTATGCTCAGTTAATTACATTTAATGTTTTACATAACATTTTAAATTTTACTTCAGTAAAAGCACTAAACTTTCTTTTAGGTATTTTCTTTATGATTGTTTTATTGAAGAATCTTGCCTGATTAAATTAAACTATATTTGAATGTTATCATAATCATTCATGTTTATGAAAAAAACTCCAAATTACCACAAAACTCTAACATCAACCAAATGGGAATTTCCCTTGCAAAAATGTGTCTATTCCAACCAAAGAATGTTTAGCATATCTTAGAAAGTTGAACTCATCATAATTAAATTCATATTCATTAGTTAATCTTATATAAGTGTTAAATAATCAAAACATGTAATCATCAAATTAAACCCTACTTTTAGATAAGATTAGACATATCTTTATAGGAGGGGAACAATTCCTTTCTTTCCTTTGCTCCGTGTTATTCTCAAAACAAAATTTGAGGATATTTTTATTCTTTGTTCTATGTTTTGATCCCAGTCAATGAAGTATCTTTTATTATCATATGAAATCATTTCCATTATCATGTTCAATGCTTTCCGTTTATGATGAAAAGTATAAGAGAAAATTTATAAGGTATTATTATTTATAAAGTCAATCAGATACATGAAATATAAAAAAAATCATAACTAGTTATGCATATATTGAAAATTACAAATATTGCTTTAACAAAAAAAACTGATTCATCTAATATATAACTTCCATAACCTATTTCATACCAAGAAGTTCATTTCTACTATTTTAATAAAGAATAATCAATACAATAGGATTGGTGTTGTAACTTCGCATAAGGTATTCAATCTAATAAAACTATGAAGAGTTTGAAATCACAATCATGACCATGCTTTTAAAGAAGAGTATAAAAACATAGAAGAAGAGTAAGCTCAATAAATTATAAATAAATAAATGTCTAAAATTTAATAATTTAGAAGTAGGAAGGCACCTATAACAAGCCTCACTAACTCAAAGTCTTACATTTCATTCTAGATATTGTGATCACAAAATTAGAGTCAAATTATCAGGATAAGTATATCAATGCACCAAAATATTATTCAATTGAGCATATTCCTTCTATATTATGTTTTCTCTAAAAATTGGGACACTTCTAATATTCTAACCCTATTTATGGTTTCAATTTTCTATCTCTTTGTTTATGTTGAAACACTGTTTCTATGTGCCACTTGAAACCCTTACTACATGTTGATCTACTATTTCCATTTTTTTCTCTTATCATCCTCTTCATATTTCTCATTGGATTTCATTTACTTATACATGTCTAAATTCCCTATTTTATTATTCCTATCCTCTTGACATGTTTTCATTTTTGATAATTTGATCATAATATCATGATTATTGTGGGTTCAAGTTCCTCTTGAAACCTAATTCTGTCTTCTGGCCAAGTAACCTTTTATCAATAGAATTTTATATGTCCCTCTCTTATTAAATTTCATGACTATCTATGACATTGTTTCTTATCCATTTAGTGCTTATTGTGTTGATATAATATTTCTTGTATTGAATATGATAACCCATTTTGTGATGGGTGTATTGTGTAAATTTTTTTGATGAACCTAGCGTGTTTCCCATGTATTGTGTAACTTTCTTATTGCATTTTACATTATATGCATATTGTGATTGTGGTAGATAGTCTACTATAGTGGGTATTTAGACTTCTAGATGTTGTTTCCAAATGTATATTTTATGCAAATCTTATGGATCTTGGTGGTTGTGCCTATTCTAGGGTATTTAAGTAGGAGTTCCCTTTCTCCTTGGATTGAGGTTTTGGTATATAAGCCCTACATTTTTTCCTTTATAAATATGATCATCATGTAAGTTTTATTGGGTGTGTACCCTAATTGCTTATTTAATTGTTGAAATAATTTATATCGCAGATTTTGTAATATATTTTAATATGTGATCATTAGATTGCCTCAATATTTTTTTTTACGATTATTCTTTCCCTTTTGGATCATTTTACTACATCTTTCCTATTGAACTAATTTATTCTGAATATTTATTTTTTTCTTATTATGTAGTATGTGTTAATTATTTTTTTACCTTCTTTGCTTTTCCCAATTATATTTTCATAATACAAAACACAATGTGTTGTTGATATATTTCTTTTTGTTGTCTTCACTTGAATCTGGGTGTATCACAATACTATGATACTTGATGTTATGCAAAAGGACTGGTTGACCTATATGATTTGTGAACTCCTAAGGAAGGATTCAACTTTGATATTCAAGGTAGTTTGGTTTTATCCATGCTTTTATATGCTTTTAGGTTATAGTTGGATATGACATTGTTGAATTTATTTGATGATGGCTTTATTTGATTCAATTGTGCAAAATAAGATAAAAATTACATCAATATATTAATATAACATGGCTAAGATACTATTTAAATATCTTGATAATTAAAAAATGGTAGTGATATTTTGTTTATGCTTTTGCATAATTTTGCAAAGTCGGGGACCCAAAATTACATATTTACACTTATATTTGTGTACCTATATTCTTTGTTTGTATTTTGCACAATGTTTATTCATAATTTGCAGCACACAAATACTAAAGAACAACATGAAAACTAATGTTCTAGTGTATTTTACTTTTGACAATTTATATATTTGGTGTTCAATGTGTGTTATTCATTTTTCACATACACAATGTCTAATCTGAAATGTATACATTTATGTTCCTATATAATTCTTGATTTATATTGTCTACTAAGATATTATGTTGCGTACCATTGGACTTTAGTATGGTTTTTTATTAATGACAATTCCATTGATAACATAATCAATAGGAGAGTTATCTCTTCCTCTTAAAAGAATATGAAATAATCAAAGCACTTGTAGTTTCCAATGCATGCATCAATTGATTCTACTTTGTCTAACTATATTCACATGTGCACACACAAATATACACACACACACACACACTATATATATATATATATATATATGATTTTCTCTTAAATACTATGTATGTTGTTTAAACATATGTGCCTTGATTTATTTTTAACATGATATACTAACTTTACCGTATGCCCTTTCTTCAATAATATTGTTTGTATTAAGTGTTTATCTCTCCTTCTCTCTCTCTCTCTCTCTCTCTCTATATATATATATATATATATATATAAGTGTGTGTATATGTGTATATATGTATATATATTGAGAGGGGGGGGGTTAGAAGGTGTGTACCATTTTTTTCATTCTGCACATAAGGGAGGCCACATAAAATGATGTACACATCAGAATAACAAAAGGAGGACCCATTTCCTAAGATGCCCCTCCGTGTTAAAAAGCCAAAATGTTTAGGATATAATTTATACATCACTTATCCCTAAACATGCACCATGATAAGAAAACAAAGTCGAACCAACTATGTGTCCTCTCAATCTATGTATACCAAACCTAGCCTCCAGAGGAGAAGCTCCTCCCCATAATAAAGAACCAGAGCAAAGATGTGGTCCAAAATTGAGGCCACTCATGCTAATAAGAATTATAGAATATTAGTTGCAACCCAATAACCTCCATCCTACGTAGACATCAAGTTCTCAATTAGGACTACCAAAATGGCAAGCCAAGAACTGCCCAAAAGTAACCATCCAAACATCATTATATACACTAAAAATGAAACAAGAACATACAACCAAAGACCAAGAAAAAACACAAAGACACCTCAACTAAATACTTTTTCTTCTTCATCGTATACCTTGTTTGTTCATCCTCCATTGTATCACAACCATCCTAAAAAATATGATCACTATCACCATACCTACTATGGTCGTCATAATCCTCTAATTAGGAATTCATCCCTCAAATGACCATGGCATCTGTCAAACTACCTTCCACCCTCCTTCCACAATCTCGTCAGGTATTCTCAGTGCATCCCACAACTTAGGTAGAATGGTAGAGGTCGACCTACATAGACTCCTAGCCTGATGGAATTCTCACAACATTGTTAAGTGGGGATGTGGTGTCTACCTTCCTGGCCAGCACATGATAATTAGGAGGGGGTTAGGATCTTCTTCTCTACTATGGCATTGTCCTCTCTATACAAAGAAGGGATTTGCACAATTGGAAATGGTGGAGGAAGTGTGGAACCCCCAGAGGGACCTAAAAGGAACACCCAAAGGTAGAGAGGACCAGAACTATGATAATGTGTCAAACAAAACCATCTATAAACTGAAACCACAAAATGGATGTCTATAAAAGTAAATCCAGCATATAGAGGTCCTCATAAAATCCTTAATCGCCACCAAGTGCACCCTCTACCCAAGAGGACTAAATGACCAAATAGAGAATGATCCCCATATCCAAATTGATTGATCATATAATGAATTGATCCAACATCTGAGGAAACAAGGGAAATATAATCCACCCACAACTAAAACCAAGAACATTACTTCCCAATATCATGTCAGAGTGTTAGTTTGAGATGGATCTTCTCACCAATCATCCTAAGAGATATAACAAGAAGAAATTAGTGATATTATCCTTGTTAGGTAGGGAAACACTAAATGTCAGTCTAACAAGTATTCAATACCATAAACCTCTGGCTACAAGATCTAGAGGAAGCAATGTGACTCTTCTCAAGGCCATAAATCGACCACGTAGCAGTCGCAACCATTGTTAACTACAAGATGGATTTTGACCTAATCACATCTTCCTAATTCAATGGTATGATGGGTCATGATAGGGTGATTAAACTCCACAGCCTGATTTGACCCATCTGAAGAGGCTAGGAGAAGAAAGATGGATAACATACCACCAAGTTCCTAGGTTTAAGGCACTATTAGTAACATCTCAAAGCCTAGAAAAGTCATTTCCAGTGACCTCACCATTGACAACATTAGCATGTGTGCTGACGAACTGGGAAAAAGGGGTTCTTGGACAAAGCTTGGTGTCTAGTGGGGTATGTCCTAGATCAAGACAATGTTAGAGATGACATATAGAGGAACTTGGCAAATATTCTATGATGGATTTCATGAGGTTGATTAATAATCTCCATCAATCAGGAGTTGATATTGCATATCAGTAGCTCCATGGGTGTGATCAAGTGAATGACCATAGAGGGTATTCAACTCTATCATCTTAGGCCTAAGTCCACAACAACCTTCTTGAAATGGGGATGCTCTGTCTACACAAAGTGTTGGGGAGAGAAGGCATATGGAGGGGGTTCTAGGATCCAATTCTTTTGAAGATAGAATATTGATACCCTTAGTCTATATTAAACTTAATCTGACTCTAGTCTTATGCTACTATAATAAGTGTATGTTTGATTAATTTTTTAGAGTGTTTCATTATATTAATTCTTAATTTGCCTCAATTCACACTTTGTTTCTCCTATTTTTAAGTTTTCTCACAAGTTTATTTTGAGTATCTGTTAGTTAAGTCTACAAAGATAATAAAAATTAGAATTAAAATGATAATTAAGTGATGAACATGATGCATACTACCATTACTCAGTGTTTTGGGTGCCTTGGTCAACTATCCAAGTGTTGAGGGAAAGGTCAACGTGATACTCTCTAAAAGTTTTCCTTATAGATACTCTAAGTCATAAGTTGGAAATAAACGGATGAGTATAATAAATATAAATAATGATGGAAAAAGTAAGAAAAAAATTGAGGAAAGATGTATATTTCAAATTAGTTATAGATATGTTGAATAAGGGTACAAAATCGGGTGATGGGAAGTCTTATCTAATCACTTGAGAAAGATATTAACCATGTTTTAAAGTTTCAAAACTCAAGTTGTTGATGATTAAAGGAAAAAGTATGAAACAATTATGCTTAATATGAACATCAATAATGTAGAAAGAAGTTATTGTAACCTAAAAGGACACCTTTTATGGATAACAAACATATGTTTGAAGCTAAGAGTTTAGAGAACAATGAGGTTAAGTGGATATGACTTTGATTACAAAGCTTTAATGATGTGAAACACATTGGAAAAATCTTGAAGTAGTCTAAATAATGTATGGTGGCCTGACCAAAGTAGCCTGGTTGGTAAAAGCTCGATAAAAACCAATGAAGGACCCATGTTTGCATCAAATCAAAGGCACTCTGCTAATGACACTCTGTGCTGATTAGCGTGAGAGGGGGCGACGAGATGATACCCTCTCAAGCCTTGGGGTTTACTGTGCTAGGTTGATTTATAAAGTGGCTCTTCTTGGGGCAGGTTCCTCATGATAAAAAATAATGTGTGTAAGCTTTCAAGGAAGTTAGTAGAGAATACACTTTAAGAAAAGTAGTGAAGGTTAAAATTCACATCAGAAGAGGAGAAATCAGATGATGAATATGGTTTGAGATGATAAAGATTTAGAATGATGGATAAAGAAGAGAGGAGCCCAAGGTAATATATGACAAAGTAGTGTGAGTCATCAATTAATTGAAGTAAATAATCATGTTATAGAGGGGAGATTAGATAATTTACTTAGAAAATTATCATGTATGGGTGACTGAATGTAATTAATGATAAGGAAAAGAGGTAATATAAACATAATGAGGAGATAGAAACTCTAGTCTGATATGGAAACATATTCATGTTAAGTATCAAATGTTGGATCTAGGGCTCTAGAGGGGGGTCAATAGAGCTTCAAAAATTCTCACAAGATAGATTAGACCTTCAAATTATATCAAATTAAAACCAATAGCTTAAGTGAATTTTGAAGTCCTAACTAACAAGCATAGCAAGGATGAGAGGAATTGATAGCAAGCACTTGACAAGGTCATGTAGAGTGGTTCCACTCCAAACTAGGAGAGAGTCAGTCCACTACCTAGAGAGGTCATCCTCTAGGACTTTGCAAGTGCTTTTCTCTATATATTCACCAATAAGAGTTACAACACAAGACCACCAAAGGACTTACATATCCAATTACCAAGAGTCTTCCACCTTACCAAGGACTTACCTACTATGCCAAGAATCTTCAGCCTTCTCCAATGTCTTACCCACTCTTGCACAAGTCTTCCACCTTCAAGGACTTTTCAACTCTTCTTGAATCTTCAGCCTTTGCCTTATCCTTCACCTGGAGAAGATCTTCATCTTTTCTTCAACCTTGAAGAAGAACAATAACAAATCCACCTTCACTTGGAGTATCTTGCTTCACCTTTGCTTCATGGATGAAAGGGGTAGGGAAGATGGAGTATATGAGATCTTTACACGCACAAGGAAGTAGCTCTCTTACAACAGACCTATCTCACTCATAATCACGAAATGAAGTGTAAACTAGAGAGAGAAAGGGGCTCAAGGAGTTGCAACACACTCAACTATAGCAAGGAGTAAGAATAGCATGAATGAGCAAACTTGGAATGAACTCCAAGGGGTCCTATTTATAGCTAGGGGTGCTCCCTTGAGTGTGGGATCACTTAGGGTCGAAATATAGACATTTTCCAAGATGCAACAGATCTGTTTTTGCCCAAACAACTCACCAATGATTATACTCACTTTTTCTATATTTTTCATACAGTACACAGTACATTCAGTCGAGTTTCAATAAAGGTAAATCGATCGATCCACTAAATGACAATGCCAATTTTCAAACTATCAGTTGAGTTTGTTTTGGGAAACTCAACTGATGAGCTAAAATGAGTTTTTCTCAGTGAGTTGGTCAGTTAAGTTCTGTGAGTGTGTAATTCGACTGATGGGTCATCTTCAGAAAATCCATCATAGGATCGGTCGAGTTTCCAACTCGACCAATGAACAACCTATGACAAATTTTCTAAATTGACATTGGAGTGATTAAACCTTGGAATTAAGTGTCCCTGATTTTTTCTCATATGAGTTACTACTCATATCATCAATACAAGTGATTACAAAAATCATCTAAGGTCATTTGGAGTGATCTTCCAAAAAGCACACTTGCATTGCATTTGACTTGAACTTAAACAAGCTAGGGATTGTGTAATTTGATCCTTTTCATGTACCTAAATCCTTAAATCAATCTTGAACAAACATATTAGATACATATGAATGGTTAAGTCATTATCAAAATATGGGCAATTTATAACTCTCAAGTCAACATTCTCCCCCTTTTGACAATGGAAAACCATTCCTCAATCATATTGAAAAGGATATTGAAGTTATACATTTTCCTTGTGAACTATAAAGGGATTCAAAATTTGAACAATGTGAATTGCTCCCCTCAATCTATGCTTACTCTTACCTGCGTAGGTAGTCTATCTACATAAAGCAATATAACAAATATGTACTATATGGTCCTTTAGCAAGTCACATGATAGAGCATATAAGGAACAAGAAAAGGATCACATATGCAATAAAAGCAATATGGTTGAGCTTCAAAACATTGAACTTCTCTCCCCATTTTGACATTATCAAAAAGGAAGGGGGTAGAAGAAAACAGAAACATGTCTTCTCTAAGCACAACCAAGCATACATCCATAACATGCAATCTCAAAGCATACACCAAATAGAGACGGGAGAAACAAAACAATCTAATTCATAATCAAAATATGGTAAAACATGGCACCAACTCATGGGATATAGTAAATCAAAGAGTAAGTGTGCATAGAATTAATATTACAAGCCAGAAAGCAAGTTCTTAGAAAACAACTACAAGCCAAAATCGATGAAAGCTAGATGATAAAATAGTACAACTCAGAACATGTGCCCAGATGTTTCTAATACAAAATAGCCTAGAAAAATATATATGATCAACATATAGACTAAAAACTAGAACAACTAAACATCTAAGCTATCTATGTCCACAACATCATCATCCTCAGCATTAGAAGCATCAGGCTCGTAGTCATCATCTCTGTCTGAAGGTGCAGTAGAGAGAACAACATCACCTTCATCATCGGAGGCACTAGCAAAGTCGTCAGAGCCATCATCATCAGATGCCTCACCATCATCCTCATCAGCACCAGCAACCTCCTTGTCAGTAGCAACCTCCTCATCAGCCTGTTCAGGTATCTCCTCATCAGCAAGAGAACCAAAACCTCGACTGGGCCAACGCCCATTCTACTCATCCCAAGACATACCAAGAGAATGTATCTCATTGTCCTGTGGGAAGGAAGGAGTCAAACTACTAAGGCTGGCAAACGGAGTGGCCAAGGGGCCAACAGTCAGAGGCAGCACACCAGGGGTAGAACCACCAACAGCAGAGGGTGTAACAACAAAAGATACAAGTGGAGGGGTAGGGTAAAAGTGATCATATGCATAGGATGCGTAGTCACCTCATGGGTAGGGATGGTAGGATGGGTAGGGATGTGCACATGACATGTTCATGTTGGACATGATGGAACAAAGGTCCTGATGTAGGTGCTCCTGAACCTAAAGGTTGTATGCTTATTGATGCATCATGTAACCCATAAGGGTTTCATTTGACACATGGAACGAGGCACGAGCAGGTCAGGAAGGCTGAGGTGGTGGAGGTGCTCGGGTAGAGGAAGAGGTAGAGGCATTATGTGTGGTGGAGGATAGGATAGTAATAGGCTTCTAAAGGGTGGTCTCATTGATGCAAACTCCTTTCCAAGCAGGTTTGTAATAAAATGCGTGGAAAAGAGATTTGCCAGGGGCAAGCTGGAATATACCACAGACCAGGGCTGGGTAGGGTGGGTGGGTTCCACGGGTGTTCTTTATTGAGTCAAATTAGGTCATATGATGAAGAACATATCTTGACCACTTGACTCCGATGTTCTTCAAGATACAATACATGATCACTGTAGTGTTTTATGCAATCTCAATTTGATTCTTCTTTGGGTGAATATTGTAGTTAACAATTAGGGCAAGGATGAGTCTCTTGAAGTCCAAGGCAAAGGAGGTAAGGGTGCAATTCTTCCTATATGGGAATTGAGGCTTCTTCAAGAACTTATGAATATCAGGGAGAGTAAGATCATATTTCTTGTAGAAGGCCTTAGGCTCAACTAAGTCAAAATACTCTGGGTAGTCCTTATGCCAAGTGTCTGTCACTTCGATACCTAAAAATAAGATGTTTAGGGTATCCTTCGATACTTGAAATTTCTTCCTAGATATCATGGATGTGAGGACTACTTGAGTATCGGGCGGGGGTATGAGGGAGTCATAATTCCAATGTAAATTAGCATAGAATTTGTAAACCACTTTCATGCTAGTGATGGAATTGTTGTAGCATGCTCATTCAACACCCAAGGCAGGGAAATGATGATCATAAAGAAACTTTTCTACTTGATCTATGACCTCTTGTCTTTGTTGTTTAGGCTCAAATAGGGCACAAAAAGGGAAAGGGTTCTGTGGAAGGATCTCCTTACACCTATATAGAGCCTCATTTGAGACAAAGAAAGTGTCATCAAATGGAATCAAGCGAGAGTTGGAAGAAGATGAAGGTGCTAGCTGGGGCGGCCCTCTTCCTCCTATTGGATGCCATAGAGACAAAAAGGAGAGGAAGAAGAGAGAAAAGGCTAAAGATTCACAACCAAAACTGGTCCACAGATCTAGGTTAGCAAGGGGGAAGGTCAAGGAAGGTCAAGATAGGTTGAACTAGGCACGGGAGAGGAAGGTTAAGGCTAGGGTAGAGAGCTTAGGGGAGCTAGAGGTCAGATCGGTCGACTTTTCTCTAGTTGAGAGGGAGAATAGTCATTCGAACCCATATTAAATTTACTCTAGCCTGGCCATCGGTCGAGTTCTATGAACTAGGAAACTCGATCGATAGGCTCTTTAAAAAGATCTAGGCCTCCGATCGGTCAAGTTGGCAACTCAAATGATGGTCAACCTGACCTAAACTTACAAAACCCAGTTTCTATCCATTTGAGTGCTAATTAAATTTATTTTTTAAGTCCATTATTTTGTGTTTGTGAAAAATACCCTAAAACAAGAGGAAAAAAGGCAAAATGAACATGAAAATCAAAATTTTAACATATTAGCAAGCAATGGTGATCAAAATAGAGGCAAAACATATAGGATAGATGACAACTAGCTAGAAGGCATATCAGATTCATTCACAGTAGTTATGAGCAGTTTAGATCTAATAAAGTTAAATTTCTCTCTAGCCATAGGTTTAGTGAAAATATTTGCCAACTGATTTTCCGTGTCCACATGTGTGATATAGATATCCTTCTTGGCAATGTGATCATAGAGAAAATGATGGCGAGCCTCTATATGTTTAGATATACTATGAAACATAGGGTTATAAGACAAGTTAATTGCACTAGTATTATCAAAATAGATAGGAGAAGCATCAAAATGAATGTTAAAGTCTTGGAGCATTTGCTTCATCCATAGGACCTAGACACAACAACTCCCGACTGTAATGTATTTAGCCTCGATGGTTGATAATGCCACTTTGCTCTATTTCTTGGAGAACCAAGACACCAAGCATGGTCCTAGGAGGAAACAAGTGCCACTTGTGCACTTCCTATCAATCAAGCACCCTGCATAATCCGTATCACTATAAGCAGTAAGAGTAAAGTCCCTTGACTTGGGATACCATAGTCCAAAAATTTGGTTTTTCCTAAGTACCTTAAAATCCTCTTAACAACTATAAGATGTGATTTCTTAGGATTTGATTGAAAGTGAACACACAAGCCAACACTAACCATTATACCAGGTCTAGAGGTATTTAATTTAAGTAAACTTCCAAGCATACCTCTATAGAGAATCTTATCTACCTTCTCACCATCTTCATCTTTGTCAAGTTTGGTGGTGTTTTATATGGGTGTGTCCATCGGCTTGGTGTTCTCCATCCCAAAGTGTTTGAGTAGTTCACTTGTATACTTGCCTTGGTTGATGAAGTTCCAACCTTTTGTTTGCTTGATTTGAAAGCTGAGGAAGAACGTGAGCTTACCCATCATACCCATTTGAAATTCACTCTGCATAAGATCACTAAATTCTTTGCAAAGATTAAGGTTAGTTCTGCCAAAAATGATATCATCAACATATACTTGTATGATAAGAAAACTGTTAGAAGTGTGCTTTAGAAATAAGGTAAAATCCACTTTGCCCATGATATACCCATGATCTAAAAAAAGTTCTTTAATTTATCATACCAAGCTCTAGTTGCTTGTTTGAGTCCATAGAGATCTTTTTGCAACAAATAAACATGGTTAGGTAAACTATCATGTTCAAAGCCTGGAGGTTGTGCAACATACACTTTCTCCTCAATTGTACCATTCAAAAATGCACTTTTAACATCCATTTGATACAGAAGAAAGTTTTTATAACTAGAAAAGGAAAGAAACATATGAATGGACTCAATTCTAGCTACAAGTGCATATGTTTCATCAAAATCAATATCTTCATGTTGATTGTAGCCTTGAGCCACTAACCTTGCTTTGTTCCTTACCACTTTGCCGCTTTCATCAATCTTGTTACGGTAGACCCATTTGGTGCCAATGATCTTTCTAATACTTGGTCTGTACACTAGAGTCAAAAGATCTATGAACTTCTTTATGTGATCATGTGGGTTCTCTCTGGGTCTCCCTATAAAATTGTTGTTTTGCATCATCATCACCCATTGTGTTTTGATTTCAAAATTGGGTACAGCGATGGCAGGCAGAACTATGGGATTGCGTACGTCAGTAGCTTTAGGAATTGAGAACTCTCGTAGTTCCCTTAGTCATTAGGCTTCCTTTGCTGCTTGTACTTCTTCTTACATAATGGCTCTAGCTTCCGCCAAGAGCCTCTCCCTTTGTTGTTAGAGTGCAGCTTGCACTTTGATAGGTTCTTTGTTATTCATCCTCGCTCTTTGTTTACAAAGGAGCATGTGATAGGTTCTTTTGATATCAAGATCAGAATCTAGTAGCGATGAGGCGCAACAAGAGTGTCACATATACTAGAGGTGAAACCTGTAAAACAAAAATACGCCTCCGCACCAAACAATGGGCAGCATAGTGGTTGATTTCCATGTTAGACTGTTTGTGGATTTCTAGATCTAGGAAACCATGATGACTTATTTCCCAAGACACACTGCTCCTTGTTTTGTCTACTCTCCCTTGGACCATGCCTTATTTTCCCAGTATCTAGATAGGATATTATCATTTTTTTTGTAGTTTAAGTTTTGATGTAAGCTATGTCATCTCCATTTGTGTAGAACAATTACTTTTATGCATATTTTAATTGAATATAAATAAGATAATGTCTAGTTTATTTTAGTACTATTGGTTGAACAAAGTTTCTTGTACCTTACATATAATTACATTTTATTGTACCCTTTGTTGTGCATGTATCAAGCATTAATATTATTTTAAGGCCATTTCTATCACCTACTTTTTTGTTATCGAATATATTGGTTCCACTTCTATCATCTATTTTGTCATCGATTAGATTGGCTTGATAATTATTAATCTATGTTATAGATACTCTCACACACAATGAATCATTTTCAATGGGATGACGAGTCAAACGATGCCCTCAACACAGTGTTGGGTCATCAATACTACTTGTGTGCTTGTGTGGTCCTCATGTAGGTCAAGGTTGGCATGATGCCCTTGTATAATTCCATACATTAACTGGGAGGACTGACATAAATATGGTTTTCTTTAAGACAAGATGGAAAGTGCTAAAATTATAGATGCAGTTACACACACATTCTGGACCGGTCCCCGTACTTACCCATCATCAATACAACAAAAACTTGATCAAGTGGGAATCTCTCAACCATATGCAACAACCGATAATCAGAGAATAGACAAACAAAATAATGTTTTTGGGCCAATAATGATGCAGACAACGAGTGTAGGGAATGCATATTAGCGCCTTTTCTTAAAATTTTGTACTGAAGCTTTCATTTTGTAGTCTCCAAATTTAAGTTTCTTGTGGGTGCTTGAATATTGTGTAACATACATAGTGCCTAACATCATATGATGTTTTTATATTTCAAATTGTGATGGTACTTTTGCGTAATTTATGTTGTATTATGTAATAAAATATTGTGTATTACAACAAATTTAAGTTGTTTGTCACCAATTATTTTGTTACTTACCGATTTATACGAAATAGTACAAGTATACATTCATATAAAAAGACATATGCCATGCATTTGCAGAGTAGTGCTTGAAGTAATATTTATTTTAAATATACATATAAAAGTAATAATTCTCAACTTATATTCATAATAGAAAAACAACAAACAAAATCACCCAAATCATGTATAAAAGTATACATTTTTTTGCAAATTTTAATCCTTTTTGTACTGTCGGCGTAGTTCTTTGGTCATTATTTATAAAATTGCTCCAAAAGAATAGGACAGGATAGACAGATCCTGACTAGTTGTCAAACAGGATCGGACTGAATCCTGACTGGTAGCCAATAGAGTCAGACTGAATCTTAACTCAATCTTGACCAACAAACTAGAATCAAACTGGGTTGCCAAATAGAATTAGGCTGGATCCAGACTACCTCAATCCATATTAACTGACTAACCCCGACTAACCCAGTCCATACTACAGAATCCCAGTCCCGAGCTAAATATGGGCTGAGACAAACTCCAACTTGGATCTTGAAAGGTCTTATGGTGGTTGTCTTTGTAAGACTTCTTCTTATTATGTGTTGCCTTAAATGGTTGTCTAATCACTTTGATCTTCTCTATAATATGTAGAACTAGCTCAAGACCCAACAACTAAATACAATTATTCATCATAGCAACACAAAGGTGACCTACAACGCCTTATTACAAAGCCTCCTAAGGTGCCATGTATGTTCTCCTTTAAAAACTATTTTTATAAGAAACTCAATCAGGCTCAAGTGAATATCCAACTTCCAAGATATTGAAGTACACATGCTCTTCATAGATCCTCTAGTGTTTGTATGTTCCTTAAAAACTAACCATTTGTATGTGGGTGGGAAGTTGTTTTGAACTTCAATTGTGTCTCTAAAGTTGTACATAGATGGTCCCAGAATATTCTCATAAACTGAGGACCTCAGTCTGACACTATTATAGTTGGTATTCCGTATAGACAAACTAACTCATCAACATATATCAATGCCAACTTCTCTATGATATAGGTATAGCTGATTTAGTCAACCGATCAATGACCACTTAAATGTAATCATGACCCTTGGTTGTCTTGGGAAAACCAACGACAAAGCCCATAGTTATGTTATCCCCAATTCTATTATTAGATTGGAAAAGGATGCTACATCCTTACAGGCTTCTGATACTCTACCTTGGCATGTTGATAGTATGGAAACATCGCAATAAACTCCACCACATCACACTTTAGACCTGGAGACCACTACAAGTCTTTGAGATTGTGATACATATTTGTACTTTCAGGATGCATCACTTACATTGAGGAATGATCCTTTTCAATTACCATATCGCTCGGACCGCTTATGTCAGGAACCACCATTCAATTGTGGAAGCATGGTGTTCTATCATCTGTCTCATGAAAGTCATCATGGTTCCTACTACCAAACTCTAATTTGTTATTTTGTATCACAATATCATCCTTCTGTACATCTCTAGTGTAAAGAGTGGGACTCGAGAGGGGATCCACTCTTAACATAATACAGAAATAAAACCATCCTACTACAAAAATGAAGGAAAGGAGAAAGTTCATTTTTTCTATCAAATGGCATATATACATTATAGAGTATAAAATTTTAAAAGAAGTAGAAACAAAACTATTACACAGTTATATCTTATTTCATGTATAGTTTTTCCTCATCATAAAAGGTAATACTATAGACAAAATAAGTATAACTACTAGTATAAGAGTCCAACTATAGAGGATAGCCCAGTCAGCCTAAGTTGTCCTCATGTCAAAATCCTGAAGGTGATCTTCTTGAGTCATTTTCATGTAACACTCTTACACCTGGGTGGTTTTAGGAATGACAACCAGTATAGCTCAACAAAATATGTGTGCTAGAATACTTTTGAGTATGTCCACTATAAATATATTTGGACATTTCAGATCTGATAGGTATAAAAGTGGGTTTCCCATTCAAGAGGGATCCATTAGCAAGTAGGTAAGTTCAAGAAAAGGTAATCACAAGAATGAGGTATGAATAATAACATAACATCATAAAATGTCTTGCCAATAATAATATCACAAATAAAAACAATTGCATGAACATATGTGATAGAACATGTATTTCAAATAGGGCATAACACCATTGGACCATGGCATAAAAAGAATAAGGGTGGGAACGCACACACACCAGGTGGAATATGTGTGTCTACTACATAAATGGTTGTTCTCATGCACCTCTACTCTAGATAAAAAGTATAACATTCAACACACATAAATTGAGAAGTAAGACATATACTTTAATCATATTTCAATCTCAAAGTAGCAAGGCAAGAGGGAATTTAATTGACTCTTGTTCTCTTCCTCTTATATGGCCTCCAAAAGTGTCAATAGGTCTAGTGGTGCTGAACCCCTCTCCATAATTCATCGAACTACTGACCTTGCCTAAGTGTTACTCATATTCCATACTTTACAACTTTGACCCTTCTACTACAATAACATGTCTTCTTCTTCTCTCTCTATATCTACTCTTGTGTTTCTTTCTCTACCATGAGAAATTAAACCTCCTTGTTGGGGTTTAGGGAGTATCCTCATTACCCATAATTTCTACAAGGAATAATAGTGATAGTTAATAAAAGATAATTTCCTTATTTTAAGAAATATGGATAAATATTCTCATACATGTAGAAATCATAATGGGAGTTGCACATAATTGATCTTTGCGGCTAATGGTTAACTAGATAAAAATACTTGGTCTTTCAAAGTAGAGTATTCATCCTAGGAACACAATAAATGTGTTAGTCAAACCAAAGTCAATTTGTGTATTCATTCCCAATGTAGCTATATACTATCTAGTATCCTAATGTTTGATCAACTAATGGTATATTAGGGTTTATAGTATTATTGACTGAACATATGATTCATTAGATATCTATTTTAGTTCTTATATTCATCCTTAGTTTGACAGGTCTAAGTATGTTTGTATTGCATATGTGTGTGGGTAATAGTATGCATTCCTCCAAAATAGATATTGTTATTTCTCTCTCTCTCTCTATCTATACCTCTCCCTCTTACCTATCTATCTATCTCTATAACATATATATTAAGTTTGGTCAACAAGGGTCAATTTGTACTCCGCATTAGGTATATTTATTAAATTCCACTTATTATAAGAACCTAGGTTTTATTATGACATTCATTCGTATGTGGGACTGCATAATATCTCTTATTGACAAATACTAAAGTGTATATATCATCATACTACATTTTGTCACTAGTTTTAGACGTATCATATGTAATTTTTCTCTCATTACCATTTTATTTGAAAACGGAGACCAATCTAGATAGATCTACTTCCTAGGTGCATTTATATTTATAACCATCATCAATTATATATATACATATTCATATATATATATTCATATATATATATATATTCATATATATATATTCATATATATATATTCATATATATATATATATGTATATATATATATATGAATATGCAATATTTCTAATCCATTATAACAATATCATTGATATTTAGAACATGCATAATGATATTTACAAAATTCAAGAATTTACTAATTCTAGTTTACTATAAGTTTAAGATAATGGATTTATTATGTCAGATTAATATTCTAACTATGATTTATAAGTCCTATTTTTTATTAATATATTTAAAATAGGATGTATATATACTACTATGAATCACTAGTTCAATTGATGAAATAATCTAGATGGCTATTAGTTCTAACCTTCACCACTTAGATTATCCTAAACTGTAATGACCCATTTTCATCTTAGTCATCTAACTAGGGTTTACTTGGATGATTACATGCTTAACTAGATTGATCATTGTTTACACTTGATCAATTATGTTTATCTACCTATTATGCATTAAAACTAATGAGGAACTCCAAGCATTCTTTTGTTTTGAATAATTAGGATTTGATAAGTGCAAACCCTAGTCAACCAAAATTAGTGCTTTGATAGAAACTAAATACATATTTTGATTTATATAGTGTCATAGTAAATTATTTTTAGTATTTGATCCCTAATTTTGATTCATACTAAATTTGGATACAGTTTTTAGAACTCAAATTTTGAGTATTTTTACAAAATTTTAGAATTCTTAATGGTGTTTGGGTTTGTTCATCAGCGGATATTCAACCCAGTACAAACTCGTCTGACCATACATTCAGACTAAAATGTAGCAACCTGATGTTTAATTTTTGGTAATTTATTAGGTGATCTATTTGGGATGAAATTTTTGATTGTATCTTAAAAACTCAATTTCAAAAAAAAATGTTAGATATTCATAATTTCTGGAGTATGTTTGACTGTCTGAGACCTCTTCATTGGCCAAGATATTTGTATGGAACAACCTCAGATAACAACAAAGTCTTCCCAAATAAAAATGCAATGAAGGGATTGTTTGCATTTGTTGCAAGCACCTAAAATGATCTATATCACTAACTTAATACCCTATTAGCTTCCATATTTTGTCATCCCTATTTAAGATAGAGAATTCTTTTGCAAGAAGGAGAGGTAGGGTTTGAGAGGAGAAAGAGGCATAATTGATGGTCTAGGATGTTATCCTCCTAGAGTTTATGAAATAAAGTAAGTTGGTCTTCTTTAGATATATATTCATGGTGAATCCTATCTCCTATGTCTATATTTTGTACTCCATATGATTTAAATCAAAAAGATAGAAAAACATCATCTTTTCTCTTTCTTTCTTTTCTATTCTCCTTTTCTAGGTTTTCCAAATTGGAAGGAGGATGAAAAGGAGCCGCTGGCTAGAACCATGATGGATTTATAGAAATTTAGATGACATGAGACGTTTTTAAGGTGCTTTAGACCTAAGGTGGTGTTTATCTCACTCTTAATCTCTTTATTCATGTTGAAAGCCTAATTCTATCTAACTAAAATAAACAAGATCATTTCTTGTATTTATATGCAATTGGGTATTCGTTTAGGAAGATATTAGGGAATTAAATGCTATTAATTTAGAATCTTTTTCATTTATTTGCATTCATTGTGTTCATGATCTATTGATTAGAATTCTACGAAAGATCCTACACATAGAAAACAATGATGTTCTATATGAATATTGCCTAAAGATTGTCCTGATGATTGATATACTTGAAAGTTGAATTAAAAAGTACATGATCATGTTTGAACTTGATAATTTTTAGTTACTCACCTATATATCTAGATATGTGCTAGAATTACATATGGAATGTACATAGGGATCCATATGAGGGTCTAATATGAGGATCTAATATGGAGGTTTTCAATGTCTACAGTTAGCTTTTCTGAATTGATTTGAATGAGTTAATACATAGATTCATACTTGTAATTGATAAATGAATTATGTGGAAATGGAAACTAGGGTTTCCATGTGTGTGAATAGCGCTAATGAATTCATGTACACCTTGATGATATTATTGAATAATAAGGTTCTTATGATATATTGAACTAAGTCAACTTCTTGAAAACCCTATAATTTCATTATTAAGTTGAGTATGAGAGATAGAGCCTAAATTTGTATTTAATCTTGTATATGTCAAGAAATTCTCAATTGTAGGTATTATAACTTCAATGAAGGTAGTAAGTCAGATTTGTATGAAGCCTAGTTCATATTTTCTAGTATAATTCATGGAAAAATGGGTAAATATCACACGTATGCACATATTTTATAAAAGGCACATAATAATGAGTTGAGAAGATGGCTTGCGATTAAGAGGTAAAAAGAAGTATCCTTAATTCGTTCTATTATTTCTAAAGTGAGTAGTCTCATAAGAAATGGAAGGAATGTTGATAATTACCAAAATGTTAGTGGATTTCACATGTTATGCTCATCTAAATACAAGAATGGAAATGGATGAGTGAATTTAATAAATTTAAATCATAATTTATCAAGTGTGTGTATTCTCACACAACTAGAATGATATAAAGCAAATTATGTCAATAAGAAAGGCAATGGTTTTAACAAGAAGCATGAAAAATCTATAATCTATGACATGTATATTTCTTTTCATTTCACATCATCTTATCCCACTAATCATGAGTGGGATATCATCCCAAGGCATAATCTCATTATCCAACATTTACCCTATTTAGTGTTTTTCAAATAAAATCATTGCAAATTAATTCAATACAAATAGTTTTCTTATCAATCACATGTGACAAATTTTATAAATTGGCATTTGAGTGATTAAACCTTGGAATTAAGTGTCCCTAATTTTTTTCGCATCTTAGTTACAAGTCATATCATCAATACAAGTGATTAAAAAAATCATCTAAGGTCATTTGGAGTGATTTCTCAAAAAGCACATAGGTTTCCCTAGAAAGGATTGAACCCAAGAATCGCAGGTCTTCTGATATGTATACGAGAAGAGCAACTTTGACTGCCTTTTTATATGTTATGTATAGGATACAAAATCTATTAAAACATAATTATTAAATAGGGGTGATGAGTATGTTTAATACCATTAGTTACCTAGGCTATTAGAAGAGCTGACACCTTCTCCTTGTAACTCTACCAGTGTCGATTGCGTTATAGAAGCGCAATATGTGCTCAACGCCTCACCATCCCACCAAGAGACTCAAAGCCAGATCGATTACCATCTACTCTCCCTGCCATTAGACTCCCTCTCTGTCAACCCTGGCCTCTCAATGAGCAAAAAGGAAGGAAGCAATGCATGGAGCCTTGATGGCCGGTGAACTGGAAGAAACGACCACAGCAGATGGATTACAAAAGAAACAATTGCTGATCAATTACCCAAGCACATGGCGTTGTCTCCCTCATCCCCTAGATATAAACCCTAACACCCCGTTACTTGCTATATAAGTCCCAGCACACCCATATCTAGAGACGAGATGCCCTACAACTGAGACAGATCTTCACCCCCAACTACCTCTAGCCACAACGACGCCCACTCACGCTCATAGCCGCACGTCATAGCCATCGCCTCCTCCACTGCGTCGACCAGCAAGCAAGACCACTATTAGGTCAGCCAACCAAGCAGGTATCAGAGCTGAGACACCTGAACCCCATGAGGTACTTGGTCACCCCTTTCAGCATCTCATTTTCCCCATAATTGGTTGCGCCGCCAGCAAGTGCAAGCCACAACCAGCACCTTGGTGCGTGAAGAGGTACCCGACCACCATGGTAGCGGCCACCCTGCCACATCGCAACACCACCCATGGACTGTCTTGAGTCCAGCTGGTGCCAAGAAGCATCTACAACCAGCAGTCAAGGCGAAACAACACTTAAAACCCCAAGGTCATCATCTCCGGTGAACACCCAAAGATCTGTGATGTCTCCCTTAACCAAGTTGGCATCCACATAATCTCTAAACCACGTAAGAAACCTGCTAATACATCTGCATCACCATATCTTTGACTTCATTTTCCCCCTTATACCTTCCTACAGTTGCCGAGCAGCTACCTTAACACCCAAGCATCATCAGCCATGGCTAGAGCCTGACGCCCCGACCACCTGATAGAGCATCTGCCTTTTTTTCACCAAGGCCTATAGATCTATGCAATCTCATAGAAATCAACCACTTCTCATTCCCCAATTTCCAGTGTGAAGCCCTACGGCCTGTTGTGATGATCACAGATGAGTTAACTTCAGAAACTGGGCTACCATGTTGACATGGTATAGGCACAAACAACAACCTTGAGAAGGGAGCTACACCATCCTCAAGCCATGTACATTTAGTCCAGTTTCAATCAAATCAAGGGAGACTAATACTGAATCCTGAAGAATATTAAACCATCACTAATGTCGAGCAAACCAGAACTAATCCACTGATGATCTTAGGTCAGTACTCTTGATGATTTGATTTAATTTCAGAACTACGTTGACCTGATAAGAATGATAACTTGGCTAATACTATTGGGTAGTACATGTACCTAACTAATCTTGTATGAAAACTAATACACGCATACCTATTAGTACATTAGTAGTAGTTAAATGAACTTCATGATCTCAGAATTAATGTTTACTGTAATGTCTCATTTCAGAATCTATTAGTAGAGGTATTCTATCTACCCTTTTATCTATTGTATATCTGTAGCAGAGTCTTTATACGTACATATACATCTATGTCATATGAGTATTTGGTCTATGGCTTTGTATAATCGTAGAGACTAATGGATACCTACATAATGGGCTAACTCGTAAGCTGCAAATTATTATAATAATTGGTTTAATGACTTGGCTGTGCAACTTAAAAGCATGTATTTATAGGTACGTGATAGTATATTAATATAAGTATAATATACATATAATGTTTTGGGACCTTATTTAATTAACACAATTATATAAAGACATCAACTTACTAGATCCATTTCAGATGCACATATGTTGATTTACCATGTTACCATGCTGATACATATACTAGTCTAATAGTAATATAAGTTTTTACACTAGAAGGATCTTCATGTAATCTTTGTTTTATGATATCCGTGAATACGAATAAGGATTGTAATAATTTATTTAGTGCCTATATTGTGAACAATCGTATACAACTCCATAATACACACAAATTAGGTATATGTATATAGTAGAGTATTAATTTAGTACATTGTAAGAGAGTTCTTCTTGTATTCCAATCAAAATTTGTGGAACCTTTATATTTTATAACATTATATCACATGGAAAACTTTCAAATCATTATGAGATTTATTTTGATAGAAATAAAATATTTTGAGACGGTCAATAACATAATGTGGTGAAATTGATTGTATACGCAATACAACTAGAAGCACTAGAGAGCAAGAAATGGGTAACATATGAAATAGTAAACCTAGATGGGAAAATGTAATCCTAATTAAGACAAATTGAACAACATTGATTCCAAGTCAAATGGTGACAATATTATTATTCTCTATAGCTACCTCTTCATAAATTCTTAGAGACACATTATGATTATGCAATCCTTGGAGCACTAAATAATTGAGGTACTAGATTCTCTATTTTTATATTGAGTTGTTCATTTCCCTCTTGAATGCCTTGTACATTATTTAGTGGTGAACCCTATACTTGTTTAAGCCTTTCCTACCTATTTGAAAGTTTACCACCTTAGATTGATTATTGTTTGAATGCATTGAATAATATAATAGCACTTGAATTGATCTATTTGGAGTTTTGACTCCCTAGACATTGGTCCCTTTGGGCTTTGGCCCCTTAGAGCTTTAGCTCACTTGAGGTAGGGTACGTCCCGCCACCCTGTGCACATGTGTAATGGATTAGTTGTCCCCCAGTCGACTGGTTAAAATAGTAATTAGGCTCAATGTTGTTCTTTCATAGATGATTGAACATAAGGCATTGTTGCCCTTGAAGGAAATGATATGATAGTGCTCAACCTTAATATTCAAAAGTTGACCATTGTAAATATTTTGATAATTTGGTATCTTGAACTATTTTGAATAGCCTTGAAAATTTTGATCTTGAAATACAAACATTGAAATATTGTTATTCTTGATTTGGCAAATTTAGTCCACAAAATGTTCCTTACCTAGATTTGATATTACCTTGATTTATACTTAGAACCTATATTTTGCAAATAGTTTGATATAAGAATTTAGTACCAGCTTTGCTGACCCTTTGTTTCCCTTCAATGGGGTCCATGTGTGGTTTCGTTCCCTTTGGGAACTCATGGGCATGTGATAGATGAAAGAGTTTCAAGAGACATGCACTAGGTAGTCCTCCGTTGAAGACTAGATAGTAATGAATTTTATTTCTTAAACTTGTAATCATATTTGTAAGCTTGTGTGATTTTGATGTACAACCATGAATGAAACAAAGATTGATTATGTTTTTGATATTATTTTGTAAACATTCGACCGTAAAGATCGAGCCTTTACAAGATGGTATCAGAGCCATAAACGGTCGGCACTCATGCATGTCTCGTGGAAATTAGGGTTAAGTAGGAATACAAATGTAGTAGTAGAACATAGAAAGAAAATAGTTAGACCATGAATCCCGGTATCATTGACCTTGTTATTAGGAAGTACATGGGATACAATTAGAAAACATACTAGCCTAGGATGTGAGACATGTACCCTAAACTAGAAATTTATGAGACATACCTAGTTAAACTACTAGATTTTGAACTTCGATAGGCATGGATTTACATGAAGATATTGTTGAGAAAGAAATGTTTGAGATAAATGTGTGTAATTTTACATTTAGATTATTAAGACATAAAAAGAAATAATATAGGTATACAAATGGTTTCTCTTTAGATTTTAATGCTCACAAATATTAAAAAAAAAACAAATATATAATGGATATATGATATAACCCTATAATCATATGAACATATGAAAATTTCAACCTAAATCATAAACATGATTCAAATTTGATAAAAAGAAAAAAAAATATATCTAATAAATTATAATAATTCATCACCATGTAAATGGAATGAGCTGAGCTGTCTAAGGAAGGAGTTATAGTGAATGTTCTGGCATAATTACTCCCAATCCACTTAGGTGGTGGTGGGATTTCCTCACTATACATACCGACCTAGCCAAAGTGAATTTCATTACTTGGGAAAATCCTAATTTTGAATAAAGGCACTAACCAAATATATATATATATATATATATAATCACCTTCAATAGAGAGAAAATAAAATATAAATATGTTTACTTAAAAGAATGTGAATGTTTACTTGACCATACATTTGACTTGTATGCCCTCATTATAAATACCCAATTGAATGAAAAATGTTGATAATACAAAATATGAAACATATATTTCCCTTCAAATATGTGATCACATCTATTGAGAAAAGACATGACTAGGAAAGCTATAAAAATGGAAATTAAAATAAAAATATACTCATTTAAGTAGAAAATCAAGAAAAAGAAACAATTGGACAAGACATAGTAAATATTATGTGGAATTAAGATAAAATGATGAACTCGTTTATTTTAATGAACTTCTAATATATATGTACATAATAATAGATAATTAATATAATATAGACATCTTAGAGAAATAAAACCCTACCTTGAAATTTAAAAATAGAAGTATGTCAAAACACATGATCCATAGATCATCACACAAATATATGTGACAAAAATAGGTAAAAAAAGAATAATGAAAAAAAATATTTTTTATGGTCATGACCTTGGAAATTTTGTTAATTAGAGATAAAAGGTCACAAATACAATATTATATACATTCACATAAGAAACAGAAGGTTAAAAAAAGTATACACAATATAAACATCATTGTAACATTAGTGACAAATATGTGAGATTAAAATTGATGTAGTATTGATAACCATATACTGACCAATAAGCTTGGGTTTTAACTCAAACTTGTGATAATGATGGCCAAGACTAACAAATTGAATATTGTAACTCTCATATTGGAATAAGATGTTGGAAGACTGAGGGGTATATTTTCAAAGTAGAAATTGTACCTAAACCGATTTAGTGACCCAATAAAATAGTAAGAGGATTGTTGGATCATCATAAATTATACCTATGATAGTGGAAGGAAAATTGGGATCACATTTTGTTTAAGTTGACACTTCAGCAAGAAAAATTATTGTTTCGGAATATTTTGTGGATCTAACTATAGTAGGAATATCACCATTAAGAAATATTTGATTTCATGGAAGAAATCTCTTTGAAGGGTGGAAGTGTTGTAACATACTCGAATTTTGTAGATACTGAATCTACTTCAAGATATTATCACATATTTTCCCTAAAATATATCTCAATTCCAATCCGGTCCTTTCCAACTTTAGTGCGAGCTATTTTGATTGATTATCATGGATAATTACCTCCTTTTTAGTTTCTTGTACTATATAACTCCTAGCTCTACATTTGAGAGAGTAATTTCAAATTAGTCCTTCAGAATTGGCTTCATGAACCATATCGACACCAATTTGTGCAAATGGAAATAATTGCCCCTTGATATTTTGATTTGCATTCCACTCCTCCTTGAAATTTCACTTAATGGGCTTAGAATCATTACATACAATATTCATTGACTAAATAGTACTAATAAGTTTGGATGTTATGGTAGAATTGAATTAATAGAAGCATTATTGTTTCTACAATTCAGTTTAGTTATATTCATACTTTTAAGAGTTATAAAAGATCAAAATAACTAGGTAATATGTGATTAATGGACTAGACTTAGGTTTCCCTAGAAAGGATTGAACCCAAGAAACCCAGGTCTTCTGATATGTATACGAGAAGTGCAACTTTGACTGCCTTTTTATGTGTTATGTAGAGGATACAAAATCTATTAAAATGTAATTATTAAATAGGGGTGATGACTATGTTTAATAGCATTAGTTATCTAGGCTATTAGAAGACCTCATGCCTTCTCCTTATAACGCTCCCAACATCAATTGCGTTATAGAAGCGCAATATGTGCTCAGCACCTCACCAGTCCACCAAGAGACTCGAAGCCAGATCGATTACCCTCTACTCTCCCTGCCTTTGGACCCCCACTCTCTCAACCCTGACCTGTCAATGAGCAATGAGGAAGCAAGCAATGCATGGAGCCTTGATGGCCGGTGAACTGGAAGAAACAACCACAGCAGATGAATTGCAGAAGAACCGACTG
Organism: Alisma plantago-aquatica; assembly: GCA_963693085.1. Lineage (NCBI taxonomy): Eukaryota > Viridiplantae > Streptophyta > Magnoliopsida > Alismatales > Alismataceae > Alisma > Alisma plantago-aquatica. The sequence continues at coordinate 1,053,532,867 of OY856411.1, read as the reverse complement.
TTGATCAGTTACCCAAGAACATGGCGTCGTGTCCTTCATCCCCTAAATATAAACCCTAACACCTTGTTACTTGCTATATAAGTACCAACACACCCATATCTAGAGATGTGATGCCCTACAACCGAGACAGATCTTCACCCCAACTTCCTCTAGCCACCACGGCGCCCACTCGCGCTCATAGCCGCACGTTGTAGCCATCACCTTCTCCACGGCGTCGACCAGCAAGCAAGACCGCAGTTAGGTCAGCCAACTGAGTAGGAATCAGAGCTGAGACACCTGAACCCCAGGAGGTACCTGTTCGCCCCTTTCTACATCTCATCTTCCCCACAACTCATTGTGCCGCCAGTAAGTGCAAGCCACAACCAACATCTTGGTGCGTGAAGAGGTACCTGACCACCATGGCAGTGACCACCCTGCCACATCCCAGCACCGCCCATGGACTGTCTTGAGTCCAGCTCATGCCAAGAAGCATCTACAACCAGCAATCAAGGAGAAACAACACTTAGAACCCCAAGGTCATCGTCTCCGGTGAATACCCAAAGATATGTGATGTCTCCCTTAACCACATTGGCCTCCACATAATCTCTAAAACACGTAAGCAACCTGCTAATACATCTACATCACCACATCTTTGACTCCATTTCCCCCCTTATACCTTCCTACAACTGCCGAGCAGCTACCTTAACACCCAAGCATCGTCAGCCATCGCCAGAGCCTGACGCCCCGACCACCTGATAGAACATCTGCCTTTTTTTCGCCAAGGCCTATAGATCTATGCAATCTCAGAGAAATCAACCACTTCTCGATCCCCAATTTCTGGTGTGAACCCCTACGACCTGCTGTGATGATCACAGATGAGTTAACTTCAGAAACTAGGCTACCATGTTGACATGGTATAGGCACATACAACGACCTTGAGAAGGCAGCTACACATCCTCAAGCCATGTACATTCAGTCCAGTTCCAATCAAATCGAGGGAGACTAACACTGGATCCTGAAGAATATTAAACCATTACTCATGTCGAGCAAACCATAACTGATCCACTGATGATCTTAGGTCAGTACTCTTGATGATTTGATTTAATTTCAGGACTATGTTGACCTGATAAGAATGATGGCTGGGCTAATACTATTGGGTAGTACATATACCTAACTAATCTTGTAAGAAAATGGATACACGCATACCTATTAGTACATTAGTAGTAGTTAAATGAACTTCATGATCTCAGAATTAATGTTTACTGTAATGTCTCATTTCATAATCTATTAATAGATGTATTCTATCTACCCTTTTATCTACTATGTATCTGTAGCAGAGTCTTTATACGTACATATACATCTATGTCATATGAGTATTTGTTCTATGGCTTTGTCTCATCGTAGAGACTAATGGATACCTACATAATGGGCTAACTCGTAAGCTGAAAATTATTATAATAACTGGTTTAATGACTTGGCCGTGCAACTTAAAAGCATGTATTTATAGGTACGTGATAGTAAGTTAATATAAGTATAATAGACATATAATGTTTTGGGACCTTATTTAATTAACACAATTATATAAAGACATCAGCTTACTAGATCCATTTCGGATGCACATATGTTGATTTACCATGTTACCATGCTGATACATATACTAGTCTAATAGTAATACAAGTATTTACACTAGAAGGATCTTCATGTAATCTTTGTTTCATGAGATCCGTGAATACGAATAAGGATTGTAATAATTTATTTAATACCTATATTGTGAACAATCGTATACAACTCCATAATACACACAAATTAGGTATATGTATATAGTAGAGTATTAATTTAGTACATTGTAAGTAAGTTCTTCTTGTATTCCAATCAAAATTTGTGTAACCTTTATATTTTATAACATTATATCACATGGAAAACTTTCAAATCATTATGAAACTTATTTTGATAGAAATAAAATATTTTGAGACGGTCAATAACATAATGTGGCAAAATTGATTGTATACGCAATACAACTAGAAGCACTAGAGAGCGAGAAATGGGTAACATATGAAATAGTAAACCTAGATGGGAAATTGTAATCCTAATTCAGACAAATTGAACAACATTGATTCCAAGTCAAATGGTGACAATATTATTATTCTCTGTAGCTACTTCTTCATAAATTCTTGGAGACGCATTATGATTATGCAATCCTTGGAGACCTAAATAATTGAGGTACTAAATTCTCTATTTTTATATTGAGTTGTTCATTTCCCTCTTGAATGCCTTGTACATTGTTTAGTGGTGAACCCTATACTGGTTTAAGACTTTCCTACCTCTTTAAAAGTTCACCACCTTAGATTGATTATTGTTTGAATGCATTGAATATTATAATATCACTTGAATTGATCTATTTGGAGTTTTGACTCCCTAGACATTGGTCCCTTTGGGCTTTGGCCCCTTAGAGCTTTGGCTCACTTGAGGCAGGGTGCGTCCTGCCACCCTGTGCACAGGTGTAATGGATTAGTTGTCCCCCAGTCGACTGCTAACATAGTAATTAGGCTCAATGTTGTTCTTTCATAGATGATTGAACATAAGGCATTGTTGCCCTTGAAGGAAATGATATGATAGTGCTCCACCTTAATATTCAAAAGTTGATCATTGCAAATATTTTGATAATTTGGTATCTTGAACTATTTTGAATAGCCTTGAAAATTTTGATCTTGAAATACAAACATTGAAATATTGTTATTCTTGATTTGGAAAATTTAGTCCACAAAATGTTCCTTACCTAGATTTGATATTACCTTGATTTATACTTAGAACCTATATTTTACAAATAGCTCGATATAATAATTTAGTACCAGCTTTGCTGACCCTTTGTTTCCCTTTAATGGGGTCCATGTGTGGTTTCGTTCCCTTTGGGAACTCATGGGCAGGTGATAGATGGAAGAGTTTGAAGAGACATGCACTGGGTAGTCCTCCGTTGAAGACTAGATAGGAATGAATTTTATTTCTTAAACTTGTAATCATATTTGTAAGCTTTCGTGACTTTGATGTACAAGCATGAATGTAACAAAGATTGTTTATGTTTTTGATATTATTTTGTAAACATTCGACCATAAAGATCGAGTCTTTACAAGATGGTATCAGATCCATAAACGGTCGGCACTCATTCATGCCTCGTGAAAATTATATGAGGTTAAGTAGGAACACAAATGGAGTCGTAGAACATAGAAAAAAAAATAGTTAGACCATGAATCCTGGTATCATTGACCTTGTTATTAGGAAGTACATGGGATACAAGTAGAAAACATACTAGCCTAGGATGTGAGGGATGTATCCTAAACTAGAAATTTATGTGACATACCTAGTTAAACTACTTTATTTTGAACTTCTATAGGCATGGATTTACATGAAGATATTGTTGAGAAAGAAGTGTTTGAGATACATGTGTGTAATTTTACATTTAGATTATTAAGACATAAAAAGAAAAAATATAGGTATACGAATGGTTTCTCTTTAGATTCTAACACTCACAAATATTAAAAAAAATAGAAATATATAATGGATATATGATATAACCCTAAAATCATATGAACATATGAAAATTTCAACCTAAATCATGAACATGATTAAATTTTGATAAAAAGCAAAAAAATCTACCTAACACATTATAATAATTCATCACTATGTAAATGGAATGAGGTGAGGTGTCTATGGAAGGATGTATAGTGAAGGTTCTGGCATAATTACTCCCAATCCACTTAGGTGGTGGTGGGGTTTCCTCATTATACATACCGACCTAGCCAAAGTGAATTTCATTACTTGGGAAAATCTTAATGTTGAGTAAAGGCACTAACCATATATATATATATATATATATACATATATACATATATATAGATATATATATATATAATATATATATATAATCACGTTCAATAGAGAGAAAATAAAATATAAATATGTTTACTTAAAAATGTGAATGTTTACTTGAGCATACATTTGACTTGTATGCCCTCGTTATAAATACCCAATTGAATGAAAAATGTTGATAATACAAAATATGAAACATATATTTCCCTTCAAATATGCAATCACATCTATTGAGAAAAGAAATGACTAGGAAAGCTATAGAAATGGAAATTAAAATAACAATATACTCATATAAGTAGAAAATTGAGAAAAAGAAACAATTGGATAAGACATGGTGAATATTATCTGGAATTAAGATAAAATGATGAACTCATTTATTTTTGTGAACTTCTAATATATATGTACCTAATAATAGATAATTAATACAATATAGACATCTTTGAGAAATAAAACCCTACCTTCAAATTTAAAAATAGAAGTATGTCAAAACTCTTGATCCATAGATCATAACACAAATATATGTGACAAAAATAGGTAAAAAAAAGAATAATAAAAAAAATATTTTCTATGGTCGTGACCTTCGAAAATTTGTTAATTAGAGATAAAAGGTCACAAATACAATATTATATACATTCACATAAGAAACAGAAGGTTAAAAAAATTATACACAATATAAACATCTTTGTAACATTAGTGACAAAAATGTGAGATTAAAATTGATGTGGTATGGATAACCATATATTGACCAATAAGCTTGGGTTTTAACTCAAACTTGTGATAATGATGGCCAAGACTAACAAATTGAATATTTTAACTCTTATATTGGAATAAGATGTTGGAAGAATGAGGGGTATATTTTCAAAGTAGAAATTGAACCTAAACTAATTTAGTGACCCTATAAAATAGTAAGAGGATTGTTGGATCATCATAAATCAGACCTATGATAGTGGAATGAAAATTGGGATCGCATTTTTTTAAGTTGACACTTCAGCAAGAAAAATTATTGCGCTGGAATATTTTGTGGATTAAACTATAGTAGGAATATCACCATTAAGAAATATTTGATTTCGTGGACGAAATCTCTTTAAAGGGTGGAAGTGTTGTAACATACTCAAATTTTGGGGATACTAAATATACTTCAAGATATTATCACATATTTTCCCTAAACTATATCTCAATTCCAATCCAGTCCTTTCCAACTCTAGTGTGAGCTATTTTGATTGATTATCATGAATAATTGCCTCCTTTTTAGTTTCATGTACTATATAACTCCTAGCTTTGCATTTGAGAGAGTAATTTCAAATTAGTCCTTCAGAATTGGCTTCGTGAACCATATCAACACCAATTTGTGCAAATGGAAATAATTGCCCCTTGATATCTTGATTTGCATTCCACTCGTCCTTAAAATTTCTCTTAATGGGCTTAGAATCATTACATACAATATTCATTGACTAAATAGTACTAATAAGTTTGGATGTTATGGTAGAAATTGAATTAATAGAAGCGTTATTGTTTCTACAATTCAGTTTAGTTATATTCATACTTTTAAGAGTTATAAAAGATCAAAATAACTAGGTAATATGTGATTAATGGACTAGACTTAGGTTTCCCTAGAAAGGATGGAACCTAAGAATCGCAGGTCTTATGATATGTATACAAGAAGAGAAACTTTGACTGCCTTTTTATGTGTTATGTATAGGATACAAAATCAATTAAAACATAATTATTAAATGGGGGTGATGACTCTATTTAATAGCATTAGTTACCTAGGCTATTATAAGACCTCACGCCTTCTCCTTGTAATGCTACCAGTCTCGATTGCGTTACAGAAGCGCAATATGTGCTCAGCGCCTCACCATCCCACCAAGAGACTCGAAGACAGATCGATAACCCTTTACTCTCCCTGCCTTTGGACTCCCTCTCTCTCAATGAGAAATAAGGAAGGAAGCAATGCATGGAGCCTTGATGGCCGGTGAACTGGAAGAAATGGCCACAACAGATGAATTGCAGAAGAAACGACTGCTGATAAGTTACCCAAGCACATGGCGTCATCTCCTTCATCCCCTAGATATAAACCCTAACACCCTGTTACTTTCTATATAAGTCCCAGCACACCCATATCTGGAGACGCGACACCCTACAACTGAGACAGATCTTCACCCCAACTACCTCTAGCCACCACGATGCTCACTCACGCTCGTAGCTGCACGTTGTAGCCATCGTCTCCTCCACTGCGTCGACCAGCAAGCAAGATCGATGTTAGGTCAGCCAATCAAGTAGGAATCGGAGCTATGACACTTGAACGCCGGGAGGTACATGTTCACCCCTTTCTGCATCTCATCTTCCCACAATTGGTTGTGCCGCCAGCAAAGTGCTAGCCACAACCAGCACCTTGGTGCGTGAAGAGGTACCCGACCACCATGGCAGCGGCCACCCTGCCACATCGTAGCACCGCCCATGGACTGTCTCAAGTCCAGCTGGTGCTAAGAAGCCTCTACAACCAGCAGTCAAGGTGAAACTACACTTAGAACCCCAAGGTCATCGTCTCCGGTGAACACCCAAAGATCTGTGATGTCTCTCTTAACCACATTGGCCTCCACATAATCTATGAAACACGTAAGCAACCTGCTAATACATCTGCATCACCACATCTTTGACTTCATTTTCTCCCTTATACCTTCCTATAGCTGTCGAGCAGCTACCTTAAAACCCAAGCGTCGTTAGCCATCGCCAGAGCCTGATGCCCCGACCACCTGATAGAGTATCTGCCTTTTTTTTGCCAAGGCCTATAGATCTATGCAATCTCAGAGAAATCAACCACTTCTCGATCCCCAATTTCTGGTGTGAACACCTACGGCCTGCTATGATGATCACAAATGAGTTAACTTCAAAAACTGGGCTACCATGTTGACATGGTATAGCCACACACAACGACCTTGAGAAGCAAGCTACACCATCCTCAAGCCTTGTACAGTCAGTCCAGTTCCAATCAAATCGAGGGAGACTAACACTGGATCCTGAAGAATATTAAACCATCACTGATGTCGAGCAAACTAGAACTGATCCAGTGATGATATTAGGTCAGTACTGTTGATGATTTGATTTAATTTCAAAACTATGTTGACCTAATAAGAATGATGGTTGGGCTAATACTATTGGGTAGTACATATACCTGACTAATCTTATAAGAAAACTAATACACACATACCTATTAGAACATTAGTAGTATTTAAATGAACTTCATGATCTTAGAATTAATGTTTACTGTAATGTCTCATTTCAGAATCTATTAGTAGTTGTATTATATCTCCCCTTTTATCTACTGTATATCTATAGCATAGTCTTTATATGTACATATAAATCTATGTCATATGAGTATTTGGTCTATGGCTTTGTCTAATCGTAGAGACTAATGGATACCTACATAATGGGCTAACTCATAAGCTGCAAATTATTATAATAACTGGTTTAATGACTTGGCCGTGCAAATTAAAAGCATGTATTTATAGGTACGTGATAGTATGTTAATATAAGTATAATAGACATGTAATGTTTTGGGACCTTATTTAATTAACACAATTATATAAAGACATGATCTTACTAGATCCATTTCGGATGCACATATGTTCATTTACCATGTTACCATGTTGATACATGTACTAGTCTAATAGTAATACAAGTATTTACACTAGAAGGATCTTCATGTAATCTTTGTTTCATGAGATCTGTGAATACGAATAAGGATTGTAATAATTTATTTAATACCTATATTGTGAACAATCGTATACAACTCCATAATACACACAAATTGGGTATATGTATATAGTAGAGTATTAATTTAGTACATCATAAGTGAGTTCTTCTTGTATTCTAATAAACATTTGTGGAACCTTTATATTTTATAACATTATATCACATGGAAAACTTTCAAATCATTATGAAACTTATTTTGATAGAAATAAAATATTTTGATACGGTCATTAACATAATGTGGTGAAATTGATTGTATACGCAATACAACTAGAAGCACTAGAGAGCAAGAAATGGGTAACATATGAAATAGTAAACCTAGATGGGAAAATGTAATCCTAATTAAGACAAATTGAACAACATTGATTCCAAGTCAAATGGTGACAATATTATTATTCTTTGTAGCTACTTCTTCATAAATTCTTGGAGACACATTATGATGATGCAATCCTTTGAGCCCTGAATAATTGAGGTACTAGATTCTCTATTTTTATATTGATTTGTTCATTTCCCTCTTGAATGCCTTGTACATTTTTTAGTGGTGAACCCTATACTTGTTTAAGCTTTTCCTACCTCTTTAAAAGTTCACCACCTTAGATTGATTATTGTTTGAATGCATTGAATATTATAATAGCACTTTAATTGATCTATTTGGAGTTTTGACTCCCTAGACATTGGTCCCTTTGGGATTTGGCCCCTTAGAGATTTGGCTCACTTGAGGTAGGGTACGTCCCACCACCTTGTGCACAGGTGTAATGGATTAGTTGTTGACTAGTTAACATAGTAATTAGGCTCAATGTTGTTCTTTCATAGATGAATTGAACATAAGGCATTGTTGCCCTTGAAGGAAATGATATGATAGCGCTCAACCTTAATATTCAAAAGTTGATCATTGCAAATATTTTGATAATTTGGTATCTTGAACTATTTTGAATAGCCTTGAAAATTTGATCTTGAAATACAAACATTGAAATATTGTTATTCTTGATTTGGACAATTTAGTCCACAAAATGTTCCTTACCTAGATTTGATATTACCTTGATTTATACTTAGAACCTCTATTTTACAAATAGCTCGATATAAGAATTTAGTACCAGCTTTGTTGACCCTTTGTTTCCCTTCAATGGGGTCCATGTGTGGTTTCGTTCCCTTTGGGAACTCATGGGCAGGTGATAGATGGAAGAGTTTGAAGAGACATGCACTGGGTAGTCCTCCGTTGAATGAATCTGTAATCATATTTGTAAGCTTATGTGACTTTGATATACAAGCATGAATGTAACAAAGATTGTATATGTTTTTGATATTATTTTGTAAAGATTCGACCGTAAAGATTGAGTCTTTACAAGATGGTATCAGAGCCATAAACGGTCGACACTCAAGCATGCCTTGTGGAAATTATATAGGGTTAAGTAGGAACACAAATGGAGTAGTAGAACATAGAAAAAAAAATAGTTAGACCATGAATCCTGGTATCATTGACCTTGTTATTAGGAAGTACATGGGATACAAGTAGAAAACATACTAGCCTAGGATGTGAGACATGTACCCTAAACTAGAAATTTATGAGATATACCTAATTAGACTACTAGATTTTGAACTTCTATAGGCATGGTATTACATGAAGATATTGTTGAGAAAGAAGTGTTTGAGATACATGTGTGTAATTTTACATTTAGATTATTAAGACGTAAAAAGAAATAATATAGGTATATAAATGGTTTCTCTTTAGATTCTAACACTCACAAATCAGAAACAAAAAATAGAAATATATAATGGATATATGATATTACCCTAAAATCATATGAACATATGAAAAATTCAACCTAAATCATGAACATGATTAAAATTTGATAAAAAGAAAAAAAATCTAGCTAATAAATTATAATAATTCATCACCATGTTAATGGAACAAGCTGAGGTGTCTGAGGAAGGATGTATAGTGAAGGTTCTGGCATATTTACTCCCAATCCACTTAGGTGGTGGTGGGGTTTCCTTACTATACATACCGACCTGGCCAAAGTGAATTTCATTACTTGGGAAAATCTTAATGTTGAATAAAGGCACTAACCAAATATATATATATATATATATATATATATATATATATAATCACCTTCAATAGAGAGAAAATAAAATATAAATATGTTTACTTAAAAGAATGTGAATGTTTACTTGTGCATACATTTGACTTGTATGCCCTCGTTATAAATACCCAATTGAATGAAAAATGTTGATAATATAAAATATGAAACATATATTTCCCTTCAAATATGCGATCACATCTATTGAGAAAAGAAATGACTAGGAAAGCTATAGAAATGGAAATTAAAATAACAATATACTCATATAAGTAGAAAATTGAGAAAAAGAAACAATTGGATAAGACATAGTGAATATTATGCGGAATTGAGATAAAATGATGAACTCGTTTATTTTTGTGAACTTCTAATATATATGTACATAATAATAGATAATTAATACAATATAGACATCTTAGAGAAATAAAACCCTACCTTGAAATTTAAAAATAGAAGTATGTCAAAACTCTTGATCCATGGATCATCACAAAAATATATGTGACAAAAATAGGTTAAAAAATAATAATGAAAAAAAATATTTTCTATGGTCATGAACTTGGAAATTTTGTTGATTAGAGATAAAAGGTCACAAATACAATATTATATACATTCACATAAGAAACAGAAGGTTAAAAAAAATTATACACAATATAAACATCATTGTAACATTAGTCACAAATATGTGAGATTAAAATTGATGTAGTATTGATAACCATATATTGACCAATAAGCTTGGGTTTTAACTCAAACTTGTGATAATTGATGGCCAAGACTAACAAATTGAATATTTTAATTCTCATATTGGAATAAGATGTTGGAAGACTGAGGGGTATATTTTCAAAGTAGAAATTGAACCTAAACCGATTTAGTGACCCTATAAAATAGTAAGAGGATTGTCGGATCATCATAAATTATACCTATGATAGTTGAAGGAAAATTGGGATCGCATTTTGTTTAAGTTGACACTTCAGCAAGAAAAATTATTATGTTGGAATATTTTGTGGATCAAACTATAGTAGGAATATCACCATTAAGAAATATTTGATTTTGTGGATGAAATCTCTTTGAAGGGTGGAAGTGTTGTATCATACTCGAATTTTGGGGATACTGAATCTACTTCAAGATATTATCACATATTTCCCTAAACTATATCTCAATTCCAATCCGGTCCTTTCCAACTTGAGTGTGAGATATTTTGATTGATTATCATGAATAATTGCCTCCCTTTTAGTTTCTTGTACTATATAACTCCTAGCTCTGCATTTGAGAGAGTAATTTCAAATTAGTCCTTCAGAATTGGCTTCGTGAACCATATAGACACCAATTTGTGCAAATGGAAATAATTGTCCCTTGATATCTTGATTTGCATTCCACTCCTCCTAGAAATTTCACTTAAAGGGCTTAGAATCATTACATACAATATTCATTGACTAAATAGTACTAATAAATTTGGATGTTATGGTAGAAATTGAATTAATAGAAGTGTTATTGTTTCTAAAATTTAGTTTAGTTATATTCATACTTTTAAGAGTTATAAAAGATCAAAATAACTAGGTAATATGTGATTCATGGACTAGACTTAGATTTCCCTAGAAAGGATTGAACCCAAGAATCACAGGTCTTCTTATATGTATACGAGAAGAGAAACTTTGACTGCCTTTTTATGTGTTATGTATAGGATACAAAATCTATTAAAACGTAATTATTAAATAGCGGTGATGACTATGTTTAATAACATTAGTTACCTAGGCTATTAGAAGACCTCACGCCTTCTCCTTGTAATGCTACCAGCGTCGATTGTGTTACAGAAGCGCAATATGTGCTCAGCGCCTCACCAGCCCACCAAGAGACTTGAAGCCAGATCGATTACCCTTTACTCTCCCTACCTTTGGACTCCCTCTGTCTTAACCCCAACCTCTCAACAAGCAATGAGGAAGGAAGCAATGCATGGAGCCATGATGGCCGGTGAACTAGAAGAAACGGCCACAATAGATGAATTGCAGAAGAAATGACTACTGATAAGTTACCCAAGCACATGGCGCCGTCTTCTTCATCCGCTAGATATAAACCCTAACACCCTGTTACTTGCTATATAAGTCCTAGTACACCCATATCTGGAGACGCGACGCCCTACAACTGAGACAGATCATTACCCCAACTACCTCTAGCAACCACGACACCCACTCGCAGTCATAGCTGCACGTTGTAGCCATCGCCTCCTCTACTGCGTCGACCAGCAAGCAAGACTGTTGTTAGGTCAGCCAACCAAGCAGGAATCGGAGCTGAGACACCTAAACCCCAGGAGGTACATGTTCGCCCTTTCTGCATCTCATCTTCCCCATAACTGGTTGTGCCTCCAACAAGTGCAAGCCACAACCAGCACCGTGGTGCGTGAAGAGGTACCCGACCACCATGGCAGTGGCCACCCTGCCACATCACAACACCGACCATGGACTATCTCGAGTCCAGCTGGTGCCAAGAAGCATCCACAACCAGCAGTCAATGCGAAACAACACTTAGAACCCCAAGGTCATCGTCTCTGGTGAACACCCAAATATCTGTGATGTCTCCCTTAACCATGTTGGCCTCCACAAAATCTCTGAAACACGTAAGCAACCTGCTAATACATCTACATCACCACATCTTTGACTTCATTTCCCCCCTTATACCTTCCTACAGCTACCGAGCAGCAACCTTAACACCCAAGCATCGTCAGCCATTGCCAGAGACTAATGCCCCGACCACCTGATAGAGCATCTTCCTTTTTTTCTCCAAGGCCTATAGATCTATGAAATCACAGAGAAATCAACCACTTCTCGATCCCTAATTTCCGGTGTGAACCCCTACGGCCTGTTGTGATGATCACAGATGAGTTAACTTTAGAAATTGGGCTACCATGTTGACATGGTATAGGAACAGACAATGACCTTGAGAAGGCAACTACACCATCCTCAAGCCATGTACATTCATTCCAGTTCCAATCAAATCGAGGGAGACTAACACTGGATCCTGAAGAATATTAAACCATCACTGATGTCAAGCAAACCAGAACTGATCCACTGATGATCTTAGGTCAGTACTCTTGATGATTTGATTTAATTTCAGAACTACGTTGACCTGATAAGAATGATGGCTGGGCTAATACTATTGGGTAGTACATATACCTAAATAATCTTGTAAGAAAACTTATACACGCATACCTATTAGTACATTAGTAGTAGTTAAATGAACTTCATGATCTCAGAATTAATGTTTACTATAATGTCTCATTTTAGAATCTATTAGTAGCGGTATTCTATCTACCCTTTTATCTACTGTATATCTATTGTAGAGTCTTTATACATACATATACATCTATGTCATATGAGTATTTGGTCTATGGCTTTGTCTAATCGTACAGACTAATGGATACCTACATAATGGGCTAACTCATAAGCTGCAAATTATTATAATAACTGGTTTAATGACTTGGCCGTGCAACTTAAAAGCATGTATTTATAGGTACGTGATAGTATGTTAATATAAGTATAATAGACATATAATGTTTTGGGATCTTATTTAATTAACACAATTATATAAAGACATCAGCTTACTAGATCCATTTCGGATGCACATATGTTGATTTACCATGTTACCATGCCGATACATATACTAGTCTAATAGTAATACAAGTATTTACACTAGAAGGATCTTCATGTAATATTTGTTTCATGAGATCCATGAATACGAATAATGATTGTAATAATTTATTTAACACCTATATTGTGAACAATCGTATACAACTCCATAATACACAAAACTTAGGTATATGTATATAGTAGAGTATTAATTTAGTACATTGTAAGTGAGTTCTTCTTGTATTCCAATCAAAATTTGTGGAACCTTTATATTTTATAACATGATATCACATGGAAAACTTTCAAATCATTATGAAACTTATTTTTATAGAAATAAAATATTTTGAGACGGTCAATAACATAATGTGGTGAAATTGATTATATACGCAATACAACTAGAAGCACTAGAGAGCAAGAAATGGGTAACATATGAAATAGTAAACCTAGATGGGAAAATGTAATCCTAATTAAGATAAATTGAACAACATTGATTCCAAGTCAAATGGTGACAATATTATTATTCTCTGTAGCTACCTCTTCATAAATTCTTGGAGACACATTATGATTATGCAATCCTTGGAGCCATGAATAATTGAGGTACTAGATTCTCTATTTTTATAATGAGGTGTTCATTTCCCTCTTGAATGCCTTGTACATTGTTTATTGGTGAACCCTATACTTGTTTAAGCCTTTCCTACCTCTTTGAAAGTTCACCACCTCATATTGATTATTGTTTGAATGCATTGAATATTATAATAGCACTTGAATTGATCTATTTGGAGTTTTGACTCCCTGTACATTGGTCCCTTTGGGTTTTGGCCCCTTAGAGCTTTGGCTCACTTGAGGTAGGGTGCGTCCCTCCGCCCTGTGCATAGGTGTAATGGATTAGTTGTCCCCCAGTCGACTGGTTAACATAGTAATTAGGCTCAATGTTATTCTTTCATAGATGATTGAACATAAGGCATTGTTGCCCTTGAAGGAAATGATATGATAGTACTCAACCTTAATATTCAAAAGTTGATCATTGCAAATATTTTGTTAATTTGGTATCTTGAACTATTTTGAATAGCCTTGAAAGTTTTGATCTTGAAATACAAACATTGAAATATTGTTATTCTTGATTTGGCAAATTTAGTCCACAAAATGTCCCTTACCTAGATTTTATATTACCTTGATTTATACTTAGAACCTATATTTTGCAAATAGCTCGATATAAGAATTTAGTACCAGCTTTGCTAACCCTTTGTTTCCTTTCAATGGGGTCCATGTATGGTTTTGTTCCCTTTGGGAACTGATGGGCATGTGATAGATGGAAGAGTTTGAAGAGACATGCACTGGGTAGTCCTCTGTTGAAGACTAGATAGGAATCAATTTTATTTCATAAACTTGTAATCATATTTGTAATAATCTATGACTTTGATGTACACGCATGAATGTAACAAAGATTGTTTATGTTTTTGATATTATTTTGTAAACATTCGACCGTAAAGATCGAGTCTTTACAATTCTCCAAGATGGATCTATGGAGTGGATACTACCAGATGCGCTTGAAGGATGATGATGTCCTGAATACATATTTCAAAACTTGCTATGGGCATTACGAATTCATGGTCATGAATTTTGGTTTGACGAATGCCCCTACTGCCTTCATGGACCTGATGAACTGAGTATTCTTCCCATACCTCGATAAGTTCATTGTGGTATTTATCGACGTCATTTTGTTTTATTCTAAGACATTAGAGCAACATCGCGAGCATATGTGGATTGTACTCAACACATTGATAGAAAATCAACTCAATGCAAAATTCTCAAAGTATGATTTATGGATAAAGGAAGTCATGTTTCTGGGTCATATGATTTTTGCCAGGCATATAGTTGTTGATCCTATAAAAGTAGAAATTGTGACAAAGTGGAAGGCCCCGAAGACTCGGTTTATCCAATTACTATTAGAGGTTTATCAAGAGCTTCTCTGAATTGGCCTTGCCTTTGACCAAGCTGACATGAAAAGAGATCAAGTTCTCATGGACACTTGAGTGTGAGAATAGTTTTTAGAATCTAAAGGAGTGTTTGACATTTGCTCCCGTACTTGCTTTTCTTGTTGAGGGCATACCCTATGTCATCTAGACTGACGCATCCAAACAAGGCTTCGGGTGTGTCTTGATGCAAGACAGAAAGGTGATCGTCTATGCTTCTCGCCAAATAAAACCTAAGCTAATTGGCCTACACATGATTTGGAGCTTGCTTCTATAGTTCATGCTTTGAAGATCTGGTGACACTGTCTTTATGGAAAAAAGTTTGAAGTCTTCTCTGACCACAAGAGTATGAGATACTTGTTGACTCAGATCTGTGACAACATAGGTGGATGGAATATCTCAAAAATTATGACTTCACCATCACCTATCATCTTAGTAAAGCAAACATCGTAGCTGATGCTTTAAGTCGCAAGAAGGATGATGTTTGTGCCGCTCTGAGATGTTCAATATGGGAAAATCTCGAACATGTGACTAGTTGGTGACCTCATCTTGTAGATTCAGTGGATGAAGACAAGTTGTGTGTTCATATGGCTAGCTTGACTGTTACACTGAACTGGAACTCAGAAGTCATTGCTACACAGTTGGAAAGTTCTGAGCTAGAAGAGATGAAGGCCTTGACTGAGAAACCACAATCTGACTTCTCTATCAGAGTGGATGGTGTTGTTCGCTTTAGACAAAGGTTGTGGATTCCCAACGTAGGTGACCTAAGATAGAAGATTCTGAGTGAAGCTCTTGGGTCCAAGTACACTATTCATATTGGCACAACAAAAATGTACAAGGACTTACAGCAAAGTGTCTGGTGGAAGAACATGAAGAATGATATAGCTTTGTTCGTCGCAAAGTGATTGACATGTCAGCAAGTCAAGATTGAACATCAACAACCTGTGGTCTTCTTCATCCTCTTGAAATTCCAGAATGGAAATGGGAGATGATCACAATGGACTTCGTTACTGGTTTTCCAAAGTCCAAGAAAGGTTATGATGTTGTTTGGGTGGTTATTGATCGGCTTACAAAATCTACTCATTTGTTGCCTTTTAAAACCATAAATAAATTTGCTGAGATGGCTCAGTTATACGTGGAGTGGATAGTTCGTCTGCATGGTGTGCTTGTTGTGATAGTTTTTGATCGAGACCTAAATTTTACCTCTCACTTATGGGGTCAGATTTAGGAAGAGATGGGTATTGATCTGTGTTTCAGTATAGCTTACCACCCACAAACCGATGGTCAGTCTGAGAGAATAGTTCAGATTCTGGAGGACTTGCTACATGCTTGTGTGATGGATTGGGGTGGTACATGGGATCGGTATTTGTCATTAGCAGAGTTTGCCTACAACAACAGCTACCAAGCCAATATTGGTATGCCACCTTTTAAAGCTCTTTATGGTAGACCTTGTCGTTCACCTTTGCATTGGGATGATGTTGGTGAACGGTCCCTGGTAAAGATAGATGATATGCAGATGATGCTTGAGAAGGTACAATTGATAAATAAATAGATGGAAGCTGCTCAAGATCGACAGAAGATGTATGTTGATAAAAAGAGGTCTAATGTTAGCTTCTTAGTGGGTGACTATGCCTTTCTGAAGATCAAGCCTATACGTTCTATTGTGTTATCTAAAGTAAAAGGAAAGTTGAGTCTCCATTGTGTTGGACCATTTGAAATATTAGATAAAGTTGGAGACTATGCATACCTCTTAGCCTTACCTCCTTCTTATGATAAGATTCATAATTTTTTCCATGTCTCAGTGCTGAGGAAGTATGTGAAAGATCTTTCTCATGTACTCACAATTGAGCCTGTTAAGATTCATGAGAATCTAACCTATGAAGAGCTATTTGTGAAGATCCTTGACTCCCAATAAAAATAGCTGAAGAACAAGGAGATAGAGTTGGTGAAGGTTTTATGGAGATATCATGGTTTGGAAGAAACTACTTGGGAGTTGAGAGATGAGATGTTACGTACTCACCCTTTCCTTTTTGTCTGAGATTTCGGGGATGAAATCCTTTTAAGGGGTGGAGTGTTGTAACATACTAAAATCCACTATGTATCTCTGTGTACTCTTTTTCAATAAGATGTGTTCTTCATTTTTGTCCCTTATATAAAGAGTGAGACCCAATAGGGGATCCACTCTTCACTGAATTGAAGAAATAGCCCATCAAATCCCAAATGTACCAAAAGGTAATAAGGAAAGGAGGAATTTCATTCGTTTCTCAAATGGCACATATTACAGAGCATTCTAATGAATAAGCAGCTGAACAAAACTATTACAAAGTTACAATGGGTATCATTATACAATTTCTCATCACCATAAAAGGTGATATTACAAAAACTTGAACTAACTACAAATAAGCCCAGTAGCAGAGAGTAACCTATCCATTCCAAGTGATCCTTAGGTACAATTCTCTTTATATGATCTTTGAGCAACCTTGATCTTTAATGCACCTAAACTTGGGTGGAAGGGAACATCACCCAGAACATAGGAAACAATAAAGAGGTCAGCAAGGTCTAAGTATGTACATATATAAAACATTCTAGGCATTATATAGGGTTAAAAGTGCAAAAAGAGATGTTCCCACAAGAAAAGGGGGCTTTTTACAAGTAGGTTTGTTCAAGAGATAAGTAACAAAAGAAATGAGGCATATTAAATTTCAGATTACAAACATGATAACAAATGAGTTTCTTCCCATAACAATCATCCACAATTTCATATTAAAACAACAAACATTTGCATGGATACCAATGTAGACTAAATATACCTAAAATAGGGCCATAACACCATAGGATCATGGCCTAAAAATAAACAAGGGTGGAAACGCACACCCCGAGCGGAATACGTACACCCTATATAAGTATGGTTGTACATAAGTACCACTATTCTAGATAATCTAGTCAAACACGCAGCATGCTATAATAGAGTGGCAAGACTATCATTTTAGTCAATATCAAACCAAAAAGGCAACAAGGCAGGAGGGGCCTAAAGACCCATAATCATGTCAAATTAATAATCACAGTAGTAAAAAAGATTCATAACATGAGTTATAAATGTCCAAGAATAATAGATTTCCAAGAGAAATAATAGTTCAAGAGATGTCTCATTAAAATGTATATGGATTTAGTCAAATAATTCCCAAAATAAAATAGAGGATGTACATACCTTAAAGTCAGATCCTAACACTCAATAATGTTCTTTAGGCTCAGATTCAGGTCTTTCACCACCTAAACATAATAAGTGTGTGCTACATCAATAAATGGTTCCTTAAATCCTTAAAAATAAAAAATGACCTATCAATAGGTTTCAAATCAGGTCTCCAAACCTATCTCATTAAATCTATTGGATTTTTTTGATTTAAAAAACATATTTATTTGTATTTTTCTGCTGAACCAATACTTAGTTATGATTTTTACAAGTTAAAATCATTTACTGGTCGAAAAGAAAATAAATTGCAAATTGACCGAAATACCCTCAAATGAAAATGCAAGAAGAATCAAGCAGTGTGTTACTCAGTAATATAGTGATAAACACCTACCTAAGATGATAAAAGGACTTCTTTACCCATGGCATGTGACCTCAGGTCACACAAGACTTATGGGTGTGGCATGACTTTTGTCCCAGGGAGTGCACAACCTGCATCTCATGCCACGGAGGTCCCGATTGAGCTTAAGGGTAGCGTATACCATCGATCTAGGCTTTGAGGGGAGTGGGAGACTAGCTCGTTGGCTCTGCCTAGTTACCTCGTACTTGGTGAGCTACTGCTCCAGCCTTGAGGGCACTAGGAGTCCAGATGAGCCTCACGATGAAGATGACCAGGGATGAACCTGGCAGTGACTCCGGTGGGGGAAAAAAGCGCGAAGCGTCCTGTGAGGGAGACATCAGAAGTGGATTGCAATCCTACTTGCTCTGCCAATCATCCACGACTATTTTGGTTGGAGTTCAAGGTATTGTGTGAGGCGGAGACAAACAAAGGTGATGCAATCCCGAAGCTAGAATAGCAAGAAGGCCCTTGTGCCACTGGTTAGGCAACAGGTCATTGGGGGAAGACAGTGCCTAGGGGAGCATATGGAAATCCGACAGCGACTAGTGCTGAATGTGCCATTCACTCTAGGGATTTCTTTTGATATGCGCAAGGCACAACACAGTTTTGTGGGTCAGGGACCATTAAATCCCATCTCAATGATGAGCCAAAATAGAGGAACACGGAGACGTTTTGTCGACCAATCAAACCAGATAAAATCACATTAAAACGAGTGCATGGAAAGAAATAACAAGGTTCCTAGATGGTTACCTTGTGGTCGATTTGACTGAGGAGAAGGATTCCATCTACTACTCACCGTCCTCGCCGAAGAAGGAGACCAGTGTCGGCAGCAGCTCCAAGGTGCCAACTCTAACTATTGATGGGAGAGGAAGCAAGAGGGGGCGACAGTGGTCGAATACAGAGTAGGTGATGCGAAGTGGAGGCACTGAAGTGAGGGTTTCGTGAGTTGGGAAAAAGGCAGCGGCGGCCGCTAGAAAGGTAGAAATAGGCGTTTCAATTTTAGGTCACCGCAGGTAGTGTATGAGGGCTTGCTGAACTCGGGGGAGAGAGAGGATTCTATTGGCGAAGAAAATGCAAGGAAGCGGTCATCATAGCGTGCGAGAGGGACCAGGGAAGTATCCCTGTACTGTGCGCCTAGCAATCGTGAGAAGCTCAGAGGTAGGGGACGACTGAGTCCCGCTACCCAGACTGGGCCTCTTACAAGAGCCGAACCGGTCCTTGGACCAAAGTCCAGGCCAAGACAAAGAAATCAAATAAATCAACCAACTATAGGTTAAAAGTATACATAGTCTAATAGGGTCTAATTGGGGGTGTATTTGATGTCCAAAAGACCCCAAATTTGAGGGTTGACTAATTAATCTATGGGGAACTCGATTATGGGCTTAGATTTGGGTTTTGAGACTTCAATTAATGAAATGACTTAGACCTAATGGTTAAATTGAGTAAACCCTTTGTAGTTGTATTCAGTTCTCTCACTCAATATCTAAACGTCACACTATGGTACTAAATCCATATCGGGATAGTAGTGCGGTATCACTAAACACCTATCCCCCATAATGTAATTATTAGGGCTATAACATCCTAAGATTTATGTCCATGGGGTACAATAGAGTCAATTAGGTTATTATGTCCCAACAAGGTCTAATCTATCCTAAAATTAGGGAATTGTGCACACTAAAAGGTACCTAAAATAAGAGGAAGGAAAGAGGGATACTGGATATCAGTATAATCGAGTAGGGGCCTAGAATAATGGAGGATTAGCCTATGTGTCCGGAATTGAGTATGTTACAACACTCCACCCCTTAAAGAGGATTTCGTCCCCGAAATCCACCCACCGCTAGACCTGAGTGCTAGCTTATTCTACATATCCTCATCATCCACATCATCATGGTCACCATCTTCTCATCTACTCATTATCGTCGTCATCATCATCATCATCATCACCATCATCATCATCATTACAATCATCATCATCATCATTATCAACAACAACACAACATCGTCATCATTAATATCATCAACATCATCATCTACTCCTCCTCATCATCATAAACATCATTAACATATTATTATTTAAAATGGTCACATGGGAAGGCTCAGAAATTCCACCATCCTGAGTATGTTCATCCCAGCCTATACTATATAGTCATCCCTACCATTAAATTATTAGCTGTTTGGGATATAGAATATCGATTTGAGCTTTTAAGTGTAAATTTTTTTTATCCCTATTTGACATACATACATCTTTCAAGGATAACCCAAGATAAAATTTTAAAATCTATTTTAATTGTCGAGGTAATTCTTATGATGGTATGATTAGCAAGGCTCGTCTGGAATTCTGAGTTTGGTAGCCTCCACATATGTTTGACATTAATACTAGGATTTATCCAGGTTTTACTTATTATAACTGCTATTAATCATGGTCATGTCTACAACTAGTTTGATTCCTAATGAAGAAAGTATATGAAACTCCTACCCTTAAAAGGTTTAAACTATAACTTGGTACATAATCTAGAGGGGAAAAACGGTGGATCCACTAGGTCTTATGTATATATTTGAAACTAACGATGTCTGTCTTAGGCCTAGGGTATTAGGGTTGATCATGCCAACCAAGGGTACTTCACTAAAGAGATTATCTATTACTCAACTTTCTTGTGGTGGTTATCTGGTTCCAAAAACCATCGATGAAATCTGAAAACTTTTCTTTTGTACATATAAATTAATAATGAAAATCAGTTTGACGATGCAAAACTTGCAGTGAGAAATCCAAAATTGGCACCAAAATCAACCAAAGAACCAAATCAACCACCACATACTATTATTTTATCATCACATCCTTTTGCTTAAAGGGTCTAATCCTTCAGATACCGCATAGGACATTTGACTACTCCTCAACTATGTCTTTACATGGAAGGGAGAATGGTTTCCTATTGCGCGTGGTCAAATTAATCAAACCTTAACAAGGTAAGACATCCACCATTTCCTATGTCACTCTTCAACATAATTGACACAACCTCATCACAAGACCTAAGGGAGTCATATGATCATCCAATAATTATAGTAAGGTATATGTGTTCCTTCTACACTTGACGATCTACTACTATAGTCCCATCACAAGACAATATGATCTATATAGTAAATTTTCCAACAACATCATTCACTGGGCAATCTAATTGCACTATGGAGGCGAGAGAGGCCAACTCCTAAGAATATTATACAACACTTAATAGATTCCACCCACCAAACCTCATGTATGAGGCATAAAAGATAATCAAACATGGTATCCAAACCTTAGACAAGTGGTCTTGGGACATACCTATGTTGAGATACTCCATGTAGAAGGTAAGATATGAATTTCAATAACTAAACTAGTTCACATTATCACTTAAAACCAAGGGAATCATCTTAAATCTAATGATACACATCAATATTTCACATCTATAATTTATGTGTTCTCAGCACCCCAAAGTGGGTATATACGAGGCATGCTAGATAAGGAAAGGGGTTCAAGGTGAGAACTAGAATAAAGCCTAACTATGAATATTCAAATCAATCGACATCGCAAGCTCTTAGGCTAACATCCTAGAATATTATGACATGTGAACCAACACTACAAGAGTCAGTTATGTGTGGCTTCATCCCACCTCGGTTAAGAGGGCATGGGCGTTAAGGGTTACTAGAGGCTAACCCCCCATCCACATAGGTGGATTGAGGAGTGTAAATACCCAAAATAATTAGGGTTTGAAAACCCTGATTGGTATTCTACTACTAGGTAATCAGTTTTCCAACAACCTTTAAGGGTCACCTAACTAATTATGGGTCATCCTAGGATAACTTGAAATAGTCAAGTTACTGACTGCTTAGACTCCGATACCATTTTGTAAAGAGTGAGACCCAATAGGGGATCCACTCTTCACTGAATTGAAGAAATAGCCCATCCAATCCCAAACGTACCAAAAGGTAATAAGGAAAGGAGGAATTTCATTCGTTTCTCAAATGGCACATATTACAGAGCATTCTAATGAATAAGCAACAGAACAAAACTATTACAAAGTTACAATGGGTATCATTATACAATTGCTCATCACCATAAAGGTGATATTACAAAAACTTGAACTAACTACAAATAAGCCCAGTAGCAGAGAGTAACCTATCCATTACAAGCTATCCTTAGGTACAATTTTCGTTATATGATCTTCGAGCAACCTTGATCTTTAATGCACCTAAACCTGGGTGGAAGGGAACATCGCCCAGAACATAGGAAACAACAAAGAGGTCAGCAAGGGCTGAGTATGTACATATATAAAACATTCTGGGCATTATATAGGGTTGAAAGTGCAAAAAGAGATGTTCCCACAAGAAAAGGGGGCTATTTATAAGTAGGTTTGTTCAAGAGATAAGTAACAAAAGAAATGATGCATATTAAATTTCAGATTACAAACATGATAATAAAAGAGTGTCTTGCCATAACAATCATCCACAATTTCATATTAAAACAACAAACATTTGCATGCATACCAATGTAGACTAAATATACCTAAAACAAGGCCATAACACCATAGGATCATGGCCTAAAAATAAACAAGGGTGGAAACGCACACCCCGTGCGGAATACGCACACCCTATATAAGTATTTTTGTACATAAGTACCACTATTCTAGATAATCTAGTTAAACATGCAGCATGCTATAATAGAGTGGCAAGACTATCATTTTAGTCAATATCAAACCAAAAAGGCAACAAGGCAGGAGGGGCCTAAAGACCCATAATCATGTCAAATTAATAATCACAGCTGTAAAAGAGATTCATAACAGGAGTTATGAATGTCCAAGAATAATAGATTTCCAAGAGAAATAACAGTTCAAGAGATGCCTCATTAAAATGTATATGGATTTAGTCAAATAATGCCCAAAATAAAATAGAGGATGTACATACCTTAAAGTCAGATCCTAACACTCAATAATGTTCGTTAGGCTCAAATTCAGGTCTTTCACCACCTAAACAAAATAAGTGTGTGCTACATCAATAAATGGTTCCTTAAATCCTTAACAATAAAAATGACATCTCAGTAGGTTTTGAATCAGGTCTCCAAACCTATCTCATAAAATCCGCTGGATTGTTATGATTTCAAAAACATATTTATTTGTATTTTTCTGCTGAACCAATACTTAGTTATGATTTTTACAAGCTAAAATCATTTACTGATCGAAAAGAAAATAAATTGCAAATTGACCAAAATACCCTCGAATGAAAATGCAAGAAAAATTAAGCGGTGTGTTACTAAGTACTATAGTGATACACACCTACCTAACTCGAGGTCAAAGGCAAGCCAAAGATGATAAAAGGACTTCTTTACCCATGGCATGTGACCCCGGGTCACACAAGAGTTATGGGCATGGTATGACTTTTGTCCCAGGGAGTGCACAACCTACATCTCACACCATGGAGGTCCCGATTGAGCTTAAGGTTAGTGTATACCATTGATCCAGGCTTCGAGAGGAGTGGACAACCAGCTCATTGGCTCTGCCTAGTTACCTCGGACTTGGTGAGCTACTGCTCCAGCCTTGAGGGTGCTAGGAGTCCAGATGAGCCTCACGATGAAGATGACCAGGGATGAACCTGGCGATGACTCCGGTGGGGGAAAAAGGCATGAAGCATCATGTGAGGGAGACATCACAAGTGGATTGCGATCCCACTTGCTCCGCCAATCATCCACGACTATTTTGGCTGGAGTTCAAGGTATTGTGTAAGGCGGAGACAAACAAAGGTGAGGCAATCCCGAAGCTGGAATAGCAAGAAGGCCCTTGTGCCACTGGTTAGGCAACAGGTCGTTGGGTAAGATAGCGCCTAGGGGAGCATATGAAAATCTGACAGAGACTAGTGCTGAATGTTCCATTCACTCTAGGGATTTATTTTGATATGTGTAAGGCACATCACAGTTTTGTGGGTCAGGGACCATTAAATCCCATCTCGATGATGAGCCAAAATAGAGGAACACTGAGATGTTTTGTTGACCGATCAAACCAGATGAAATCACGGAAAAACGAGTGCACAGAAAGAAATAACGAGGTTCCTAGATGGTTACCTTGCGGTCGATTTGACTGAGGAGGAGGATTCCATCTGCTACTCTTCGTCCTCGCCGGAGAAGGAGACCAGCGTCGGCAGCAGCTCCAAGGTGCCAACACCAGCAATTGATGGAAGAGGACGTAAGAGGGGGTGACGGTGGTCGAATCCGCAGCAGGTGATGCGAAGTGGAGGCACTGGAGTGAGGGTTCTGTGAGTTGGAAAAAAGGCAGCGACAGCTGCTGGAAAGGTAGAAATAGGCATTGTGATTTTAGGGCACCACAAGTAGTGTATGAGGGCTTGCTAAACTCGGGGGAGCGAGAGGATTTTGTTGGTGAAGAAAATGTGAGGAAGCGATCATCATAGAGTGCGAGCGGGACCAGGGAAATATCCCTGTACCATGTGCCTAGCAATCGCGAGAAGCTCGGAGGTAGGGGACAATTGAGTCCCGCTACCCGGACTGGGTCGCTCACAAGAGCTGAACCGGTCCTTGGACCAAAGTCCAGGCCGAGACAAAGAAATCAAATAAATCAACCAACTATAGGTTAAAAGCATATATAGTCTAATAGGGTCTAATTCGGGGTGCATTTATTGTCCGAAAGACCCCAAATTTGAGGGTTGACTAATTAAGCTATGGGGAACTCGATTATGGGCTTAGATGTGGGTTTTGAGACTTCCTTAACTATTATTCAACCATTATGCATAAATCATTCAATTAATGAAATGACTTAGACCTAATGGTCAAATTGAGTAAACCCTTTGTATTTGTATTCAGTTCTCTCACTCAATATCTAAATGTCACACTATGGTACTAAATCCATATCGGGATAGTAGTGTGGTATCAATAAACACCTATCCCCCATAATTTAATTATTAGGGCTATAACATCCTAAGATTTATGTCCATGGGGTACAATAGAGCCAATTAGGTTATTAGGTCCCAACAAGGTCTAATCTATCCTAAAATTAGGGAATTGTGCACACTAAAAGGTACCTAAAATAAGAGGAAGGAAAGAGGGATACTGGATATCAGTATAATCGAGTAGGGGCCTAGAAGAACAGAGGATTAGCCTATGTGTCCAGAATTGAGTATGTTACACCTTATGTATTTGGAGTTGAATTAGTGTAACTATGATGGTTATTGGATAAATATTTCCCACATATTCTTAATAAAGGGTTTTATGCACAAATACCTCAGTGGAAATCTAAGTAATGGGTTTGATGTGAAAATGTCCACTTAAGTAATAAAAAAATAATGATGGAATTCATGCTAGAACATTTTAGGACTTTTTAGAATAGGAAAAAGAAAATAAATTTCAAAATATACACAAAGGAGATGATAAATGCTATAAATGGATAAAAGGAGATAATGTGGAATATATTGTTTCCAAAAATCACAACTAGAAAACCCACAAGATAAATTGATACACAAATTTTTTTTCTTGAACTAAAAGTTACTTAAGGGCCAAGTATCACCCAATGTGGAAAAATATAAATATATATATAAGCCTTTATTAAAGGACAATAGGAAATAAGCCAAGAAAGAGAAATAAATATCTAATTTTCTCAAATTTGAAAACTAACTCCATATTCGTAATCTAGAAATAAAAATAATCATTTGGGCAAATTTTCTACTAATTTGGATGATATTTGGATAATGTGAAAAGTAGGAGAGAGAAAGTGTAGAACCTTCATTTTGAGAATTAATTAAACAAATGGCACAAACATGAACAAATAATAGAAAAATCGTATCTAAGACATTAATTGGGATAAGTGGGTGAAATTTCATCATATTTGGATAATCATAGAGTCATAAATGAAGGAGGAAATAGAAAATGAGTTTTGAATTATTTAACCCATTAAAAGTCTTCAAAAGGCAAAACTAATTCCATATTCATATTCTACACCTCCAAATCAATCAGGGTATCAATTTTTATTAAATGAAATTGTTTGAGCCCTCAAAAGAAGAAAGAGAAAATCATTTAATAATATGTGTCACTTTATAATCGAATTAGATTTATAATCGAATTTGGACTTTGCGCCTGATATGACGGTCTAGATCGATCACATATGCGTGTCTGTGGGATCGGATGGCCGAGGATGATTCTTCTACCCCGGTTTGAAGAAGGAAACAACAGTTATGTTGGTGATTTTTTAAAATCGAATATCTTCTTCCACACTCAACCAAATCGAGAAATTCTTATTTCTTTGGACTCCTCTCTCAAATACGCACCACCTTATCCCAATATTTTTTTATTTTGACATATAATCAAGAAACTCCCAATTCTCCCAAAACTTCCTTCTCACCTCGATTTTTAAAATCCTAACCCACACCTCCTTGCCTATAAATACCTACACCCTGAGCATCCCCATCACCTTTACAACTCAACGCAACTTTCAATTTCTCTTTTCATAGTTGTTTGACCCCTCAACGAGCAGTCTAAGACCTTGGGCCTGTGGCGGTGCTCCCTCTCTCTTCTCTCCACCTCCAGCCGAATCAAAGGTACCCTTGAATTCGTTTTGCTCTACTCTTTCTTTTGCATCTTTTACTTTCAAGTTTGGTCGCATTTTTCAGTTTCTCCCAAATTCCCTAGCACACAGCAACTGCTCTCGGTGCCATGGCATGGGTCAACAAGTTGGGTAAGATAACCCCACACATTTTTACCCTATTTCCCTCGCTCGACTTTTTTCTGGCTTTGACTCGCATAAGGACACATTAGTCCTTTTGCCTGATTTTGACCGCCCTGACCCGGCTTTGACCGATGTTAGGTTGTGAGGCGGGCCACTGACTTGGGTCATTGTGATTTGGCCAAGCAATGGGCCCGGACCCACCCTCTCTCTCTCTGTCTTTTTGAATCAAAAATCAAATTTTCTAATTTTCTTATTGGTCAATTTTAGGAAATTCTTATCTATTAATTCCTTGGGCCAAAATTAAAAGTAATATTTGTTCTAGACTTAGAAAAAGATGATCTATCTATTAAAAATAATTTCGATGCCTAGTTTTGAGTTTTTCAAATAAGTGTTTTTGGGAATGAATTAATTAAGAAATCACTACAAATACCCCTAAAAGTCCATATCTCTAAAATACCTAAAATTATATGTTATTTTGATCAGAAAACCCTAACTAAGACAGTGATGATGTTTTCAGTTACTAAATTTATGGTTTGTAGAAAAATTTGGTAAATTTAGGGTTTTAAGTCTTTAATGAATGCATATAATGCTAATACATGAACATGGTTATGATAATAGGACAACTGGACTCTGATCTTGCTTAGGATTTTGGAAAGTGGTTTCTAGGGCTCTAAGGAAGTGGTATGTGCATCGAACACCTTAGTTGGGATATTTATGCCTTAACCTAATATTCCCTAATGAGGCTTAATTGAACCTAATTCTTTTTGTGAAACCCTAATTTCTTCTTGCTCAAATTAGATCATAGTTTCTTATTGTTTGGGTTTTAAACCCAACTGTTATGCTTATTGATTCACATGATTATTCTTTCCATAAATACTTTTTCTAGCATGTAGATTCATGTTCTATTTAATGTTAAGTAGTGGTACTTATGTACAACCACCCACAAAGGGCATGTATTTATTTTCCTTGGGGAATGTTTTATTCTCTCCATATAATTGTAGGTGACTGGGAATGTCTTATTCACCCATCACCTAAGGTTAGAGGTCTGGTAGGTGCCTCAACCCTACTTAGTTAGGTAGACATAATTATCTTACATGCAAACCCTTTTTAATATAATTGTTAATGGCAAGTTTCTTTTGATATAGCCTCATACTCTTGTTATCTTCATCTTATGATGAACCCTAGCCTATTTTTACTTGCTTTACTTATCATGTTATCCTAGACTAGTTTTTGTGACACATACCTTTTTCTTCCTTTTCCCACTTGTTGGGTGCTTTCCCAACCACCCATGTGTTGGTGCTCCTGCTGAGCAAGGAGAAGGTCAAGTTTGAAGGACACTTTCTTAGGAGTAGATCTCAAGCTTTTTGGAAGGATGACTAGGTTGCTATAGCTAGATCCTTTTCTCTTATTTTTTCTTTTGGTAACAAACATGTAGTGAACAATGAAAGACATGTATTAGGATTTAGTATTTTTATTTCTGCTGCTATTGACATTTTATAATGTATCCAGAATCATGGTTATTTATTTGGAATATTATGCAAGCATCCTAAATTCTCTCTTTTTGTGAAAAGTATGGATGTTTTGTATTTCCTTTAAATTTTAGTAAGGAGGTGATCTCGCCTCTATACAATATGAACATGGAAAACATGGATAAAGTTGATCCTAAAAATATTTGGATGAGCACCACAAGTAAGATTAACACAATAAGAAAATGCATTAATATGAAATCTTGCAATAACCATGAAGTTATATCTTGAAAAGCTTAAGAAAAGACTTGGTAGAGCACAAGTGTTGGTAATGATAGACCAAAAGAAACATTTAATGATGATAAAGGAACATGTTCTTATACCAAATCTATCAACATGTTCATTTGTTTTTTTTTCTCCCTACACTTGCTTTGAATGTCGAGGCAAAATTAATTCTTTATTGTCTTTTACATTCTGTTTCTTCCATTGATCAAGAAACACATAGAAAAGATTAAAGTGATATAACAACAGTTGAAAGCATCCCAAGACAGGAAGAAATCTTATACAAATAACTGACGCAGACCACTTGAGTTCGAAGTGGGAGATAGAGTATATCTTAAGGTTTCTCCTTGGAAAGGCTTGTTGAGGTTTGGAAAGAAGGGTAGTTGGCTCCAACCACGTGTTACTCATATGGAGCCTGAATGAATGGAATACTCACACCCAAGATATCTAAACATGGATGGAAGTATGCTAAGTGTTTTAAAGTAACTATAAAGGTATCAATGCTCTACTCAGTAATAGTTAACAACTTTATATTTACGAAGAGATAAAGTATTTTATCACATGACACAATGGCATCTCATTCTACCATGGTAGTCACTCAACCATCTCAAGTAAATAATTGAAGTCCACTTAAAGATATCTACTATAAGAAACCATAATTAGTAATAACTTTTATATCCTACTCGATTATGTCACATTGTACAATTTTCCCTAGGTAAATTTGAAAGTAATATCCAAATTTTTAGATAATAGTTGTGGACGTAAAGGATATTAGGATTAACCAGTTTCACTAAGATCCCACTACACCTCTATCATAGAAAGTATTAGAATGTAGGGGCTCATCAGCCTACAACCTAAGCAGATATCATGTTTGTCATGCTCATACAAGCAACATAAACTCTAGATATCACATTGATAGAATTTCCATACAATAACAAATCATATTCATATTATTACAATCATATTGGTAGAACTGTCATATAACAACCTGACATACAACCTTAAACACACTATTATAGGAGATTTCTAGGAACCAAGAGAGATCATACCTCATATGGGTTCATAGTAACCTACTTATACTCAAAAGCATATGAATCAAATTGCCTTCTCCTATCCTTGGATCACAACAAGAATACTTGTTTTCCTTCCCCGACTTCTAGATATCAAGATACTTATACAAAACACATGGTGTACTAAATGATTACGGGTAACTCATCTTTCATTAAAGGGCATTTAATATATGAACCATTGTGTTTCTTATTCTAGCTAAACTCGAGATATTCCACTTATCATTAGTATGAAGAGACAATATAAAGAATGAGAAAATATAAAGAAAAAATAATGTAAACATGTAACAAGAATACCTCATATTATAGACAAGAAATACAATTTATTTCTTATTTGGATAGTTAATAATCACATCCCATTAACCATCACCATAATCACTTGAAGCTTCCATAGAAAAGGCATATGAAATAGATTGTATGTCCTACATGCATTCAAATATACAAATTTTAACCTTACACAAGGTATGAACATTGTATTACTCAATCCATACTAACTATTTATAACTCATAAAAGATCACATAATATGTTACACCTTTCTGATAGTTAGGTTTCCTCATCATTTATCACTTAAAATAGGCATAACTTGTTAAAAGCATAATTAGTTATATCAGATGTGTAAGATGATACCATAGAGCAACATTAGAGTACAACCAATATATAAAAACCTCTTTATTTTCAAATTCAAGCATTTCGTAGAATATTTGACTTTATAAAATCATTTTACATACTAAGTATTTAATTGAACTCCCGATCAAAAAAAATTTCCGATCAAAAAAATATTTAATTGAACTCTCACCAATGACCCTTTATGAAAACCTCTACTGACGGTCCTTGCTAGTCGACCCTAGCTAGTGGCCCATGCTAGCCATCCCTGTTGGCGAACCTACTTAGTTTCCCATGATTAATCTCTTATTTTTCACACTTAACCAAAGATTAATCAGATAATATCATATCAAACCATTATTCTCATTATGTCCATAAAAGCTCATATGAATGAAGACGAGAAGTAGTAGCATGCTACCTCTAAAGGAAGGGAAATTCCTAGTTGTGACTGATTTCTATGAACAACCAACCTATTTTTATGAAACCAACTCATATATTAGATATCATGAATAGACTTTGTACATGTTGGATCAAGGGCTCTAGAGGGGGGGTGAATAGAGCTTCACAATTCTCACAAAAAGGATTAGACCACCAAATTATATTTAGTACAAAAACTTAAACAAAAAGAAAATTTGATGTCTTAGCTAGAAAGCACAACAAGGATGAGAGACAAGGAAGAGCAAGCACTTGGACAGGTGGTTTAGAGTGGTTACACGTCCTAACTAGGAGCAATGTCAGTCCACTACCTATAGGTGGTTAATATCTAGGATTTGCAATCTTGGTACTCTTGTATTCCATCATAAGATTATAAGACACAACAACCACACATACAAGGGCTTAGTACCTCAAGAAAAGATCTTCAACCTATAGAAGGAGCTTACCCACTTGAACCATGGAGTCTTCAGCCATCAACATGGACTTACCCACTCCTTCTTCAAGTCTTTAGCATTCAAGGGATTACCTATCTTTCTTGAGTGCTTTCCTTGACTATCTCCTTCACTCAGAGATCTGGAACACCTTGCCTTCTTCAACCTTGAAGAACAACAACCTCTTCTCGTTCACTCGGTGGACATCTTCAACCTTTTCTTTGATAGGAAAGAGGGTAGGAAGATGGTGGAGGAGAGATTTACATCAATACATGGAGCATATCTCTTAAAAAGGAACCTATCTCACTCATGCTCATGAATTTCACTTGAAGGTAGAGAGAGAAAGGGGCTCAAAGGGTTAGAACACTCTCAACTAGGCTAGGACCAAGCATGTAGTGAATGAGAAACCTTGGAATGAACTCCAAGAGGTCCTATTTATAGTTGAGGGTGCCCATTTAAATTGTGAGACACTTATATACAAAATATAGCCATTTTTCTCAAAGCAATGACTCTATTTTCGCTCAAAACACACACCAATAGTCACAATCACTTTTTCTACAAATTCTGTACAGTGCAATCATTCGAGTTTCAATAAAGGTAACTTGACCGATAGAGTAAACGACAAAGCCGATATTCAAATCATCGGTCGAGTTTATCCTGGGGAAACTCGACCGACCAATGAAGATCGAATTGGTCCGATACTCGATCGGTCGAGTTCTATGAAACCACAACTTGCCCGATGCTATCTTCAGAAACTTGATCCAGGAGGATCAGTCGAGTTTGCAACTTGACCGATTGACTACCGGTGATCAATTTTCTAAAGTGCATCTAAAGTGATTAAAACTTGGTGTTTAGTGTCCCAATCAATTTTCTCAACTAAGTTACAAGTCAATTCATCATTACATGTGATTACAAAAATGTTCTAAGGTCGTTTACATAAATTTCCAAAATTGCACACTTGTAGCTCTTTTGACTTGAACTTGAGCCAATCTAGGGCTTTGGATTTTTGATCCTTTTCTTGTACCTAACATCTAAAATTAATCTTTAATACACATATTAGATACATATGAATGGAATGGTTAAGTCATTATCAAAATATAGACACTGTATAACCTGTAGGTCAACATTCTCCCCCTTTTTTACAATGATAAAGCATTCCTCAAACATATTGAAAAGGATATATAAGTTATACCTTTGTCTTGTGAATTAAGGGGATTCATGATGTGTACAATGTGACTTGCTCCCCCTCAATCTATTCTTCTTATAACCTTCATGGTTAGCCTATCTACACATAACAGTCATAACATATACGCACTATGTGGTCCTTTTGCAAGTCACATGATAAAACAATAAATGAATAAGAAAAGGATCTCATAAGCAATACACAATAATATAACAATGAATAACAATATGATTGAGTTTCAAACCAGTGAAATATCTCTCCCGCTTTTGACATTATCAAAAAGTAGGGGGGTAGAAGAGCAAAAACCTAGGTCTTCTCCAAAACACAATCAACCAGATATACATACAAGCAATCTCATATCATATGGCAAACAGAGATGAAAGCAACATACAATCTCAGTCATAATCAAAATATGGTGAAAGATGACACCAAAGCATAAGATATATCAGAGTAAATAACAAGAGTGCACATCACATATATTACAACTCAGATGCATGTTGTCATAGAAACAACTACAAGCAAGAAGCGATGAAAATAGAAGATAAAGTACTACAACTCAGATAAATGTGCCCAGATGTTTCTTATACAAAATAGCCTAGAAAGATGTATATGATCAACATGCAAGACTAAAAACTAAGAAACAAGTTAGACATCTAAACTATCTATATCAACGACGTCATCATCATCAGCTCTTGGCTCGTAGTCCTCGTCTCCATCAGAAGGTGCAGCAGTAGTGCCTTCATCACCAGATCCATCACCATCATCATCACCATCATCTGAAACATCCTCACCATCACCATCATCATTATCATCAGCCTCGTCATCGTCACCTTGGTCAGGCATCTCCTCATCAGTAAGAGGACCGAACATGCGACCGGACCAACGGGCATTCTGCTCAGCCCACGACATACCAAGAGCGTGGAGCTCATTGGCCTGTGGATAGGACGGAGAAGAGTCACCAAGGCTAGCAAACAAGGTGGCTAGGGGGCCAGCAGGCAATGGGAGGTAGGTAGGGGTGGAGCTACCAGCAGCAAAGGGTGGAGGTGGAGCAGCAGTAGCAGAAGGCTCGGGAGCAGGGTAGTAATGATTGTATGCATATGAAGCATAATCACTACCTGGGTATGGCTAGTAGGTGGGGTAGGGTGAAGTACATGATAGGTTTATGGTCGACATGATAGAGCACAAATCCTGATATAGGTGGTCTTAGACATGTTGGTTGTATGCTTGTTGGTGCATCATGTAGCCCATAAGGGTTTCATTTGATACACGAAACGAAGCACGACTAGGTCTAGGAGGAGGCTGAGAAGGTGGCGCTCGAGTTGAGGAGGCAGGGGCTGCAGAGGCTGAGGCAGAGGGAGAAGCACCAGGGGTAGAGGAGGCAAACACAGGCACAAACTTTTGAATTGTGATATCACTGATACAAACACCCTTTCTGGCTACTTTGTAATGGAAGTTAGAAAAGAGGGATTTCTCAGTGGCAAACTGGAATAAACTACAAATCAGGGCTGAGTAGGGAGGGTGGGTGCCTTTGGTGTTCTTGCCAGTGTCAAAGCAGGTCATGTGATGTAGAATGTATCTGGCCCACTTGACACCGATGTTCTCTAACAGGCAATGCATAATGACAGCAGTGTTCTCTGTAATATCCATTTGATTTTTCTTCGGATGGATGTTGCAGTTGACCATTAAAGCCAGAATGGGATTCCTAAGGTCAAGGGAGGATGAAGGTAGGGTTGACTTATTCTTATAGGTAACGTCAGGTTTCTTCAAGTAACGATGAATATCAGGGAGAGTCAATTTGTTTTGCTTGTAGAAACCTTCTGGGTCCAGAAGATCGAAATACTCTCCATAATCCTTGCGCCAAGTATCATTTTCCTCATCTTCGAAAAAGAAGACATTTAATATGTCCTCGGAGATTTAGAATCACTTACCGGTGATCATTGATGTGAGGATTACTTGAGTATTTGGCAGGGGAATGAGGGATTCGCAGTTCCAATGCAAATTAGTGTAGAACTCGTGAACTGCTTTAGTTCTTGACATGGAATTATTAAAACAATCACGTTCGACGGCCAGGGCAGAAAGATGGTGAACGACAAGCAACCTAGAAACTTGATCTATAACCGCTTGACGCCTAGGACTAGGCTTAAACAAGGTGCGAAATGGGAAAGGACTCCTAGGAAGAAGGCCCGTATACTATTAACAGCCTCAATCGAGACAAAAGAGGTATCGTCAAAAGGAATCAAGCGATTAGACGAAGAGGACAAAGGTGCATTGCTTGGGGTAGGCTGTTTTCTCTGTTGGGAAGCCATGGAGGTGAAAAAGAGAAAGAGAAATGAAAAAACGCACAAAGCAAACCTCAAAAGCCGTCCAAACACCACTAGGGAGCAATCAGGGAGGTCTAGGTTGAGCTATCCAGGTCGAGAAAGGGCTAGGGTAGGGAGGTTTAGAGCTGGGGGTGAGAGCTTAGGGCTGGAAGGAGAGGATTTGGTCGTCTATTCTCTAGTTGAGAGGGAGAATAGTCGGCCGAACCTAACTTTAATTTGCTTTAGCCCACTGATCGGTCTAGTTCTGAGAGTCATAAACTCGATCGATTGGTCCTCTGAAGAATAGCTCTCAGCCACTGATCGGTCGAGTTTGTCTTGGGGGAAACTCGACCGATGGTCAACCTGACCTAAAACCCTCAAACTTAATTTCTAGCCATATACATGTTGATTAAATTCATTTTTTGAGTCTATTATGTACATTGAACATACTTAGGCACATATCACTCATCATTGGGTACTCATTTTGTGATAAAACCTAGAAAGTAGAGAAAACCCAAAAACAAGTGAAACTAAGCATGTCAACAAGCAAGTTAAGCATATTTTAAGCATATATTGGCAAGAAAGGTGAGGAAAGCATGAGCACGACATATAGGATAGAAACAACTAGCTAGATCACATATCAATATCATCCAAAGCAACAATGAGCAGTTTAGATCGAATAAAGTTAAATTTCTCTCTAGCTAGAGGTTTAGTGAAAATGTCTGCCAACTGATTTTCCATGTCCACATGTGTGATATAGATATCCTTTTTGGCAATGTGATCATGAAGAAAATGATGGCGAACCTCTATATGTTTAGTTCTACTATGCAATATAGGATTATAAGAGAGATTGATTGCACTAGTATTATCATAAAAGATAGGAGAAACATCAAAATGTATGTTAAAGTCTTAGAGCATTTGCTTCATCCATAGGACCTGGGCATAACAACTCCCAGCTACAATGTATTCAACCTCGGTAGTTGATAATGCCACGGTGCTCTGTTTCTTGGAAAACCAAGACACCAAGCATGGTCCTAGAAAGAAGCAAGTACCACTTGTGCACTTTCTATCAACCAAACAACCCACGTAATCCGCATCACTATATGCCACAAGATTAAAGTCTAGGGCTAGATTGAAAGCGAGCACACAAGCCAACACTAAACATAATATCAGGTCTAGAGGTAGTTAAATAAAGTAAACTTCCAATCATACCTCTATAGAGATTCTCATCTACCTTCTCACCTTCTTTATCTCTATCAAGTTTGGTAGTATTAGACATGGGTGTATCCATCAGCTTCATGATCTCCATCCAAAAGCATTGGAGTAGTTCATTGGTGTACTTGCCTTGGTTGATGAAGTTTCCTTCTTTTGTTTGCTTGATTTGAAAGCCAAGGAAGAAAGTCAACTCACCCATCATGCTCATCTCGAACTCACTCTTCATAAGAGAACTAAACTCCTTGAAAAGATCAAGATCAGTCCCGCAAAAAATGACATCATCAACATACATTTGAATTATAAGAAAATTGCTAGAAGTGTGTTTTAGAAATAAGGTAGAGTCAACTTTGCCCATGACATACCCATTATCTAACAAAAAGTTCTTTAATTTCTCATACCAAGCTCGAGGTGCTTGTTTGAGTCCATAGAGAGATTTTTGCAACAAATAAACATGATTGGGTAACTTGTCATTTTCAAAGTTCAGAGGTTGAGCAACAAATACCTCCTCAATTGTACCATTCAAAAATTCACTTTTAACATCCATTTGATATAACAAGAAATTTTTGTAACTAGGAAATGCAAGTAGCATTCTAATATATTCAAGTCTTGCAACAGGAGCATAAGTTTCATCAAAGTCAATACCTTCCTGTTAATTGTAACCTTGTGCCACTAACCTTGCTTTGTTCCTTACCACTTTGCCTTGTTCATCAAGCTTGTTGCGGTAGACCCAGTTGGTGCCAATGATTTTTCTATCACTTGGTCTTGGCACTAGAGTCCACACATGATTCTTCTCGAATTGCTCTAATTCCTCTTGCATGTCTAGGTTCCACTCGTCATCACCAAGAGCTTCTTTGATGTTCTTTGGCTCCAGCTGTGAGATGAAGGTGTTGTCTGCTTGCTCTTTATTGTAGGCAGCTCGTGTCTTCATTCTCTCAAATGGGTTGTCAATGATCAGCTCTTTAGGATGATTCTTTGCAAAGTGAGGAGTGGGATCCTTCTTTTCTTCATCTCCTACTTCTATCACCTGCATACCTTTGTTGTCGATGTTGAGGTCTTTCAAGATAGGAATCAAATCATCTGCAACATCATTATCAACAACATGCTTGCCAACAACAGGGTTAGTTTCAATAAACTTAACAGTATTAGATTCTTTAATTTTAGATAATTCAATATTGAAAACTCTATAAGCCCTGCTTGTAGTGCTATAGCCTAGGAAGAAAGCCTTGTAAGATTTTAGATCAAACTTGTCGAGAGAATCCTTCATGTTTAAAACAAAACAAGGACATCTGAAGACATGGAAGAAATCAATGGATGGCTTTCTACCACGCCATAGCTCATAGGGGGTTTTCTTCAAAGAAGGATGTGCAAAACTCAGTTCTGCATAAAACAGGTGGTACTAACGGCTTCAACCCAAAACTTCTTAGGAATGTCATATTCAAGAAGCATTGTCCTCACCATCTCTTGAAGCGACATGTTCTTCCTCTCTACTACCCCATTTTGTTGAGGCATACGAGGAGAAGAGAAATTGTGCGAGTAACCAGATTTTTCACAAAAGCGCTCAAAAAGATCATTTTCAAATTCTCCCCCATGGTCACTGCGGATAGAAACAATCCAGAAAGAAGCTTCATTTTCAACCCATTTATATTATCTTGAGAAAACATCAAGAGTATCACTCTTCGAAATGAGGAAGAAGGTCCAAGTATATCGAGAGAAATCATCAACAATAACAAGACAATACTTGGAACCATGAAGCATTTGCGTTCTCATTGGTCCGAATAGATCAATATGAAGAAGCTCAAAAGCTCCTTTGGTACTCATGACTCCTTTGGATTTGAAGGAGGATTTGGCTTTTTTGCCTTGTGTGTAAGGTCGGCATTCCTCATCCTTTTCAAAATCCAATTTGGGAAGTCCTCGAACCAAATTCTTTTTGCTCAACTTCTTCATTTGATGCATATTCACATGACCCAAACGACGATGCCAAAGAGAAATATCATTTTTATCCACTACCAAGCATCTATCAAGTATGGGCTTAAGAGCATCAAGAACAATAACATAAAGATTACCATTTCTAGTTCCCTTATATATGACATTGTAAGTGAGGGAATCTAGAAGCAAACATTCTAAAGATGTAAACAACACAAGATACCCATTATCACACAGTTGGCTTACACTAATCAAATTGTGATGTAGGCCATCAACAAGCAAAACATTCTTAATGCAGAGCTCATTGTCTACATCACCCTCACCTATGACCTTACCCTTCATGTTGTCCCCGAAGGTCACCGATCCTCCTTTCTTTTTCATGAATTTGTTGAAATGGCTGAATTCACCTATCATATGTTTTGAGCAGCCACTATCAACAATCCATCTCTTTTTGTCCTGTAAGAAAGAAGGATGTTGGTACCCAACTCAAACTTTAGGATTTGGGGTTAGCTTAGGGATCCATTTCATGTTTGGGTTGGTCCCCTTGGGTTTGTAAGGACAATAAGTAGAGTAATGATTATCACATTTACAATGAATACATACCATAGAGTTCTTAGAGCCAGAAGTCTCTCCATGGAAGATGGGAGGTTCCACACTCTTCTTCTTACCCTTATTCTTGCTCTTTCTCTTACCTTTGGGAGCAGTCTCATTATATCCTAAACCACTAGTACTAATTTGTTTGGTAGAGTGTTGGAGGACATCATTGAGGGATTTCTTTCCCGTAAGAAATTTTTGCAAAGAAGATCTTAACTTGGCATTATCATCACTAAGGTTAATAACAGTGGTAGATAGACTAGCAATATCATCTCTAGCATGAAATAGATTGGCCTCTAAACAGAGGGTTTTAGTATGAAAGGAATCACATTCTAAATCTATGCTAGAACTTCATTACTTTGCAAAATAGATCTAGAAGATAGATCATTAACTTGAGCAAGTAACTTGGCATTTTCAGATTTAAGTAAAAAAATTCCTTTTGATAAACATGAATCTCTTGCTTCCTAGCATCATCAATGAGAGTTAGTTCTACATTTTTAGTTTTAAGAATATCTAACTCATCTTGGCATCTTTGGTTGTCTTCCTTAAGATCTACAATAGTCTTAAGATAGACCCCAATCTCAACCTTTACTCCATTATGTTGAAGCTCAAGGTTAAGAAATTGTCCTTGTAAAGAATCTATGCTATCAAGGAGCAATTTTTCATTTTTATCAAGAATCTCAATTTTAGCATAAAGATCATCTACTATCTTGCCTAATCTTTTCCTTTTAGATTTGCATTTAGTAAAAGATGACCAGAAATCATTAAGCATATCAATAAGAGTTTCCTTAGATAACTCATGAAAATTGACTTCACTTACCTCACTTACCTCACCTACATCTTCACTTGTAGAGGCCATGAGAGCAAGGTGGCATTCTCCATCTTTGGAGCATGAAGAGCTTGAGGAAGACTCCTCCCAAGTTGCATGAGTTTCATCTTTAGATCTTCTTTCTTTCTTTTCTTTCCTCTTGTACTTGCCTTCTCTCTTGTACTCCTTATCTTTCTTATGGCTGCTCTTGTGGTGGCTCTTCTTGGCCTTTGGGCAGTCACTCTTGTAATGACCTTTTTGGCCACACTCATAGCATCTCAGAGTTGATGAAGAAGGCTTCCCTTGAAGTGCTTGCCCTTGGAGTAGTTTGCTTCATGCTCATTAGGGCCTTCATCTTCACTTGAGGAAGGAGTAGGGAACTTGAGAGCAAGTTTTTGCTGCCGAACCATCTCTTCAATTTGAGCTTTGAAGGTTGTGTCCTTGATCTTCTTGGACTCCTTTTCTTCTCTATTTTCTTCTTCTTCTTGCTTATCAAGCCTAGGTTCATGGGCTTGAAGGTTACCAACTAGCTCCTCGGTTGACAACTCCCTTAGCTTGTACACCTCTTCAATGGATGTAACCTTGGGCTCCCATCTCTTAGGAAGAGACCTCAAGATCTTAGAGTTGATAGTGTTTTTGTGCATTAAAATCCCAAGGGCTTCCAATCTATTGATGATCACATTGAGCCTAGTGTACATATCAACCACTCTCTCATTCTTACCCATCTTGAAGTTCTCAAGTATCCCACCAAGCATGTAGATCTTGGCTTCCTTTACTTGCTCCGTACCTTCATAGGTGACACATAGCTTGTTCTAAATTTCATGTGCGGTGTCCCAAGAAGATATCTGGTTGAACTCGGATGGAGTGAGGATTGCGTAGATGATGCTCACTGCCTTTGCATTGAGTTGAGCTTGCTTCATTTGTGCTTCAGTCCATGTGGATATTTCCCCCTTTGGGTCTTCATACTTGAGGTGTACCACCTTCCACATCTCATAGCTCACACCTTGAAGGTAGAACTACATTCTTCTCTTTCAATATAGGAAGTTGGTGTCGTCGAAGACCGGATGTCTCATGGAGAAGCTCCCTTCTAGGTTGAGGGATCCAAGAGACAAATTGCCCATCTTCTCCTACTTGTTGAAGTAGCTTAGAGAAGACCTGCTCTGATATCACTTGTTGGATCAAGGGCTCTAGGGGGGGTGAATAGAGCTTCACAATTATCACACAAAGGATTAGACTAGCAAATTATATTAAGTACAAAAACTTAAACAAACAAAAAACTGGTTGTCTTAGCTAGCAAGCACAACAAGGATGAGAGACAAGGAAGAGCAAGCACTTAGATAGGTGGTTTAGAGTAGTTCCACGTCCTAACAAGGAGCAATGTTAGTCCACTACCTAGAGGTGGTTAATCTCTAGGATTTACAATCTTGGTACTCTTATATTCCATCATAAGATTACAAGACACAACAACCACACATCCAAGGGCTTAGTACCTCAAGAAAAGATCTTCAATCTATAGAAGGATCTTACCCACTTGAACCATGGAGTCTTCAGCCATCAACATGGACTTACCCACTCCTTCTTCAAGTCTTCAGCCTTCAACAGATTACCTATCTTTCTTGAACACTTGCCTTGACTATCTCCTTCACTCAGAGATCTAGAACACCTTGTCTTCTTCAACCTTGAAGAACAACAACCTCTTCTCCTTCACTCAATGAAGATCTTCAACCTGTTCTTTGATAGGAAAGAGGGTAGGAAGATGGTGGAGGAGAGATTTACATCAATACATGGAGTATCTCTCTTACAAAGGAACCTATCTCATTCATGCTCACAAATTTGACTTGAAGGTAGAGAGAGAAAGGGGCTCAAAGGGTTAGAACACTCTCAACTAGGCCAGGACCAAGCATGTAGTGAATGAGCAACCTTGGAATGAACTCCAAGTGGTCCTATTTGTAGTTGAGGGTGCCCCTTTAAGTTGTGGGACACTTAGATACGAAATATAGCCATTGTTTCTCAAAGCAACGACTCTATTTTTGCTCAAAACACACACCAATGGTCACAATCACTTTTTCTGCAAATTTCATACAGTGTAATTGGTCGAGTTCCAATAAAGGTAACTCAACCGATAGAGTAAAAGATAAAGCCAATATTTAAATAATTGGTCCAATTTATCCTGGGGAAACTCGACCGACCAATGAAGATCTAATTGGTCAGGTACTCGATCGGTCGAGTTCTGTGAAACCACAATTCGACCGATGCTATAATTAGAAACTTGATCCAGGAGGATCGGTCGAGTTTGCAACTCGACCGATTGACTGCATGTGGTTAATTTTCTAAAGTGCATCTAAAGTGATTAAAACTTGGTGTTTAGTGTCCCAATCAATTTTCTCAACTAAGTTACAATTCAATTCATCATTACAAGTGATTACAAAAATGTTCTAAGGTCGTTTACATAGATTTCCAAAATTGCGCACTTGTAGCTCTTTTGACTTCAACTTGAGCCAATCTAGTGCTTTGGATTTTTGATCCTTTTCTTGTACCTAACATCTGAAATCAATCTTTAATACACATATTAGATACATATGAATGGAATGGTCAAGTCATTATCAAAATATGGACAATGTATAACTTGTAGGTCAACAGTACATGACTCCTTAATAAATTTGTTTATTATCATAACATATAAAAACCCTAAATTCATTATTTTATTTCATCAACACATAATACGTTAGATTCCGTGCATTTTTTCTCTTCTAAACATAGTATTCTTTTTAAAAAATATTTACTACTTTTAGTTACTAACATACTAGAGATCAAACACATTCAACAATCAACTGCATATGTTTTTATCAGGAAAGGATCAATTAGGGTAACTTTTGGCTAAATATGACCACACATGAAGGAAATATGTCAAAATATTATTTAAGGATGATTCTTACATTTAAAAAATACTTAAGAAAATGAATTTTGCATATAGAATAACATGATTTCAAATCAACAAATAATTTCTCATTTCACCCTAAAACCTAGAGTTGCTACAAGCAATGCGATTAAATATTTATTTGCAAACGGCTCAAACCTTAGCTTTTATAAATTCCTCAAGTGGTATTAATCCACTTGACTTGAAGGAA
This sequence comes from Alisma plantago-aquatica, assembly GCA_963693085.1. NCBI lineage: Eukaryota > Viridiplantae > Streptophyta > Magnoliopsida > Alismatales > Alismataceae > Alisma > Alisma plantago-aquatica. The sequence goes on along the minus strand of OY856411.1, from coordinate 1,053,489,890 downwards.
GAACATGGATTATGTTGATAAAGGGTGAAGGAGCAACAATCCCAGCTCAAAAAGCTCCACCAAGGAGTATTTTCACCATCAAACTTGTAATGCAAAATCTCCATCTAGGTCAAATAGGGATTTTAACTTGGCTAGATATAGGAGGAGGTGCGACATAAAAAAAATCTATCTCAAAGAGGGATTTAGAAGAATTAGCTTTTCCACTAGGTCCATAGAAATCATGACAAGAGAATGAAGAGGTAGAAAGAAGACTATTACTTGTAAGAGGAGATATAACTTACCAAGATTCAAACCATAGAAGTTTTGGAACATGATTCCTAGAGTGAGTCCTCAAAAACATCCATAATCACCTTCATTCACTTGATTACACATGATTTTTCCCTCCACAACTCTATTATAGTGTAAGTTGGGGTTTGTGGTTGATAAGGTATTTTATATAGGAGTAGGTGGCATAAAGTTCTCATTTTAGATCTTATGCAAGTTTTCACCATGTCAGGGCATTAGTCGTCAGGCTATTTAAATCATTTGTTTGAGTAATTGGATAATATGGGTGACTAGCTAGTAGTGAGGGCCGAAAGGGGATATCAAGGCCCTACCAATAGCAACACAAATATTTATTCTGATTTTATAAATAATTACTCCTACTATTGACATGACCAACAATGACTAATGATAGTGGCATTAGAAGTCCCCCATTATTATTTATCCATGTTAATTGCTATAACTAATGAATAGTTAGATGACTAACAACTCTAACTAGAAAATCCCAACATAACAATGGGAAATTAAGTGACTGTTAACCTGTACCTAATTAGTCATCTAATGAAGGACTGGTTATACAACTAAGGGTCAAAACTCAACAACAACCTACTTTATGTTAGCATGAAACCCTAAGCATTTCAATACCCTAACTAAGGTCCAAACCTCCTCCCACATAGATCTGACACCTCTGGAAACATTGCATATCATATTTAAATTAATTTATTTATGTTTAAGTTTTAAAAAGAGAAAATATCATGTAACAAAAGTTACATATACTTTTGGTTCAATCACACAACGCCCAAAATAAGAACATGTAAAATATGTCTTGTATCTAAAATGTAAACCATGATGGTTGCCATATCATACTAACCAGTAGTAAATCATGTACTTAAGGTGATCAAATGTGATGAGGTCTAAATCAAGGAAAATGGCTCACATCTCAGCCCCGACTAATCTAGAATGTCTATGTACTCTCACTTTTCTGGAGTGTTTGAATGGTAGTTAATACGATGTGATGTATTATTCCTTCTAAATTGTTTTTTGCATATGTACGTTTAGATTGTAAATCATTATCTACCTTCTTGTATATGGCTGGGAAATATGATTTTCGTTCATTTGGGATGAAATTATTCACATTTTCTATCTAATTAGATGTTGATAGTATCTTTTGATTTGGAGTTTTATGTGTATCTTTTACTTGAAAAAGAAATTATTCACATTTTCTATCTACTTAGTTATCAAGTTTTTGTTGTGTGCTGGTTTAATATGGATACCATCTAAGGATATATTTAAATAGTATGTCATAATGCTTGATTTTTTTTTGAAAAATTATGAAAATTTTAAGGAAAACAAAGGGTGGTTTATAAATACGGAATTACACAAATGTGTTTGGTAGACACATTTGATGAAGAAAAGAGACAAATAAAACTAAGGAAAGAGGAAAGATAAAACATGGGATGAGAGAGCTAAGAAGAATGAATGGAATATAAATTATTGTATTTTGATAGGTTAGAATAATTTGAAGAAACAAATTTGGAGTAATTGTGATTAGTAAGTAAATTGTTTTGATATACATCAAATGCCGCTATAACAACGAAATGCAATGAACTCTTTTAAAAAGCATGATATATGCTCGGTAACCCCTACCGTTATCGTTAGTGGCACTAATTATATTCACTAAGAAGATGCATTAATCCCATTCATATGGATCTTTGGCATTATAGGGTTGACAACTATGCTCTGTATCGGTGAGGAAGAAGGTGAACTGACTCCTTGATAGTTGTGAACTATATTGTTCTCCATACTATATACAAAATGAATTATATTTAGAGTGAAGAAAATGCCAAATCTATGGAAGGTATCTATTATGAGTTTGGCAGTGTATTGGGTTTGGATTGGAACCAAGGTAAAAGCTCAATATTGTTAAGCTTCAAGGCTAAACATGAGTCTCTTAGCACTTTGCGAATTAAGGGGGTTGACTTGCGTGTTTGTTACTAGGTTTTTTCTTTGTTATAGGTCATCTATCCAAAAACATGTACAATTTTTTGGTCAATTAAAAGCTTTCCTCTTGGAAAATGTGCCTATTCATGATTTTGAGGATGGAAAGATCTATTTTTGAAGGTGAAATCAGATGGAAAATGAGAATCCCTTGTGGAGGGATGTTGACATCAATCCAAATGGGATGCTAACATAGTATTTTCTCTATGCCATCATGAGGATAATCACAGTCGTCTATTTGTGAAAAAAAACCTAGTAATATGTGTTTTACTATGCGCAGATCCCTAGGGGTGTCGAGAATGGATGGTCAAGATTGTCCTCGGGACGTCTTGCGCAAACACCCTATCAGTGGGCAATCTATTAAGTTGACAACATACAACATGTTTATATCATTTGGTGCAATTTAATATGTAGAATAAGAGATGGTGCAATGGATCAAGGATGGAATATATGATGATCAACTCAACATCCATTGCAGCCAGTGGCAGATTCAAAAAATTGTATAATTGCATAAGGGGGAACAAATTAACTATATAGGTTATTTCTTGTGATGGAGGGATTGAGTTAAAAAATATGTTGGGAGGGGGTTTTAAACTTGAATATTTAGATTAAAAATAAGGTGGTAAAATCAATTCAACAATCAATTTGCTTTGTAACGTATCTAGACATATACGTACTATATTGTTAATACTATATATGCATAAATGGAGTGCTAGAGTCCCGGTAGAACACCCCCCCCCCTCTTTTCAATGCTTGTGGCGATACAACCGGCACAGTCTTTGGCTAATGTGAATGCACAATGCATGGTAAATATTTGCTCAGACTCCTCTTTCTGACAGTATGAATTGGGTAGTTGACATTGCTGGTACTATAAATATCTACTACATCACATATTAAGCACAGATTATCACAATAATGTCACCGATTACAAAATCGGCAATGCAATTGACATGGGGCTTTTTGGAAGGGAAAATGGTATAGAGACCAGAACTCAGTCTCCGATTTGGCTGCTACACCGGGCCCAACTGCGTTCTACACGAGACGTTGGAGAGAGATTATGTGAGAGAGAGAGGCTGACAACAAGTGGCTGCCCAACACGGTCCCACACATTGCTAGAAGTGGTTGGAAAAAATAAAATAAGAGAAAGTATGAGAGAGGACTACGGAGAGAGAAAAATTAATAGAAAGATGTTTATTTTTCTAATAACTTTCAAACCATTATGTATTTTGTTACGAAATAAAATTTGTTAGATTCCTGATGAAAAATGCATTCTAATAAGACTATTTTCGACATATTTTAAAAAATATATAATATGTGTTGCAAAGAGTGAAAGAAATTAAAAGTGAAAGAAATGCATTCTAATAAGACTATTTTCGACATATTTTGTTAATAATTTTAAAACTATTATGTATTTTTCAACGATATAAAAATCGTTACATTCCTTCTTAAAAATGCATTATAATAATACTAATGTCAATTTAAAAAAAATATATATAATATAGGTCGTAAGGAGAGAGAAATAAATAGAGACATATTTATTTTATTAATAACTTTCAAACCGTTATGTTTTTTAAACAAAATAAAAACCGTTACATTCCTGATTAAAAATACATTTTAATAAGACTAATGTCAATTTTTTTGAGAGAGAAAACTTAAGAGAGAGATATTTATTTTACTAATAATAAGACTGGAGAGAGAGAGTGGTTGTATAGAGAGAGAAAAATTAAGAAAGATATTTACTTTGCTAATAATTTTAAACTGTTATGTATTTTTAAACAAAATAATAAAATAGTAAATATCTGGTTAAAAATACATTCTAATAAGACTAATATCGATATTTTTTAGAAAATATAACATGCTATCTAAAATAAAGGAGATGAGGGAAGTGGTATCATTAATTAATTTAAATAATTAAGTACATCACTTCTCTCCTATGACAACAAGTTTGACCAAAAGATAATGATAAATTAGATTAGAGGTAATAACAAACGAATTTAGAAATAATAACGATTGGACCAAGGATAACAATTAGTTTTAAAAAATGAATTGCACTACTTCTCTTCTATTTTCTAGACAAAATAAATATTTTTTTAAATACTATTTGGACAAAAAAATTGACTAGAGATAATAACAAAATTACTAGAGATAACATGAAAATATGCTAAGGATAACACAAATTTAAATAATTAAGTACATCACTTCTCTCCTATGATAACAAGTCTGACCAAAAGACAACTATTTTTTTAAAAAAATACTACTTCGATAACAAAAAAAATTGTATAGAGATAACAAAATATTAACTAAGGATAATAAAACATCAAATAGGGATAAAAAAATAAATCTCTATAGATATCAACTAATTCTCACAAAAAAATACTACTTGGATATCTAGACATAACAAAACATTAACTATGGATAACAAGAATATTTGTTAAGGATAACAAAATATTTATTAGAGATAACAACAAACATTGCTAGGGAGAACAAAACCATTCTTTATAGATAACAACTACTTTTTAAAATAAAATATACTTAGGTAACAAAGAGTTTGACTAGAAATAACAAAATATTTACTTGGGTAACAAAGAGTTTGACTAGAGATAACAAAATAATTTTTCTAGGTATAACAATGAAATTTGTTAAGGATAACAAAAAAAAATCTCTATAGATATCAACGAATTAAAAAAAAATACTACTTGGCTAATAAAAATTTTAACTAGGGGTAACAAGAAAAATTTGTTAGAGAAAACAGAATATTTTCTAGGGATAATAAAATATTTCTCTAGAGATAAAACTATATTTTTTTAAATACTACTTTAAAAATAAAATATTTTATCTTTCTAAAAAATATAAAAATTGGACCAAATATAATAACTATTTTTGTATTATTTTTAGAGCATGTATTAAATTTTCTCAAAACTACATCGAAATTGATCTTGTTGGAAAGTATTATTGATAAGGATTCTAACACTTTTTATTTTGTCGAAAAAAATCACAGATTGAAAGTTATTAACAAAATAAAATTTTCTCTCTTCTTTTTTCTCTCTCCTCCAAAAACTCCTCACTCCCTCCCCCCTCTCTCTTTCTCTCTCTTTCCAGCCGCTACGTAGCTCTCTCTACCAACTCTAATTGTCCCATCAAGCTTTTGGTGCAGCAGCTGCAAATTGTTGCTACACATTGGTGTGCATGTGAATTTGTGAGCTAGGAGACAAAAAGGGTGCAAAATCTGGTCTCAAATTTGTGTTATGTAGAAAAGCTCTTTTGGAAGGACCCTTGGCTGCCAGGGGTGAGATATGCTCCATTGCTCTGTCAAACTTGTAGCGTCGCAGTGATTTGGGTTAGTTATGACACCATAATTGTTTATGGCAGGGGCAACTATTTACTATGAGAACAATACGTAGAAGTATACAAATAATCAAACTACTTTTCTCGTGTAGAGTACACATGGCTGTATTGGCACATTCTCCAAAAAAGTAGAATCATGGGTTGTCATTAGTATGGGTCCCCACTCGCGGATGTATCTTTTTTCAATGTTAGAGGGGAAAATGTGAAGGAGGAAAGAGAGAGTGGGAAGGAAATGGGGGAGAGGGGAGGGTAGATAGAGTGTTTGTATGAGTCAGAAAAAAAGATAAACTATTTTTGTTAATATCATTCAAACTATAGTGATTTTTTTAACAAAATAAATATTATAGTGTTGCTTACAGAAAATACTTTAAAACAATACTTAATTAATATTTTTTTGATAAAAAATATAGTATATTTCTAACTGTGTTAATATCTTTCAAATTATAGTGATTTTTTGACGAAATAAACAACACTGTGTTGTTTATGAAAAATAATTTAAAATAAGACCCATATCAATATATATTTTTTGATGAAATAAACACCATTGTATTGTTTACGAAAGAATTCTTTAAGATAACACCAATATCGACATATTTTTGACTAAAAAAATAAATTTTATGTAGTCATTTTATCCACTTTACATAAATAAATTTTACGTTACAAATGTTATTCAATGTCATTTATGTTATCCATGTTGTATTTATCTAATATCTTTCAAACTGTGATAATTTTTTTGGGAAATAAAAATAGTTGTGTTCCTTACAAGTAATATTTTAAAATAAAACCAATATTAACATATTTTTAATAAAAAATAAATCACACTACTCTCCTATTCAAGGAGAGAAAAAAACAAGTTATTTTTTCTAATATCATTCAAACTATAATCAATTTTTGACGAAATATAAACTATAAATTCCTTACAATATACATGTTATAAAAATAATTTTTATATTACAAATATTATTGAATGTCATTTATGTTATCCATGTTGTATTTTTGCTAATATCTTTCAAACCGTAATAATTTTTTTGAAAAAATAAAAAATATTATGTTTCTTACAAATAATACTTCAAATAAACCAATATTAACATACTTTTGATATAAAATAAAACACACTATCTCATGTCAAATTTTATATTCATCATGTTATCCACATTACAAAAATAAATTTTGTGTTACAACTATTATTCAATGTCATTTATATTATTCATGTTATCTATGTAATCCATGTTATATTTTTTACTAATATTTTTAAATCATAATAAATATATTAAAAAATAAAAATCATCACATTTCTTACAAAAAATAATTTAAAATAGACCAATATTAATATACTTTTGATGAAAAAAATAAATCACACTACTTCTCTATTATTCCGGGAGAGAGAAAAACAAATTATTTTTGCTCAAGACATTCAAACTGTAATCATGTTATTTATGTTATTTCATGATATATCATGTTACCGATGTTATAAAATATGATAACATATTTAGAACACATGATAACATGTTATAACACAAACATAGGATGTTGTAATGTTGTACCACATGAGATAAAAATTGTTGCGCTCATAAAAAAAAAACTTCAAAACATAATTTTGATATTAGACCTTAAAATAAGACCAATGTCGACAAAAAAAGATTAAAAAAATTCGAGTACACATTTTAAAATAAGATAACATGATATAACATGTGGTACAAATGTTATAAGACATGATAACATGCTTATAACACATTATAACATGTTATTACACAAAAATAGTATGTTATAATGTTACACATGGTAACATGGTGTTGCATTGGATAACATGGTAACATGGGATAACATGACCTATCATGTTATAATTTGGAATTTTCATGTTATCCTATGTTGTCCCGAGTCAAATTGTGTATTATAACATGTTAACATATTGTAACATATTAATACATGTTATCTCATATTATTCGATGTTAAGTTGTGTGTTACTCCATGGCTAATTGTATGTTATCTCATTTCACACTGTGTGTTGTAACATAATTGTATGTTATCTCATTTCACACTGTGTGTTATAACATATTATTCCATGTTATAGTTATTTTGTTAAAAAAAATTAGTATCAAAATATTTCAACATTAGTCTAATTTTAAATATTTTTCTGTTAGTAACTGATTATATTTTATTTTGTTTGAAAATTAATCACGATTTGTGAGTTATAAGCCAAATAATTTATTTTTCTTTGTTTTTGACTTTTTACAATTTCATTCTCTCTTTTTTAGATTGGATATATTATTTTTTCAAAATATGTCAAATTTGATCTTGTTGTAACGTATTTTTATAAAGAATACAGTGATATTTATTTTGTGAAAAAATTCATTACCGTTCAAAAATTATTAACAAAAATGTGCTTACTTTTTTTCTCTCCCCTGCAATCACTTTATCTCTCATCTTCCCCTCCCACTCTCTCTCCCTCTTTCATTGTGTCACATTGTAAAAACAACCGAAATGACATCATGTACTCTCTCTCTCTCTCTCTCTCTCTCTCTCAAACACACACACACATTTGTCAATTCCAAATTTTGAGGCAGCGTGGGGCAGGTGTACGGCACATTGGGAAAGCCACAGTCATCTGATTTTTGGTCGGGAATCTTGTCTATAGAAGCTTCTGGAAAGGCTTATCAGGTGCGTTGGCTAATAGAAGCTTCTGGAAAGGCTTATCAGGTGCGTTGGCTAATGCTTTTTTTATAGCTGATGTATGAGCTTCAATTATGTCAGACATACCTGATGAATTAGGAGTATCAGTAAATTGAGGATAAATACATTTTAACATGCAAGAACGAAGTGCAAGGAATCAAACCTCAGCAACAAGTTAAACCAGGACCCATCTAATGGCAGTTTGAACCTGTATTTGGAACCATATCTGACCTATACCCATTAAACCTTTTGGGCGGCTCTGGTTCTGAGGATGGTGTGTATATGTAGAAACGAGTTTATCTTGCATGTTTCAAACTTTACAATACTCTTTATTAGTACCGTTTTAAAAATTTAAACAAAATACTAAGCCACGGAATAGTAGATATTCTATGTTGACCAAATTCAAACTCAACCAGACGTGACTTGAATTTTGACATCCCTATTAGTTCATGTAGCCAATATGCTAGGACGAATGCTTCACGTGGATTAACCAACGTAGCCAGGTATAGCTTACACAACCAGGAGTATATTTGAATTTCTTCATGCTGATGTTTTTCTGTTGTGACTAAGCTACAAGAGGAGTGCAGGTTTCCAGCAAAACTACAAAATAGGAACTTGATGTAACTAATGAAAATGCAGCAAGGCACAATACCTGTTACGAAACTGTTGGACACAGCTCCAATGTCTCCAGCCATTGACTTGGTCTTGGATCTGCTAAGCTTAGCTTTTGAAACAGGATTTTCAGGCAAAACATTCTTTGTTGAGTCAACGGCATCTCTACTCTCCTGAGTCTTGTTTGATATGATAGACTTCCTCAGTATCACAAGATGAGAAACTCCAAAGCAGCAAAGTTCGGACAATCTCTGCATCCCGGTATAGTTCATGTCAGTGGATGTTAAGCCGTGCTTTTATGGTGAATAAACACAAAAAAGACTGTTGCATACATGAATTCCCTCTGAATGAATGCCTTCTAATCTTTTTTCAGTCCTTTGTACGATTTCAGCTGCACCAAGACCGCCTAGAGCAGTAGCAAACCTGTGACAGTGAAAGATAAGCATCACACATGACAACTACAAGACTTGTATTTCCAAAATAGTCAACGGCTAAGAGCAGAACACAGAACACACACAAAATTGTGCACCGGATCTCCTTGTTTATCCTGCTTAATAATGACATGATCACTTACTTAAAGTGAGCAGTGCTTAGGAGCCGTTTTGTTTTCTTTGCAGTTAACGTAGTGGTTATACTATATGATGTGACATTTAGAATCACGCCAAATTTAGTCGTACTGCAAAATCACGCTCCCAGTCTGGCACCTACTCATTCTACATTTAGGAGTTTTAAACTATAGTTTAAATCAAATAAATACTTACTTGAACAAGGATGATATATATCCACAACACTAACCGATTTTGTTGATGAATTCCAATACTCCAACAACTTTGCCCGTTCATCATCAGAGACCTTACTATCAAGAGATTTTGGACTGGGATGTTCAGGGTCACTTATTCTCCCCTTGAGTTCACTTCTCCATGATCTGACTTTCTTTTGCATTATTGCATAGCACCAATGCACCACTTCTTACATGTTTGCAATGGAATATTCGACACCTTCCTTGATGACCTCTGAATCTCCATCTAACATGAAAAACTTGAAGTCCTTCTATAAAACATAATGATAATTTTAGTAATTAAAATAAATTTCAAAATAAGAGGATCACTAGATATGGAATACATACCATTAAATCACCCATGGTTCTCTCAAATCCTAATACATGTTCTTTGTCCCATTCTTTATGTAGTGGAAATATCATGCCATTCTTTGCATACACCCCAAGATAATTGGTCAGCTTCTTTGCCTCATCACCTATTGGAGCACCACGATGAAAGAAACACTTGTGCACTTCACCTTTTTTAGGACGACATGAACTTAACTTAGTTGATCCTCTATGACGCTTCTTAGGAACAATTATTTCATTATGAGCTACAATAATAAAAAAAGACATAAGTACCACTATAAGAATTGAGACAACAAAATATATTAAGGAATATGTATACCCAATGACCGTGTAGTCATTCTTTCAGTTGATTGTGTTTGAGTGATTCTCATTGAATGAACATCATGTTATCCTTCATTTATTCGTGAAACATGTTCCCTAACCATTGTGGAGGCATCTACATTGAAATTAAATTTTTATTTAGTTGAAAGAGTTATATGGTTACAAGTAAATGCATCTCATGATTTCATAAAAACTTATATATTATTACCAGATCCAGTTAAAACTTCATCATTTCTAGAACCAAGGGAATGATGTTCAACATGTAATCCCCTTGTGTCATATAAAGTTGGCCAACGATCTCCTACAAGAAAAGTAAAGGAAAAACTAAGGAAAAATTCATTATGAACTACAATAACTACATAAAAGACTTAAGCATCATTCTATGTATTGAGACAATAAAGATATGTTAAGGAATATGTATACCCAATGATCGTGTAGTCATTCTTTTAGTTGGTTGAGTTGGAGTGAGTCTTGTTGAATGAACATCATGTTGTCCCTCATTTCTTTGTGGAATATGTTCCCCAACCATTGTGGACGCATCTACATGGAAATTAAATTTTTATTTAATATTGTTAAAAGTAAATGCATCTTAAGATTCCATAAAAACCAATATTTTTATACCAAATGTGTGGGTAGTTTCTTCATTTATAGAAGTAAGGAAATGATGTTCACCACATAACCCCCTTGTGTCATATAAAGTTAGTCCGTAATCCCCAATAAGAAAATTTTTAAATTAAAAAAAGGAAAATTTTATTATGATCTATAATAAGTAAATGAAAGACATAAGTAAGGGAATGATGTTCACCACATATCCCCCTTGTGTCATGTAAAGTTGGTCGATGATCCCCTACAAGAAAAAATTTAAATTAAAAAAAAAGGAAAAATTCATTATGATCTATAATAAGTAAATGAAAGACATAGGTACCCAGTGATTGCGTAATCATTCTTTCATTTGGTAGAGTTGGAATGGGTCTTATTGAATGAACATCTTGTTGTCCTTCACTTCTTTGTGAAATATATTCCCTAACTATTGTGGAGGCATCTGCATGGAAGTTAATTTTTTTTATTTAGTTGAAAGAGTATATTATTACAAATGAACACATCTTAATATTCTATAAACCTATATTTATTTACCAGATCTGTTTGCAGCTTCATCATTTCTAGAACCAAGGGAATGATGTTCACCACATACCCCCCTTGTGTCATGTGAAGTTGGCCGATGATCCCCTACAAGAAAAAAATTTGGTTATAAGAAACAACATGGCAAAATTCATCAAAAATTTTATATAATTGTAGAAAAAGAACCCAAACCAGTTCCATTCCCATTTCTTTCAGTTGAGTTCATGTGTAAGTTGTGTGGAACTGGGTGATACTCATTTTCAAGAAATCCAAAATTATTTTCTCTTGTATCCCTAGAGAGATCTACAAACAAAAGTCAATGTTATAATTAACAACTCACATTGTTATAATTTCTGAATTTCATGAAGACTACAACATGACAAACAATATAAACTACTGTTATACCAAATATATTTCCAACTTTATTGTTTAGGTCACTTGACAAATGATGTTTGTCATTCAAAGAACTTCTATTTTCTACAATTGGTCGGTGCTCATCTGCAAGAAGAAATCATATTCAATAGTAGATCTAAAATAGAAAGAGGCCTAATACATCATGAATTTTGTGGTAGTACCCAATGATTTTCTAACTAGTTCTGGGGTCATTGCAGCCATAGTATCCTGAGAAGTATGAAGGAATTGTTCCACAAGCCATTGTGCAAATGCACCTTGAGATATTTGTTGATGTTCTTTCTCCACAAATTGAAGAAACTTTATGAATGTTTCTCTATAAATATCTAGAAATTGAAAAAGAAAAACAAATAACTTATTGTTTGAGCAACTATAAGAAATGGAAAGAAAATTTGATCAAGAACTTCATGTAGTAGAGAAATAATCAAAGAGAAATTACCTAAGGGAGGTATGAAATCCTCAAAACATGCAACACCACTGGACACTTTTTCTGCATTCTTATGATTTGATGTTGGTTCTACATGTTCCATTTGGGTTGCTTCTTTCAACTTCTTTTTACGAGGAGACTTGATTCCTATGAACACAAAAAATAATCTAAAACTTACCAAGAAAAAAATTAATGAAAATATAGATAGTTTACAAACATACCTAAAAGGTTACACAATGGCTCACTAAGATTGATAGATGAACTAGACTGATAACCTAAACACCATAGTGAAGTTTCAACTATTTTTCACTATTTCATTTATATAAAAAATAAACAATTGTGATTATTGAAACATACCATGGGAAGTATTTCTGTCATTCTCATTAGTATGATTTGCATCATTTGGTGGACATGATTGTAGAACTGAATGAAGTGGCCTATACGACCCATGTTCCTGCAATACTAGTAAAAATTAGATATGATAAGCACTAAATATATAAAGTAAGTGAATCACTGGTAGAAATAGAAAGATTCGTATTATACCTTAAGTACTTTTCCTTTTTAACCTTTTTCTTGATTTATTTACTAAGGAGGTATCTACCAGTATATTGTTAGTCATATCTGATCTAGTCCACTATTCATTATTGTTGGTGTCATTCATGTGATCACAAACACCAACAACATCAATATTTGTAATGAAAATTTGTTCATCTTCATTAGTTGTTGAGAAATTGGGAGTACCATACGTATGCCTAGGCCTCCAATGACAAACAACACTCCAATCAAGAAACTCTGGATCAATTGAATAGTACACTTGTTGTGCTAGTGATGGAAAAATGAATGGCTCATCTTCATAGCTTCTTTGACTAGTATCAATCATAGTGTAATTGAACTCGTCCTTTTGGCAGCCATTGTTTGTGTCATACCATGTACATTTAAATAGATGTAAGATAATATTATTAGATTATGCAACCTCTATGATGTCTATAAGAGAACCATAAAATATGCTCCCATCATCCCCAATAGTCATTACACCACTATTTTGTGTGACTCTCCTACTTTCCCTTTCTTTCACTTCAAATTTGTAACCATTAATGAAATATCCTTTGTATGAACGTATTCCAACTTTAGGACCACAAGATTAGCATTTTACATCTTCTAATACCTCATTGAATTCATCTAATGACAAAATCTAAAAAAATACACATTGTTAAGAGAAAATATTAGGAATTGGATTTTAAAATATATGAAATGACTCACATGTTGTTTCAGCCAATGGACAAAATTATTGTGTTGTTCCTCTTGAAGTTGTGATTCGGTCCAGTTAGGCTGGCATGCTTGTAAAAATCTTTTATGCATTCTACATGTCAACAAGTTAGGCTTAGTTGCTTATAATTTGCAAAAAATGAAATGAACACATATGAGGATTGCACATACCTCAAATATGGTTGTACTTCGTTTGTATTGAATAATACAAAATGATGTGCTTGCAATATCTCATCTTCATAAAGTAAGCACTCCACCCCAACACCAATTGGTCCTTCTACATATTTCTTTGTGCTATCAAGCTTTGGGATGGTATTATCCTTGAATTGAGAACAAAATGTCACATATTCCTCCATTAGATAGGCTTCAGCAATAGAACCCTCAGGTCTATGTCTATTACGAATGTAATTCTTGGGTCGAAATAAATATCGTTCTACCAGATACATCCATCTAAAATAGACAGAACCTGCTATTTTAGCTTCAGTAGCCAAATGAACTGCCAAGTGTACACTTACATCAAAGAATGCCGGAGGAAAGATTCTCTCCAGCTTGCATAGAGTCACTGGAATTTCTTTCTCTAGTTTCTCCATCTTGCCAACATCAATGACCTTATTACATATTTCCTTGAAAACTGAGTCCAATTCACTAATTGCAATTGCAACATATCTAGATGTTGTTGTTCTCAATGCCAAAGACAAAAGTTGTTGCATAAGTATGTGGTGATCGTGACTTTTAAAACACCAATCTTCCTATCTGATAGAATAATTTTTTTTGAGATGTTTGAGGAAAAACCATAAGGTAATTTCAAATCCTTTAAGACTTTAAGAAAAGAATCTTTTTCTTCATTTGTCATAATGTAAGATGCACGAGGAAGAGCTGACTTTTTAGTTTTTTTTAAGGACTTAATCCACAATGGTCTTCTTATTTCAAATGCCTCCAAATCTAACCTTGATTTTATGTCTCTATTTTTTCCATCTTGCTCTAGTAGCCAATCTAAAATATTTTCACAAATATTTTTTTCAATATGCATTACATCCAAATTGTGACGTATCAACAATGTCTTCCAATAAGGAAGCTCAAAAAAGATACTTTTCTTTTTCCATCTACTTTTTGCAAATGCTACATGATCATAATCATGTAAATAAGTTTCTACCTCTTCGTCACTTAAAGGTTTTGGGGGAATCTCAAGCTCAACATTGCCATCAAAATTCTTTACATCTTTACAGCATGGATGATTAATTGGTAAGATGCGGCAATGCCTTAGATAGGCAACCTTCTTACTGGCTGGAAGGTAAAGAGAACCACTATGAACATGGCATAAAGGGCATGCTTTGTACCCTTTTGTGCTCCATCCAGAGTACATGGCATATGTTGGGAAGTCACTAATAGTCCATAACAAGGATGCACACATGATGAAGTTTTCACCAGTAGAAGCATCATAGGTTTTTATCCCATCAACTCATAATATTTTTAGCTCATCAACTAAAGGCCGAAGATATATATCAATATCCCTTGGCATTTTGGGACCATCAATCAAAAGTGTCAACATAAAGTAAGATTGATCCAAGGAAAACCAGGGAGGAAGATTGTATACCATTAGAATCACTGGCCATATTGAATAGTTAGTACCCTTAGACATGTTAAAAGGATTAAAACCATCAGCTGTTAGCCCCAGTCGCACATTACGTGCTTCATTACTAAACATCGGATGTGTATTATCAAAATGTCTCCATGCTTCAGAATCCCTAGGATGAATCATTTCACCCATCTTACTAGGTGGAGCTTTCTTGTGGCATGTCATGAGAGTAGAAGTAGCATTACACATGTACAACCTCATCAATCTCGGAATCAGAGGAAAATAGCAGACAAGCTTTGCTGGTATTTTCTTTTTCTTTTCAGCAGAACAAATCCATCTAGACTTATTGCATTTTGGACAGTGATTTAAATGTTCATTTTCCCCATAGAATAACAAGCAATCATTAGAGCAAGCATGGATCTTATTACATTTGAGGCCTAAGTTTCTCATTACCCTTTTACATTCATCCCATTGTTTTGGAAGTGTGTTGTTTGGAGGGAGAATTTTTGAACAAAGTCCAAAACATCGCAAGCACCATTCTTACTCCATTTATTATCACATTTCATCTTTCATAGAGCAAGAATAGCATCAAACTTGGAAACTGAACAATTAGGATATAAAGGAGTATTTGCATCTCGCATCATCTCTTCTAAGTTTTTTATGGGTTCATCATGATGTTGTTTCTTTTCTGTGGATTCATCATCTTGATTATCCTCTACATAATGACCCATTACATCATTTATCACATTCAACATATCTATATTGTTCATATTCCCAACTATATGTCTATCAAAATTCTTCCCATGATATTTCCATGTTGTATATTGTTCAAAGAAGCCATTGCACAATATATGATGTCGAATGATGTCTAAACGTTGATAAATTGTGTTCTCACAACTTTTGCAAGGGCATAATTTTTCAGAGTTCAGGTTATCTTTAAATGCCAATTCTAGAAAAAATTCCACACCTTCACAGAAATGTAAATCATTTAGTCGTTCAAACTTAGAGTTGCATCTATACATCCAACTCTTATCTTGGATAAATTGATTTCTCATTGTCACCAAACCTTCAAATGATAATTAAAAAATTATGTTAAAAACAATCAAGGCCAACCAACAAAAATTACAATATAATTTGATTAATCTAAAATTTGTTAGTACAGAAGGTAACCTCAACATAAGAAGCTAACACTAGAATTGTCTATTCTTTTAAATAAAAAGTGTATGGAATTTATAATTACAAAGATCTATGCACTTTCAAATATGATATAAATATCTTAAATCTGAACGAAATGGATGTCATTATTTTCTAGAACATGTAATAACTACGTCATGTACTTCCAAATATAGTTTTTGTATCTAATAGTATAGTAAAATAATTTTTAAAATTTTAATAATGAGCGAAAGATGTAGAAATGATTCAACATTAAATATATTTTCTTCATTGAATTAAGACGTGTCTCTCCTTATATATTCAATTCCAAGATCAGTGTCCTAATATCCTATTAGATGAGGGAGTTATAATTTGTTATATTAGATGTTTCAATATAAAAATAATTATGTCAAAGTGGTAATCTAATTGTTAATTTCTACAAAGTATTCAAGAGTCCAACGTCATGAGAAAAAAAATCTGATCTTTGAAATTCATATATAATGGTGGCAACACATAAAAATGAAAGAAGTTAAAATTGAGAGACAAGCCAGAAACTAATATCTAAAGAAAAGAACAAAATTAGAGACAACATTCTAGAAGAAAAAGGCATCTGTTGACATAGGCAACCCGACTATATGGGAAATAAGGGGCATTGGGTTGTGATATGCTACAGAATTACAGTTATAACAATATTTTTCAGTGTGCATAGCATCGAAACAGAAGACGTACCGGTTGGGGACCAAAACTTTGAGACGCAAACTAAATGAAGGTCGATTGAGGACCGTACTAGGTAGACTGACGGAATAAAGGCCCTTGCACGGCAAACACAACTGTCCGATTGATGTTGATCGTCACAGGAGCAGAGGAGGCTGTAAATAGAGGATTCCGCAAACACAGCAAGCCGCGAACAGAGGAGGCTGCAAACGGAAGAGGATGCCACCGATTTCTACAACTTTCAGGGCACAGTATCAGCCGCAACAGAGATTCGAATTGGGGACCTCTACGCCGTTGGGGGAGATCCGCGTTCTGGCAGACTTCGGCAACGTGCCGTGCCCGGGCGGTTCTTTTGCAGTCACAATGCGCCTAGTCGGAGGGGGAGAAACTGGAGACCGAGCTGGCAAATATGAGGGAGGATAAGAGAAATAGGGAGGAGTATTCTGGAACCGTTTAGCAGAGAAACATAGGCAACCGAAACGATTACTTGAGTGGAGTCCGCTGGACGCGTCTTTTGGACCAAAAGGAACCATTAGCGCGGGAGGAGAGCCGGAAAAGTTTAGTTAATATTCAGATTTATTTTCTACTTATAAACTGACACACTAGTACATCTATCATTTTAGAACCTGATTTTTTTCTGAAACGATATGTCAGTTTTGGTCGCTCTTCCTACTAGTGACACTGCATACACAAGTGCCACACTTGACAACAAAATCTGTCCCCTTCACAACCCGGTGGACCTGAAATCAAGTACCGTCCTTATACAGGACTAGCGGGATTTCAAATGAAGGGGGGCAAACGGGCTCTTACATGACCATGACGAAACCGTTGCTTGGAAACTGATGATACCTACTGCGGTTTTCAAATGATACTATGTATGGCATGGACAACAACACAAAAAACAATGCCACCAGAAGATGAGAAACTAACAATTCTGAAAAGTCTTCAATCTAAGTATTACCCTGTTAATAGCACTTAACAGAATGCTACTATAATGTTTTTTAAGAAATTATATAGGAAGTACTTTCATATGTACTATAAAAATACTTACCCTGAAGCCATATCAGCAGCCCTGCTAATGCTAGCGTCACGCAAGGGTTTCAGCTCATCTATGTCCTGAATTTCTGTAGCTTCAATTTCTTTTCCTTTATCAGCTTCAATGGTGTCTTCCTCCAGTTCAGATTTAAATTGAAAATTAACTGGACTTCTTTAAGTTTGCTATCTTAGTATGATTTTTGGTCAGAAGCCAGCTTCACTTTTCTCCTATTGAATAGCAAAGCATAATGATTTGATAGAGCTTCAAGTTCCTGACATAGTGACACCCAATCATAAGCTTTCAAAGGGGGGAAAAACATCAATATATTATACTACAACTGTCTGACAACCTCAAGATGATCTGGGCCTCCATAAATGTAGAAGCATCTCTCAAATGTAACCTCCTCAAATTGTTCATCATCTAGTCCACCCATGTCACCATGATTCTTATTGGTATCAAGTCCACCCTTAATAAGTTCCACCGTCTCTTTACCAACACGCTCTAGCACTTCAATACCCTTCGCTGTGAGCAATTTCCCACTCTGCTATGCAACTAGCAACATGTAATAATTGAACTGGGCTTAAATGATAAGACAATGTCACGTCATACCTCTATTATCGATGTTGTTGCAGGCACATTACCATGTTGGATAGATTCAGCAAGGCTTGTAGCAGAATGCTCTAGCCTGCAAAGAACACATCCGAATTGGTTAATATCTATATGGAATCTCTACCTTCAACACAAGACAGCATACGCCTAGCTAATTATGCAGGAAAACCAGACAGAACATACATATCAGGTCCAATCATCTCAGCTATTAAGTACATATGATGAGCACATTGATAAACAGAATCTATAAAATCACAACATATTATAAGTGCATAATATAAGAGGGTTTGATTACTACCATAAAACAGATATGGAGCCTACACCTAAAGATCTTTCCTTTTTTAGTAAAAAGAATGTGAATGTATGCCGCAAAGCTGCTTGCAATGCAACGTTTGTGAGGGTTCAAGACCACTCACCTTTTTATTAATAGAACTGGAGAAATTATATAGAGGTCCAGCAATATATAGAAATTACAAATAATAGAATATAAAGAGGTATATTAACACTCCCCCTCAAGTTGGAGCATACACATCATGTATGCCCAGCTTGTTGCAAAAGTTCTTAAATGTTATTGGACTCAATGGCTTTGTGAGGACATCTGCAAGTTGATCTTCAGATTTGACATGCGGAGTCACCACCTTGCCATTCTTGATATGATCTTTGATGAAGTGGCAGTCAACCTCTATATGTTTAGTGCGCTCATGGAAGATTGGATTCTTAGTAATGTAGATAGCAGCCGAACCCAAACTCGGGGAGTTTTGTGAGTGTAGAGTAGCATCCCTCCTTACGCGTGCGTATATAGTACTCATAATTGGCAAATTCGTAGGTTCAATTCGATTCTTTTGAGTAATATATCTAGAAATTCCCGACGATTTTTTATGGGTGTCCTTTCGGGCACAACTGGTACATTCCAAAATAACTCTTACTCTGACATCTTTACCCTTTGCCATGATACTGGAACTCGTGCCTTATCGAGCATCTTATCCTATTTTAAAATTGGTTTATTCTGCAGCAGAAAATGCTAGTCATAATATGGGTTTAAACGAAGCTGATTTATTTATTAGTAAAGTCGAAGTCAATAGAGGTGTTATTCCCATCGAGACCTTACCCCTCAAATAATACTAAAGGGGTAAGGCCCCAATGAGTTCTTATAGGACGAGTCTTTGATCCATCCCATAACACAAAAATTAAAAACTCAATTTAGCCCTTTACTTTTTATTAACTTGTTGTTAAGTAATTCCTTTTCTGGATCTAGAAATTCATTTCGTACAATTGAACTTTTTCAAACTATCATGAGCCCAAACCATTAAAGCAGACAGGTCCTTCTAGACCGTGAAAAAAATATTAACAGGTGAGGCTTCCTCACGGTCTTGAGACCGTGAGGATCTTCACGGTCTCGTGCCCTAACAGTTTGAACTTCCAATCGGTCTTGACATCCTGTTCTTCCTTCACGATTTTGAGAAACCAATAGGGTTCGTCGCGGTTTGGTGCTTTCACGGTCTTGGCTTCTCACGGTTTCGACGTGCGCCCAAACGGTCTTGGGCTTCCTGCCGTTCTCTCGGTCTTGGATGGCACCACCCTCGTGGTTAGGAAAACCGCTAGGGATCATGTGTCTCTGCTTCACGCTCTCTCTTCGCGATCTTCCTCCAACCGGTCTTGTGCTCACGGTCTCCGCTTCTGCCTCCACGCGGGTTGTTGTCCGATCGTTCTTGGATCCTCGCGGTTTGGCGGTCGATCGTTCTCTGCCCGTGCGGTTTCGGTCACGAGCGGTGTTGCTGTTCCGCGGTGGTCGTGGGGATCGGGGAAGGAGGTGGTGAAGACCGCAAGGGTCTGTGGCAGAGGAAGGCGGCGCTGGGCGACGATGGCGTCGATGTTGTTGATGATTGCGGAGGTGCAGATGTTTTAGGGTTGTAGGTAGGCGGAGGTGAAGGGGAAGGCGGTGAGGGGTACAATCGAAGTAGGCTTCGGTGGTGCTGCAAGATGGAGGTGGTCATTGTAGAGGTCGGAAGGAAGGAAACAGAAGGTTGGAGCCTCCATGCGGTCTTGAGACCACTACGCTCCATGCGGTCTTGAGACCGAATGGAGGGGAAGATTGTATGGATGCAAACCGAAGGACCAAGATCGTTTGGTTGGATGTGTTACAATCCCAGTTTTGGGTTCATTTGGTGGGAAATGTGATTTCTCATATTAAAGATATTTGAACAAATAAAGATATGATTTATTTTGAATAAATGGATTTTGTTTACAATAGCCTTGATGATTGTGTTGTGGGATTTATTGGCTATTGGGCCCAATAACAAGAAAATTCAATTAATAATTGAATAATTGAGTTTTTTTTTAGAAAAGAGAGATGTGGAAACCTCTAGAAGGCAAAAGAATGTAATCCAAAGGTGGATTTCGTTCCTCTTGGGTTCCTTTGGTCCCAAAGAGTCCAAAGTTGCAAATAAAATACAATAAGAAAAGAAAAGATCAATTAAGTATTTCCTTATTAAGAAAGAAATTGAAAACAATGATAAAATGTGGAAAATAAGTGAAAAGATGTATAATTGAATTATCTATGGTGGATTTTTATATCCAAAGGATTCCTAAGGTTAAAAGGAATGCCAATGAGGAAAATAAAAAGAAAGAAAAAGAGAAATCCTCAAAAAGAGATATTTTAATAAGAAATAAACTAGATAATGTGAAATAATGAATATCGATGCATCTAAAAGGATAATCAGTATCCTTATGAAGGAATTTCAAAATCTTGGATTTTCTTGGGGTCCAAGGAACCCCAATGAAGAAAGAGGAAAGAGAAAATACCAATAATGAGAAATAAGAGGATAATGTGATACATTATTAATATTTTTGGTGGCATTGCTAAAAAGGAAGTATTTTCTCCTAGACGAAAATAGAATTTCGAGTCCACATGGGTTCTAATGCTAAAAGGAAGCAAAATAAAGAAAATAAAAGATTACGAAAGAGAAAATATGCATAAAATATGCCTTATTAAGATATAACTTTCATATGAAGAAAAGTCTCTCATACTTTTGAAATTATGTCCCAAACTTTGCACACAAGCAATTAAAGTCATCTAGGACTTTTCTTTAAATCTGATATCAATTGGACATAATTGTTTTATGGAAACATGTGGGGTTCGTTCTCATAATAATGTGCTTTATGGAATAAACGTATAATAGTCTTCATGAGAAGAATTTATGGGGAAAGGAACCGAGTACATCCTAAATATGTTGTACAACTTAGCAACAAACCACCGACCCACACACTTAGTCCTATATAAATATGAATAGCAGGGATGGAATACGATGGCTCTCAATTATGGACATGCCTCCATCCATGACACATTCTGTTATTCCTTAACGACATGTTTGGTTCAAAGGATCATGGTTAGGATAGGATTCATAATCCTGCTAATAATCGAGTCCCATGTTTGTTAGAACAAAAATCAACACACGGATGGTAAATGAACCGGACTGGAGTCCTAACTGACCGGGACTCCAAGTTCTGGCTCCCCCCCCCAAGTATTCGCTCGGGATACATCCCCCGACCCCTAGCACAAGTTTCAGATATTTTTCACGCTCCGTGCGGCGGCGCTTCCCTACCTAGCTCCACGACCAACGGTCTCTTCCGTCGTCATGGCTGCCATCCACTGGTTTTCTCAAGCAAGACTGGCTCCTCCACTTTCAGAACCATTGTTCGTTCGGCTTCTCACACAGGACGGCCTCCCACGCCTTTACAGCGGCCTCCTCTGCTTTCAGAACCATTGTTCGTCCGGCTTCTCACACACGACGGCCTCCCACGCCTTTACAGCGGCCTCCTTCGCCTTCACGGCCGCTTCCTCTAGCTTCTTCACATACGACAGCCTCTTCCACCTTACGGCTGTTGTCCTCCTACTCTGTTCACATATGGCAACAGCCTCCCTCTCCGTAACAACCTCTTCTCATGGTGTGGTTCATTTTCTACCACGCAAAGCTGTCAGTTATCTCAAACAAGTGTTGCCATTCGTCCATAAAAAATTGAATCCATAGCAAATCATGTCCCAAGTTGTATCCAAACATGAGATTGGATGATCGGAATCCCATCCTCCATCTGTACTTGTCCATGCTATCCTTCTTCCCAATCCATGCAAATCCCTCCCTTCAAACCTCCTTCTTTTCTCATGGTGTCATGATGACAGTGCCTTCTTCACCCTTCAACGTCTTCCACCTCCTTAACCCTATACCTCCCTTTCAACTCCTAGCAGTTCCCCATGGCTATGGCCAGAAACTCCTTCGACAAGCTGGTCGTTGGGAGGCTATTTCCCAAAGTGGACGACCCTGAGATTCGCCGCCTTACCATGGCCATATCACGGATCGGTATACAGCAACGCCTACAGAAAATAAGACCCTTCCAACAATCGTAGGAGGAAGGACAGGTGGACCTGACAAGTTTGGATGCACCTACACGATAGTCTTTGCCGCAGCGTCAGGCCAAAGAACCTGAACGACATGTTGACCATTGCCAGGGCAGGCCAATGGAGTAGTGCGGAGAGAAGGTGGAGCCGTGGCACAACCAAGGAGATCAGGGAGGGTCTGCGTAGGTTTTCCCCACCCTCGACCAAACTTCACACTCCCATGAGGCCTGGGGAGCGGTCGAGTTGGTCTGCCATGGAGCGAAGCTCGTTAGAGCAGGCGGAGCATAGGAGGGTTGTATCCCCCATCTCCTATCCGAGAACACCATGTCGAGGGTCAGGCTGGGTCTGATGGGGTTCTGCGGAGGTGTAGCCGCCCTCTTTGTGCCTCGTGATGCCGACACCCCGAAGAACAGAGGCCGCGCGCGGCGGACATCACTGCGACCTGACGATCGCGAGGTTGGGGATAACCAGGAGCGAAAAGACACGAACACCCCTGGTTTTACATGTTACCCGTAAGGGCAAAAAGGTAAAATGACTCTTTTTTTAGCCGGCCCACTGTTGAAAAAAATATGTTCTAGGGAGACGTGTTAGCCCATGATTGGTCTCTTAGTATTTAACTTGCAAATAACATAGTAAATAAACCATAACTCAGAACTAGGCAAATAATATATGGTTTTTTATCAAAAAAAGGCAAGGAATTCAATAAAAATGGTCTTAGATCCTGAATCTGATTGTAGTTCAAGAGTATCTAAAAGTTGCTAATCATGATACTTTATAACGTGGAAAAACCCTAATTTGATAAATGATAAAATTGGGATGATTAATATGGATAATCTACGAGTGCATTAACATGTTGTTAATAAAAAGATATTTTGAATGTCTAAGTAGATGATTCATATGCTTAATAGCTTAATTTAGGGTTTGGATTTGTTAATATACTTTAATGGGCTTAGAAATCCTAATCTGAGTGTTAGTGGGTTTTAATGAGATATAATTCAACATCCTTTGTATAAAAGTGATTTTAGGTTAATCCCAAGCTCAATAGATGTTAAAGGGCTTTAATATGTTTAAGTTGAATAATTAGGGTTTTGCACCTAGAACTACTATTTTAGGGTTTTTGTGGATATAAACGAGGAAAGTTGTAAAGAGATCTAAAAGAACCCTAATGAAACCCTAAAAGTGGACTAGAAACCCTAGGAAGCAAGCTAGGTTTAATAGATCTTGATGGCATGATCAATAATAGGGAATTGTATGATTATTTTAGGATCTTGTTATGTGTGCTTGCTTGCTTGGATTTCCTACTTGCATGGAATATTTCTATCTCAACTCATCAAATCAGGTATGTGGTTATGCTTATGAATAATCGCTCTAGTTTCACGGTGATTCCCAAACATTTTATCGTTTGCTTGGAAATAACTGTTGTATGCCTATTTATTTCATGCAACTATAAAGTGACTATGATTATCACTATAAATGTGCATACATGACTGGATCAGATCCTGGTCCACCTCTGTGGCTTTGCAAAGGCTAAAAAGGGGTAACCTAGAGCAAGGTCTAGGTTATCATGAGTTAGAAATGGGGCTACCCACGTGTAGTGCCATGAGACTCTTTAGCATGCCATGAGTTAAGGAGTGGGCTACCTACGAGTAGCGCCATGTGACTCAACCCTAGAAATTGGTTCACCTGTTAGGTGGGATCATGAGGGGTTTAATGGGGATCTACCATAAGGAAGGTAATATCCAGGTCCACTGCAGGGACAACACAGGGGCTAGAGTATGTAGGGATTGAGAAGTTATGTGGAAAAAATAAAGTTTTTTGTTTAAATCATAATTGACTGATTACATTGTTATCATAGTTGCATGATTATTGTTTCCCCCACATACCAGCTTTATGCTGACCGACATTTTTTTTGTCGGCGTTTTAGGTACAAAATTAAAAGGACAAACAGTAAATCATCATATTGTGAAATACATGATCCAGAAAACTCCCTTAATTGGGGGTTACCGGGAGGCGGGGTCGTTACATTTGGTATCAGAGCATAGTTTCCTCATTTAATCTTTAATAATTATTAAATTTTACAAACTCGGTAGAATCCAAGGGAGTTATTATAGGAAATTTCTGAAAGACAGAGGTGTCTAGAAAAGGATCACATCCGGGGGCTAGCAAGATTTTCCTCCGCATCGCTAGTCAGAATACGAGGACTCCCGGATTAGTGTGACTGCCTGGCCGATGTCTTAGGATTTGACTCAAAATAAGATGCATGTAGGACTCACTCATCTTGTTCATCCTTCCTCACCTCAAATGTTGTTAAGGATGATACGGATTAGGGTTTTCTCTCTTTTCCCTCACCCTCTTGGGGTATGGGTAAGGTTGATAAGGTTTAAGGAATCCTCCACCAAATTATTGAAAAGCGTGTAAATAAGATGTCACGGACATAAGCTTAATATATTAAGCACAAACTAAATAATAGATACATGCTTCGGTCGTATGACATAAGTTGTCATGCCCTCAGAAGAGACATGAGGCTAGACCTTCTTGTCAGGAGGATAAGTAAAGAGAGAGTTTGTCTTGGAGGTAGAGATTTCCATTAAAAGTAGAGACCTGGCACATCTTCTGAGGATGATGTTAACCCTAACCCTAATTGAAGGTTAGAGAGAGAGATGACATGATGAGTTAGATTTCATGGTTGACCGAGTGTTTGGGATGGACACGCCTTGGGATTCCATATGAACCATGAGAGGTTAGATAACCTAGTACCTTTGGTGACCCATCCCTAGAAAGGGGCGTGCATGTTAGAGTGAAGGATAGCACCTTCTTTGATGAGGATAGTAAAGAACCTATAGAAACCCGATGGGCTTATGCAAGTAGGGCATAGCATGCACCCAGAGTATGTTAGTGATGTGAGAAGTAGGCTAAAAACCCTGGCCAGGAGAGTAGAATGGATAGCTTATGATACAAGCATAAAGAACTGTGGATAACCTTGAACAAACATAAGTTCGAGCATAGACTTCACCCATGTAGAGGTATGCTTGTGAGATTGATCCTTCATGGAGAGAGAACCTCTAGTAGTAAGGTTGGATGTGGAGTTAGCTCTAGAGAGAGAAAGTAGGACCCAAGAAAGAAGGTTTGAAGCCTAGACTCTGAGATATGAGGAAAAGTGGGGAGTTGAGGATGATGCAACCTAAGTGGATGTTTGTGCCTCATGCTTGATCCCTGGAGGCCGATGATGTCTTGGTTTCCATGAGAGGGACCAAACCCTAGAGAGAGGATGAGTCTGTTTGTACCTCTGTACCTATCGTATAGATGAGAAGAAGAGTTCCTTAGATATGGAGAGGTTTAGTAATAGGTTGTGAGGCCTTGTACCTTGTTGATTGTCCTTGAGGAAGACTCAACTCTGAAGTGTTGCTCAAATAAAAGGATCATGGGAGTACATGACATACCTTGGACATGCTATATTCGTGTTTAAGAGATTGAGCATGCAGTTGGATACCCAAAGGTGAACCTAGGGTTCCTAGGCCTAAGAGGGGAAGTAGTGTACCTGATGTTGTTGATGAGATTCAAGTTTCTATAGATTCGAGCGTGGTACTCCTCATGTTTAGAGGAAAGAGAAACCCCTTAAGTTAAGGTATGATGAACCCCTCACAGCTAAGTTGATGACATGGAAAAGTATGATCTTGATCCAATGTTGAGGATGAGAACAAGTGTGACCTAGCATGGTTTAGTAGGTGGTCTGCTTGTGCCTTAGTAGGTTGCTAGAGTTAAGCATGCTCATGTTGATGTAAACCCTAAACACCAGGATGTCTGTGGCCTGGTTGTCAAGAGTTGTAGTTCCTCCCATCCGGGGAGAGGGACATGTTGGTAGGGTGTATACCAGCTTGGAGGGTTTTAAGGAAACCTAAAGAGGTCTCGTAGGATCTTGAGCAGCTAAGTGAGAAGTACATGGTATGAGAATGAACCTATAAGACCCATAGATAATCATCTCTAAGTGCGTGTAGATGTGTTACCATGGAGGTAACTGGTATGGGTCCTGACCAAGGTAGGCAGGTTGCCATGACCCTATAAAAGGATGAAAGTCAGCCCATGAATGTAGAGAGAGATGATGAAGACTTGGGTAAGGTTCTAGGTTAGACATGTACTATATTAGAATCCTAAGTCTATCCTAGGGTCAGGTAGGGATAAGACTGATGGAAGTAGGAGTTGCCTAATTCCCTAGTTGTACATGACCATAGGGTCGGGAGGTAACAACTATCATTGTCTGAGGGCCATGGGTTAGGAGATTGATCACCTTCATGAACTCATGGGACCCGAAGGGCAGATGAGTAGGGCACTCTATGATGCATGAGGGAAGAGGGATGACCCCCAAAAAGTGTCAGCACCCTATGGACTCAGAGGAGATGACCAAGGATTTTGTGTGGACCCAAGTAAGATCGAGACCAGTTTTCCATGGAAGTAACTTTGATAAAAAGATGACTATGATATAGAGGCATAAGATGCACGTTTCAACTTAGATTTAATGTGTACTGGAAAGGTGGGATGTACCATCTCTACTTTTGGAACAGGAAGAACTTTGTATTTGGACTGCAACCAAATGCTTATTTCCTCTTGTTATGGGAGTGAGAGATGGGACAATACACATGCCATACACCAATAATAAAAATGATGTGAGTTGGAATGTTGCTACGAGGTATGAAGACAAAGATGATAACATGCCCTTATGAAGTGAATGATAAATGGATGGTTTATAAACACTAAGAAGAATAGTGAAGTCTTCTTATGAGGATGTTTTTGTCATGAGCTATGAAAGTTGAGTTCAAAAAACCAAGAGAATAAGATCAGAGTTTTCTTGATGAAGATAGACTTAGAGTTGAGATGAGGTAATGAGTGGAATACATGAAAGTGTATATCTTCAATGTTACCTAGAACCTAAGGATGTGAAGTGGTAATGGATGCTTTAGATGGGATGTAGCTACCTAGTTTGGCTAGAGGCTAGAAGAGGTAGGTTGGCTAACACTCAAATGTAACAATATCAATTGATCAAGTTAATGGTGGTTTGGTTAGCCATCCTAGTCCTTGATGCAATAAAAGGATGGTTGAAGAACCTCAGATGCACTTCTTTGAAGGTGATGAAACCCCAATTAGAGTGGTTTAGGGTTTCTGAGGAATCAATCTTGAGGAATCATGACAATACAGGAGATCATGACTTAAGATCACCATATACTATGGTACTATGTAGATAATAAGTGATAGTGGTACTTTGGATACCTAAGATGAAGTTGCATGTGGCATGTGGCCATGCAAGCCAGGAGGTGAAGGATGAGCACCAGTAACCCAGTGTATCGACATAGAGGATAAAAGAGTCCCTGAGGAGGAATGGGAGTTCATCACTATGGATGTTGTGATAAGTCTCCCCTAGACCAAGGAAGGTCAAGAATGCAATATGGGTTATGGTAGATCGCCTTACCTAGATGACATGTGAAAGAAGGAGTGTTGTCAAGGTACAAATCCGGTTGAACTACATATGAGAAGAGATGGTTCAACTACACCATAATGCGAGTTCAAAAGTTCTAGAGTATGACTTAAAGGTTCACTTCCATAAGTGGGAGTAGGTACATGAAGAACTCAATGTTAGTACAAATTATCACCCTAGCTAATGGTTAGTATGATCCAGACTAGAGGGTCTGATGAGAGCTTGTGTGCTCATTCAGGGTGATATCTAGAGATAGTTTTTGTCCTCTATAAGATGTGATGATAACCACCATAGTCAGTATTGGGATATAAAGAAGCTCTGCAAGGGAGGTTGCGTCGGTCACCACTTCATTAAGATGATGTTGGTGAAGGGACCTCACAAAGGTCAAGAAAGGACCACAATGTGTGCAGAAGAAGTCACTTGGATCATGCAATGGCTGAAATGAGCCCAAAGATGACATGAGTTGTAAGTTGATGCAAAGTAGACTGACATGCAGTGCACTGTGGGGGAATATGTGACATGAAAATCCGACCTCTCTAAGTTTTAGCTAAGAGAGTTGAGTCCCTGATGCATGGGTTCTTTTGACATAGTTTGGTGGAGAAGGTTAAGTTTGACCTTACCCCTCATAATGAAGTAATGTGTGATGAGTTTCATGTGTCCAAATTAGAGCACTATGTGAGGTACCCGGACCATGTGCGGAGAAATGAACCTAGTGAGCCCCAAGGGAGGTTGTAATGACCTGAATCACCTATGAGGTTTATAGATGCCAAGGTGAAAGAACTCAGAGAAAGGATTATGTGAAGATAAATGTTCTTTGGAAGCACCATGGATAGGGAAAAGCCACATATGGTCCAATGATGGACATGTAAAAGTCTTATCCTAAATTGTTTGTTTGCTTGATAGAATTTTGAGGACAAAATTTCCTATAAGAGGGGAAGAATGTTATAACCCCAATTTTGGGTTTATTTGGTGGGAAATGTGATTTCTCATATTAAAGATATTTGAACAAATAAAGATTTGATTTGTTTTGAATAAATGGATTTCGTTTACAATAGCCTTGATGATTGTGTTGTGGGCTTTATTGGCTATTGGGCTCAATAACAAGGAAATTCAATTAATAAATGAATAATTGAGTTTTTTTTAAGAAAAGAGAGATGTGGAAACCTCTAGAAGGAAAAATAATGTAATCCAAAGGTGGATTTCGTGCCTCTTGGGTTCCTTGGGTCCCAAGGAGTCCAAAGTTGCAAATAAAATACAATAAGAAAAGAAAAGATCAATTACGTATTTCCTTATTAAGAAAGAAATTGAAAACAATGATAAAATGTGGAAAATAAGTGAAAAGAGCTATAATTGAATTATCCATGGTGGATTTTCGTATCCAAAGGATTCCTAAGGTTAAAAGGAATGCCAATGTGGAAAAAAAAGAAGAAGAAAAAAAGAAATCATCAAAAAGAGATATTTTAATAAGAAATAAACAAGATAATGTGAAATAATGAATATTGATGCATCTAAAAGGATAATCAGTATCCTTACGAAGGAATTTCAAAATCTTGGAGTTTCTTGGGGTCCAAGGAACCCCAATGAAGAAATAGGAAAGAGAAAACACTAATAATGCAAAATAAGAGGATAATGTAATACATTATTAATGTTTTTGGTGGCATTGCTAAAAAGGAAGTATTTTCTCCTAGAGGAAAATAGAATTTCGAGTCCACATGGGTTCTAATGCTAAAAGAAAGAAAGATAAAGAAAATAAAATATTATGAAAGAGAAAATATGCTTAAAATATGTGTTATTAAGATATAACTTTCATATGAAGAAAAGTCTCTCATACTTTTGAAATTATGTCCCAAACTTTGCACACAAGCAATTAAAGTCATTTAGGACTTTCCTTTAAATCTGGTATTAATTGGACAGAATTGTTTTATGGAAACATGTGGGGTTCATTCTCATAATAATGGGCTTTATGGAATAAAAGCATAATAGCCTTCATGAGAAGAATTTATGGGGAAAGGAATCGAATACATCCTAAATATGTTGTACAACTTGGCAACAAGCCACCGACCCACACACTTAGTCCTATATAAATACGGATAGCAGGGATGGAATACGATGGCTCTCAATTATGGACATGCCTCCATCCATGACACATTGTGTTATTCCTTAATAGATTAAGGGTCCCTTCTTTTGTCATGGTGTCACGATGACAGTGCCTTCTTCACCCTTCAACGTCTTCCACCTCCTTTACCCTATACCTCCCTTTTAACTCCTAGCAGTTCCCCATGGTTGTGGCCAGAAACTCCTTCGACAAGCTGGTCGTTGGGAGGCTATTTCCCAAATTGGACGGCCCTGAGATGCACCGCCTTACCATGGCCACATCACGGATTGGTATACAACAACGCCTACAGAAAACAAGACCCTTCCAACAATCACAGGGGGAAGGACAGGTGGAACTGACAAGTTTGGATGCACCTACACGACAGGCTTTGCCGCAGCGTCAGGCCAAAGAACCTGAATGACATGTTGACCATTGCCAGGGCAGGTCGATGGAGTAGTGTGGAGAGAAGTTGGAGTCATAGCACAACCAAGGAGATCGGGGAGGGTCTGCGTAGGTTTTCCCCACCCTCGACCAAACTTCACACTGCCAGGAGGCCCGGGGAGGGGTCGAGTTGGTATGTCGTGAAGCGGAGCTCGCTGGAGCAGGCGGAGCATAGGAGGGTTGTCTCCCCATCCGAGAACACCATGTCGAGGGTCAGGGTAGATCTGATGGGGTACTGTGGAGGTGTAGCCGCCCTCTTGCTGCCTCGCGATGTCGGCACCCCAAAGAAAAGAGGACGTGCGTGGTAGACATCGCTGCGACCTGACGATCGCGAGGTTGGGGGTAACCAGGAGCAAAAAGACGTGAGCACCCCTGGTTTTACATGTTACCCATAAGGGCAAAAAGGTAAAATGACTCTTTTTTTTAGCCATCCCACTGTTGAACAAAATATATTCTAGGGTGACGTGTCAGCCTATTATTGGTCTCTTAGTATTTAACTTGCAAATAACATAGTAAATAAACCATAACTCAGAACTAGGCAAATAATATATGGTTTTTTATCAGAAAAAGGCAAGAATTCAATAAAAATGGTATTAGAGCCTGAATTTGATTGTAGTTCAAGAGTATCTAAAAGTTGCTAATCATGATGCTTTATAATGTGGAAAAACCCTAATTTGATGAATGATAAAATTGGGATGATTAATATGGATAATCTACGAGTGCATTAACCTGTTGTTAATAAAAAGATATTTTGAATGTCTAAGTAGATGATTCATATGCTTAATAGCTTAATTTAGGGTTTGGATTTGTTAATATACTTTAATGGGCTTAGAAATCCTAATCTGAGTGTTAGTAGGTTTTAATGAGATATAATTCAACATCCTTTGTATAAAAGTGGTGTTAGGTTAATCCCAAGCTTAATAGATGTTAAAGGGCTTTAATATGATTAAGTTGAATAATTAGGGTTTTGCACCTAGAACTACTGTTTTAGGGTTTTTGTGGATATAAACGAGGAAAGTTGTAAAGAGATCTAAAAGAACCCTAATGAAACCCTAAAAGTGGACTAGAAACCCTAGGAAGCAAGCTAGGTTTAATAGATCTTGATGGCATGATCAATAATAGGGAATTGTATGATTATTTCAGGATATTGTTATGTGTGCTTGCTTGCTTGGATTTCCTACTTGCATGGAATATTTCTATCTCAACTCATCAAATCAGGTATGTGGTTACACTTATGAATAATCGCTCTAGTTTCACGGTGATTCCCGAACGTTTTATCGGTTGCTTGGAAATAACTGTTGGATGCCTATTTATTTCATGCAACTTTAAAGTGACTATGATTATCACTATAAATGTGCATACATGACTGGCTCAGATCTTGGTCCACCTCTCTGGCTTTGCAAAGGCTAAAAAGGGGTAACCTAGAGCAAGGTCTAGGTTATCGTGTTAGAAATTGGGCTACCCACGTGTAGTGCCATGAGACTCTTTAGCATGCCATGAGTTAAGGAGTGGGCTACCTATGAGTAGTGCCATGTGACTCAACCCTAGAAACTAGTTCACATGTTAGGTGGGATCATGAGGGGTTTAATGGGGATCTACCATAAGGAAGGTAGCATCCAGGTCCACTGTAGGGACAACGCAGAAGCTAGGGTATGTAGGGATTGAGCAGTTATGCAGAAAATGTAAAGTTGTTTGTTTAAATCATAATTGACTGATTATATTGTTATCATAGTTGCATGATTATTGTTTCCCCCACATACCATCTTTATGCTGACCGACATTTTGTTTGTTGGCATTTTAGGTACAAAACAAAAAGGACAAATAGTAAATCATCATATTGTGAAATACATGAATTAAAGTACAAGGAGGATTAGTTAGAATAGAATTCATATGTGGATGAAGTTTAGAGATCCAAGTTTTCAAAAGGTATGTAAAATTTTTATTTCATCACATCTTTTCAATATAGTCTGGTAGAATTTGATAATTATTATTGATTATTTGTGGAACTTTTGATCTGGAAATTGGGATAATGGCTCTAACCTTCTGGTCTCCCTTAATTGGGGGTTACCGAGAGGCGGGGTCGTTACAAGATGGATAGGGAATGTGGATCGGTGATCATGTGGATGGGAGAAGATCCTAGACTGAATGAGAGTGAAACTGAATGGAGGCAAAACAGCAAGAGGGTGGAGACCGAATGGTGTCCAAATCGAATGAATGAAACCGAATGGATCGAGGATGAATGGTTAAGATTGGTTGAGAAAACCGAATAGACAAACCACTTGGTCAAGACCGATTGATCAAGACTAAGGCTGAGAGGATCTTGAGTGAAGGTGGGTCCAAGTTTGAGTGGAGGTGACCCCTAGTTGAAGATTCATGCTCAATGTGACCTACATGAAATCAATATAAACCTAGTTAATAATCTTGATAATTGAACCAATTAAGAAATTTTGCATTTTTTAAGATTTAGTAGATGAAAGTGAAATTATTGAATCAAATTGGGTCCAAGATGGCGATTGAAGTTCATGATGAATATGGATTCATCATTTATTATCTTCAAAAAACTACAATGAGACTGAGACATAATTCTAATTAGATTTGATTATTTTGTATTGTCAAGTGAGACTACTTCAGAAATATGACCCAAGACTAATAACTTACATTCACTACGCAATTGATTTGTTGTGTGATATTGACAACGTGATGCATGTAAAACATCACATAATATGTGCATGCCCAATCATTGTCTTGTATAGGGGCATGTGGATTTACACTTACGTAAATAAGTGTAATTAAGTAGAGTTGGTTATATATGCAATTGGAATGAGAAAACTACATCAACATTCTTCCAAATTATTGATTTCTTCTTGTTATCTACTTTCCCTCCACTGTTATGGAATGCTTTCACACCCCTATAAGTTAAATTAACAGATATGTTGGATTATATAAATTGTAATATGATGCAAACATTAACAAAATATGTTGGGAACATGAGAAACTATACTTACGTGTGAATCACCAATTCTATTGGGTGTCCCTCAATTGGTGTTAGTTTTGTACCCAAAGGATCAAAGAAATACACAGTGTGAGTCTCGGGCATAATCACTAACAACTGCCAATGCTTATTTCTTAGTGAATAGAAGGAAAATAGAATAAAAATTAAATTCGACAACAAAATATTGTATTCATAAGTTAGACATATAAACAATAAGCCCAAAACTTATACGATGTTGAAGGGATCTAAGATCACGTTATTGGAAGCACAAAAAAACACTCACATATAGTTTGATGCCACTTGGAGCTCTAATTACATCTCTAATCAATGATGGTATTAGAAATCCCACATTTTCTATCATGAACTCAACAACTACATAATAAAATGATAGAACAATATATGAAATACTTAGTTAATATATAGGAAACAATTATCAAACAACTCATCACATATAACAGGGTATTCAAACTCACCGTATTCAAAGTTCTATCACTGATGTGTTCATCCAATCAAACTCAAATATCTTAGAAACATCTACCAACACTATAATAGTGTCACCGTCTGTACCTACAATCTCCTCATGAAGGTTGATCACCATGGTATCTGTTTGGTCTATCGCATCTAACCATATTTCCAACATCTTACAGCTAGGGCCTAAGCAGTCGAACAACTCCAATGAAAAAAATGTAGGGTTGGAGGCATCAGAATCTTAGGGGGCTTCTTAGCTATTATCTAAGCTATTGTGGAATGTATGCATGTATTCTCATATTAGCTTTGGGATTATTTATATAAATTTTGATATACATTTGTCACACATGAAGACATATAACGAGTCATTTGGGCCACCCAGTAAAGTTGTCTTCTACCTCTCCAACTGTGGTGGCATCTGGGTGCTCGTATGGGAGAGGTGTGTGTCTCATTGTCAGAAAGACATGTATGACTCTCACACGAATGTGATCAACAGGTATGGGAATACTATGAACCAAATTGTCACTAGAAGCCTCAACAACTGCCACGATGTTGGATTATGGAATATTGATGGCAAGATGGCATTTTCTAGCCACCTACAATTTTATTAAACACAAAAATTTATATTGACACACATATGTATTGACTTGACGGATTTATCACAAATGTATATATAAATTGAATTCAATTGAATCTTACCATGGTCGTGCCATGTGGGTTTGAATGAATACTCCCAATACACTCCATGGGAGTGTGATCTAACTGTTGGAGGAGCTTGCGCTGCCTGAGAAGCCTTGAAATTTTCCAAGAATGCATCTATCAATCTTTGCACATCCTTCGTGTCTATTCTCCCTTTTTGTAGATTTACGCTTTTGCTATGATGCACTGAAAAAAGATCTTATCCCAAACCTAGCTCCAACGCCCCTAATACATCCAGGGTGATCATTCATCCCTAGAGAAACTGTCAATTAATCATGTGTGTCCTGAGGGGTGAACTTGCCCTCCATTGTTTACTCAACCAGCTCCATCTATTCATCATCAAAATTTAGTAATCAGTAAAACTTAACAACCCATTGAAAAAATAACATGGACATATTGTAAGACCAAAAAGTTTACCATTTTTGAAGTCACCTCCTGTGTTTCTTGGATAGGGATTTATCTGTCTTTATTTTTCCTCACATCTATCCACTCAATATAGTGAAGCAACCATCTAAAATCACTACAAGACTCAGTAGTGGAAGGAGTAAAAGTAGAAAGATATTGCTCTCTGTTTAATATAACCACCTGAACCCAACTGATGGTTGTGCACATTCTTTTCACACCTATATTTTTGAGCATCATGAACGAACTTGATTATTCAATAAGAAATATGTTTAGTAACCATAAGAAATCATACAAAATGTAATTAATTCAATACCTTGAACTCCTCTATTTTTCTCTGCTCAAAAAACTTCTTCCAATCATCTTTCTCAATATAGTTCCATTTTAAGAGTGGGGTCCCCGTCCTTCTTGTCTCCAAATTTGTAGTATCTTGAGAGGATTGTATTCCAATATCTATGTCTTCTCCCAATGAACTGTATAAAAGACTTATGATGTAGCTTTTCATCAAGCTCATATCATCCCTGAAGAGGTTCAACATTGTCTATTGTTTAGAAAACACTATATAACATAAATGCATTTACCTGACTGCTAACTCCTTCCATATGAGGTCTTTCTTGGCATCATTGACTAATCTTCAACCCTCAACAACGAGAGGCACTTTGCTTCAAGCAAGGACCCCACAATCGCTGACAAACTCCTTAGTAATTGGCGTTCCTGCTTCATTGAATTCAACCACACCTTCCTCCCTTGCCTATTTGCTACAA
Organism: Alisma plantago-aquatica; assembly: GCA_963693085.1. Lineage (NCBI taxonomy): Eukaryota > Viridiplantae > Streptophyta > Magnoliopsida > Alismatales > Alismataceae > Alisma > Alisma plantago-aquatica. The sequence goes on along the minus strand of OY856411.1, from coordinate 1,053,453,526 downwards.
TTTTCATCTGAGTTATCCCTCTCTTACATTTTAATGTAGAAGCACCTTTAGCACCATGGTCAAGATGCTCAAGACCCTCACGCTCAAGATTATCACACTTGTGATCCTCATGCTCAACATCCCCATGCTTGTGATCAGTGTGCTCCTGGTCAGATGCCATATAAAAAATCAAAAGTAAACATATGAAAATGGTCAGATCACATATTAAAATTCAAATCACGTATGAAAAGTCAGATCACACATAAAAATTTAGATCACATATAAAAATTCTGATCACATATAAAAAGTCAGATCACATATAAACAAAAAACAAGTTATATAATGCAAATAACATATGAATATTGCATGTAGTATACCTTAAACTAATATCCCTTATGTGTGATCTTCACGTGTATAGTCATTAATGTTAGATTCAAACATTTACTCTTGGTAATCCTATTGGATCTAGGGCTCTAAAGGGGAAGGTGAATAGAGCTTCAAAATTCTCACAAGAATAGTTAGACCTTCAAATTATGTCAATTGAAATCAGATGTGTAAGGAGTGGGATCCACTCCCTACTAAAAAAAATTGAAGAATAAAACATCCATTCCAAACACACTCAAAGGTAAGCAAGAATAGGTGCAAAATTTTCAAACTTCAATAAATGGTATGCAAAATACCAAAGTGTAGCAGCGGAATAAAAATAATGACTATATTCAGTTTTCACAAAAGATTAGAAAAGTACATCATAATATCCCATAAGGGTTTACATGTATGATACAACATAAGGATCTAAGTATAGACAAATCTAAACCACAACAACTTTGTATCCAAGATTAACTCCTTAAGCTAGTCTAAAACTTCATGCCTTATCATCCAAGTCCTTCACCTAGGGTTGGAAGCATACCCCAACAAGAAGAGAAAATAGATGACATCAGCAAAGGCTAGTATGTGCATACTAAATAGGAACTTTAGAAATATATGGAATAAAGGACATCAAATATAAAAGGCTTCCCATAGAAAGGATAAGGACCACCCAAATGGGTATCAACAAAAATGGAATTGAAATCATATGATAACAAAAGAATACTTGCCATTAATAAAACATAAAGATTGTGCCACACAAGCACATGTAAAGAATTAGGGCACACACCCCATATCATCAAACTACATGCATGTGAGATAAACATAGCCCTAGAACAATATAAACACAAAGGTGGCCAAGTCTCATAAACTTGAAACCTGATAGAGAAAGGAATATTGCCAATCTCCCAAATATATAAAATATGGGCCAAGAATCACACATCTTGCCCTGGGTATGAGGTTCCTTTCCATAACAAAAGAGCTGGAAATATCACATCTTCTCGGTAGGAAATAACACATCTGCCATAAAAACAAATGCAATTACACTACTCTAGTGCTATTGAATCACATAGCATGTTAAATGTAGAGGCAAGTAGAAAGTATAGTCAAAATATATAAACTAGTCACCACATAAGTGACCAACATATACATCCACCTCATAAGTGGGCAAAAGAAATCACATGTCATCTTTTAGAGTTCCATCATGAACATATGATAAGATAAGAGTTCAAAAGAATATCCATGATCACATTATTAATATCAAATAAGGTAGTTCACATGAACCATGATTTTCAAAAGAAAAGACATTGTGTATAGGCTAATGTCTATAGTACAAAGAGAATGAATAATCATAAGTGAATTTCTCAACATAGAAGAATAGGGGACACATCATACAGTTAGAGTGAAGAATTAGAAATTTCTCAATATAGAAGAATAGGGGATACATCATACCTCAACTTCGGAGTCTAAACAGTCCAAGTCCAACCTAGGCCTCCAAAGAACCTCTAGGGAAGATGGATAGGTCCAATAAGTAAGGTTCCTAAGCTTAGAGAGGTTGGTTTCTCCAACAAAGCTCCTATCTTGAGCAAGAAGCACCTTCTCCACTTTACAGGCGAAAAACCCTAACAAAAGAACATGGAGATGGGGTGTTTAAGGGATCCAGGTGGGGTTTCACCACGGAAGGCCATGGTTATGACCTAGAGGAAGGTTGAAGAAAGACTAAAAACATGAAAATAGGGAAGGAAAGGATAAGACTTACTAGTTTTGATCGAAATAACCAAGGAGGAGCTTTAGAAATCATAAATAGAGCAAATTTAGAACCCTACGAGCCTTCTTCACCAAGGCAGGAACCTTCTTTTACCTTGGGATAGAACCTTTATGTCCAAATAGAGTAGGAGTTATGCTCTAATCTAGAGGAAATAAAGGAGAGCAAGAGTTTTTAAATTGGGAGTTGGGAAGGGGTAGATATGGCTATATAAAGAAAGAGGTCAAGTACGAGGTATCTATGAGACTTTCCATGTGTCATGTATAAGGTTGTCCATGGTCATGCAAGACTTTATGGATAAGGAAGAAGTCAAGCATGATGTTTCAAGTTACTTTCCATGTGTCTAATGCTAAGGGTACCTATGGACATGCAAACCTTTATGGATAAGGAAGAAGTAAAGCATGAGGTGTCCATGGAGCTTTCCATGTGTCCTAAGCCTAGGGATTTGATGGACAAGCAAGAGGACAAATCATAGGGGCTTCTTGAATATCAAATGTCGATTTATGGACACTCATAGGCCATCCCAATAGACCACCAATCAAAGAAATAACCCCATTGGTTGATAGCTTCTAAAGATGAGCACAATTATAAAGAGGGTAACCCCTAAAATGCCCTTGGAAAGAAACACCTTCAAACCAAGGTGCAACTAGTTTCCCTATGGTTAAAAAAACTTGAGAATGGTAATGGAATATATAATAATTATAATGCATGTGACAATTTGCGAAGAAACCCTCCTAATTGGGTAAATTGTAGAAAAGTCCAGAATGTACTTAAATTTGCATAACTTGCACAAACAATAGCCAAATTGGACCAAACATCATCCACAAGTTATCTTTGATGTGTTGAATATGATTTTTCCATTATTTACATATTTTGAAGTTATATAATAACATTATTCATTATTTATGCCTTTTACTCATTTTTCTCTCCTAAACTTATCCTAATATTCCAAGGTTGTCCAAATTAGATGAAATTTGACATGTAGGCTAATTTTGATATGTAGATTTCAAATTTGAAGTTTGTTTCCACTTTTGAGACTTCTTTTTATGAGATATGTCATATGGCCCATTAATGGCCCATTATCTAAATTATTCATCCAATTAAGTTTCTTATCTTCATACTACCACCAAAATGAGTTATGTTGCATATTTTATGTATCCATTATAAACTTAAGATTAATGTTAGAACATTAGGTTACATTAAGGTGATATATACATGCATTATTTCATTGGGGTTATACTAAACATCCATTTATGTCTAACCTTCAACCTTGTTTGGCTAAGTCCAAAATGTCAACTTCCAGGGTAGGGTCTGAGATCTAGTATGTTACATCACACCACCCCTTAAAGGGATTTCGTCCTCAAATTCAAAACATCCATATATAAAAAACAACTTATTCACCACCCCTAAAAGGATTCATATTATTAAGTCAAAAATATTTTTTAGGTTCAAAAGGTTCAACTACACTTCCTTACATCCAATTACATAATCATTATACAAAAAAAGGAAACATAACTTGTAAAGACTAACTATGAACTATGGGTTAACTTGCTCTTGTCCATACTCAAACAAGTCTTTACACCTGGGAGACTAGTTCAACATATTAGGGTCCCTAAAGATAAATCATATAGATGTCTAAGGCTACTATTGCCTAAAAGCATGCTATTTGGGACAATTCATATCAGCTCAGGCCTGGCCAATATCATATGGATTCGGGAGTCCTCATAAACCAAGATAGTGGTGCAGAGGATAATCTTCCCAGCCCCCAAACCCTGATCCTTTCTAGACACTTTTGCTTTCAACTTCATGTCTTAGTAGTTGCCTAAAAGCCAAACTAAACAACCTCAAGTTACTATGGTTACTTATGCATCTTTATTTGTAAGTATTTTAGGGATCTATTCATCATTATTCTAATGTGAACCTATAGGATCCTAAATCAACCCTTCATCATCTATTGATCAACTCTAGGGCAAACATGTCACTTAAAGGTAAGGCAAGGATTCTAACTAGGGAGACAAAATTGAAATAGTTAGATTCCAACTACTATGGGCTCTGATACCATGCTGTAAGGAGTGCGGGATCACTCCATTACTAAAGATTTGAAGAATAAAACATCCATTCCAAACACACTTTAAGGTATGCTAGAATAGGTGCAAAATTTTCAAACTTCAATAAATGGTATGCAAAATACCAAAGTGTAGCAACAGAATTAAAATAATGACTATAATCAGTTTTCACAAAAGATTACAAAAGTACATCATAATATCCCATAAGGGTTTACATGTATGATACAACATAAGGATCTAAGTAGAGGGAAATCTAAACCATAAAAAATTTGTCTCCAAGATTTAACTCCTTAAGCTAGTCCAAAACTTCATGCCTTATCATCCAAGTCCTTCACCTAGGGTTGGAAGTATACCCCAACAAGAAGAGAAAATAGATGACATCAACAAAGACTGGTATGTTCATACTAAATAGGAACTTGGGTAATATATGGAATAAAGGACATCAAATATAAAAGGCTTCCCATAGAAAGGATAAGGACCACCCAAATGGGTATCAACAAATAAGGAATTGAAATCATATGATAACAAAAGAATACTTGCCATTAATAAAACATAAAGATTGTGCCACATAAGCACATGTAAATAATTAGGGCACACACCCCATATCATCAACCTGCATGAATGTGAGATAAACATAGCCCTAGAACAATATAAACACAAAGGTGGTCAAGTCTTGTAAACTTGAAACATGATAGAGAAAGGAATACTATCAATCTCCCAAATATAAAAAAACATGGGCCAAGAATCACACATCTTGCCCTGGGTATGAGGTTCTTTCCATCCCAAAAGAGTAGGAAATATCACATCTGCTCGGCAGGAAATAACACATATGACATAAAAACCAATGCAATTACACGACTCTAGTGCTACTGAATCACATAGCATGTTAAATGTAGAGGCAAGTAGAAAGTATAGTTAGAATATATAAATTAGTCACAACATAAGTGACCAACATATATATCCACCTCATAAGTGGGCAAAAGACATCACATGTCATCTTTTAGAGTTCCATCATGAACATAAGATAAGATAACAGTTCAAAAGAATATCCATGATCACATGATCAATATCAAATGAGGTAGTTCACATGAATCATTATTTTCAAAAGAAAAGACATAGTGTATAGGCTAATATCCATAGGACAAAGAGAATGAATAAGCATAGGTGAATGGATCCACATAGAACAATAGAGGATACATCATACAATTAGAGTGAAGAATTAGAAATTGCTCAATATAGAAGAATAGGGGTTACAACATACCTCAATTTTGGAGTCTAAACAGTCCAAGTCAAGCCTAGGCCTCCAAAGAACCTATAGGGAAGGTGGACAGGTCCAATAAGTAAGGTTCCCAAGCTTAGAGAGGTTGGTTTCTCCAACAAAGCTCCTATCTTGAGCAAGAAGCACCTTCTCCACTTTAGAGGTGAAAAACCCTAACAAAAGAACATGGAGATGTGGTGTTTAAGGGATCTAGGTGGGGTTTCACCATGGAAGGCCATGGTTCCAACCTAGAGGAAGGTTGAAGAAAGACTAAAAACATGAAAATAGGGAAGGAAAGGAGAAAGCTTACTAGTTTTGGTCGAAATAACCAAGGAGGAGCTATAGAAACCTTAAATAGAGAAAATTTAGAACCCTACGAACCTTCTTCGCCAAGGCAGGCACCTTATTTTACCTTGGGACAGAACCTTTATGTCCAAATAGAGTAGTAGTTATGCTCTAAGCTAGAGGAAATAAAGGAGAGCAAGAGTTTTTTAATTGGGAGTTGGGAAGGGGTAGATATGGCTATATAAAGAAAGAGGTCAAGTACGAGGTGTCTATGAGACTTTCCATGTGTCATGTATAAGGGTGTCCACGGTCATGCAAGCCTTTATGGATAAGGAAGAAGTTAAGCACAAGGTGTCAAGTTACTTTCCATGTGTCCAATGCTAAGGGTACCTATGGACATGCAAACCTTTATGGATAAGGAAGAAGTCAAGCATGAGGTGTCCATGGAGCTTTCCATGTGTCCTTAGCCTATGGATTTCATGGTCATGCAAGAGGACAGCTCATAGGGGCTTCTTGAATATCAAATTTCAGTTTATGGACACTTATAGGCCATCCCAACCGACCACCAATCAAAGAAATAACCCTATTGGTTGATAGCTTCTAAGGATAAGCTCATTTATAAAGAGGGTAATCCTTAAAATGCCCTTGGAAAGAAACACCTTCAAACCAAGGTGCAACTAGGTTCCCTATGGTTAAAAAAACTCAAGAATTGTATGGGAATATATAATAATTATAATGCATGTGAAAATTCGCAAAGAAAACCTCCCAATTTGGTAAATTGTAGAAAAGTCCAAAATGTACCTAAAATTGCATAACTTGCACAAACAACATCCAAATTGGACCAACCTTCATCCACAAGTTATCTTTGATGTGTTGAATATGAATTTTCCATTATTTCCATATTTTGAAGTTATATAATCATATTATTCATTACTTATGCCTTTTACTCATTTTCTCTCTCCTAAACTTATCCTAATATTTCAAGGAGTCCAAATTAGATGAAATTTGACATGTAGGCCAATTTTGATATGTAGATTTCAAATTTGAAGTTTGTTTCCACTTTTGAGACTGTTTTAATGAGATATTTCATATGGCCCATTAACGGCCCATTATCTAAATTATTCATCTAATTAAGTTCCTTATCTTCATATTACCACCAAAATGAGTTATGTGGCATATTTTATGTATCCATTATAAACCTAACATTAATGTTAGAAAATTAGGTTACATTAAGGTGATATATACATGCATTAGCTCATTGGGGTTATATTAAACATCTATTTAGGTCTAACCTTCAACCTTGTTTGGCTAAGTCCAAAATGTCAACTTCCAGGGTAGGGTCTGAGATCTAGTATGCTACAAAATGCTTAAGATAAATATGAAGTCCTATCTAAGAAAGCATAGCAAGGATGAGAGAAATTGAAACATGCACTTGGACAAGGTGGTTAGAGTGGTTCCAATATCCAAACTAGGCGATAGTCAATGCATTACCTAAAGAGGTCCTAGGAGTTTGCAATTTGTGTATGCTTATATTCTATCATAAGAGATACAAGGAAACCACTATACATCTAAGGACTTACCTACTCAAGACAAGAGTCTTTCACCTACTCAAGAACTTACCCATTTGATCAAGATATCTTCAGCCTTCAACAAGGACATACCCACACTTGCATCAAGTCTTTGGCCTTGAAGAAATTACCCACTCTTCTTGAATCTTCACCTTTCCCTTCTCCTTCATATGGAGAAGAGATTAACCTCTTCTTCAACCTTGTAGAAGACTATCAGCCTCACCTTCACTCGGAGTAGCTTGCTTCAACCTTTGTTCTTTGAGAAAGAGGGTTGGGAAGATGGAAGGAATGAGAGCTTTACAAGCACAAGGAGGTAGCTCTCTTACAACATACCTAACTCACTCATAATCATGAAATAAGCTTTGTAAATGAGAGAGAGAGAAAGGGGCTCAAAGGGTTGCAACACACTAAAATATAGCAAGCACTTAGAATAGCATGAATGAGCAAACTTGGAATGAACTCCAAGGCATCCTATTTATAGATGGGGGTGTTCCTTTGAGTGTGGGATCACTTAGGAAAGAAAAATAGCCATTTTACAACTTGCAACTAATATGTTTTCATGTATAACAACTCTTCAACAGTTATAATCACTTTTTTTATGTTTTTCGTATAGTACATTTAGTTGAGTTTCAATAAAGATAGATCAATCGATTCACTAATCGACAAAGACAATTTTCAAACTATCGGTCAAGTTTGTCTAGGAAACTCAACCAATGAGTCAAAATTAGTTTTGATTAGTTGATCGATCAGTCAAGTTTTGTGAGTGTACATCTCGACTGATTGCTCATTTCAGAAAATCCATCAAAACTCGATCGACAAAGTGCCATGTGACACATTTTCCCAAATAAATTTTGAGTGACCAGACATTGGAATTAAGTGTCTCTGATTTTTTCTCATCTTAGTTATAAGTCATATCATCAATACAAGTGATAAAAAAATTAATCTAAGGTGATTTGGAGTGATTTCCCAAAAAGCACACTTGCATTACTTTTGACTTGAACTTGAACGAGCTAGGGCTTGTGTAATTGTATCCTTTTCATGTACCTAAAGCCTGAAATCAATCTTGAACAGACATATTAGATACATATGAATGGAATGGTTAAGGCGTTATCAAAATATGGACAATGTATGACTCTCAAGTCAACATTCTCCCCCTTGTTGACAATGGCAAACCATTCCTTAATCATATTGAAAAGGATATGTAAAGTTATACATTAACCTTGTGAATTGTAGGGGGATTCATGATTTTAACAATGTGAATTTCTCCCCCTCAATCTATGCTTACTCTTACCTGCATAGTTATTCTTTCTACACAAAACAATATAACATGTATACTATATGGTCCTTTAGCAAGTCACATGATAAAGAATATAATGAACAAGAAAAAGATCACAAACATAATAAAAGAAATATGGTTGAGCTTCAAAACATTAAACTTCTCTCCCCCATTTGACATTATAAAAAAGGAAGGGGGTAGAAGAGTACAAAAATAGGTTTTCACCAAGCACAACCAAAACATACATCCACAACATAAAATAAGCAATCTCAAAGCATGCACCAAACGAAGTGGAGAGAGAAACAAGAAATATAAGTCATAATCAAAATATGGGAAACATGGCACCAACTCAAGAGATAGTAAATTAAATAGTAAGTGTACATATGATTAAGATTACAACACAGAAAGCGTCCCCTAAAAAACAAGTACAAACTAAAATGATGAAACCAATATGATGATGAAAATAGTACATCTCAGATAATGTGCCCAGATGTTTTTAGTACAAAATAGTCTAGAAAGATATATATGATCAGCATCTGCAGACTAAAACTAAAACATCTAAACATCTAAGCTATTGATGTCCACAACATCATCATCATCAGTAGCATCATCAACAGAGACTTTTGGCTCATAGTCATCATCTCCGTCTGAAGGTGTAGCAGAGACAACAACGTCACATTCATCATTAGAACCACCAACAGAGCCATCAGAACCATCATCTCCATCATCCTCAGATGCCTCCTCATTAGCAGTAGCTTCCTCATCAGCCTGCTCTGGCATCTCCTCATTGATAGAAAGATCGAAGCCACTACTGAGCACCTGGCATTCTGCTCAGCCCAAGACATGCCAATGTCATGTAGTTCTTGAGCTTGTATAAAAGTAGGAGCAGAAGTGCCAAGGCCTGTAAGCATGGTAGCTATAGTACCGGAAGGGATAGATAGCACAACAGGGGTGGATCCAAGTAGAGGGTGTAGTAGTGGAAGCAACATGTGGATGGGCAGATTAGAAGTGATTATATGCATAGAATGCATAATCACCTCCTAGGTACGGCTGGTAGGCAGGGTAAGGATGGGCACATGAGAGGTTCATGGTAGACATGATAGCAGAGAGATCCTTATGCATGTGCTCCTGAACTTAAGTTTTATACACCTGTTGATGCATCACGTAACCCATGAAGGTTTCATTTGACACATGGAAAGAGGCACATGCAGGTCAGGATGGATGAGGTGGTGGAGGAGCATGGGCAGAGGTGGAGGCTTCAGGTGTGGTAGAGGAAGGGGTCGACACACTCTCCTGAAGTGTGGTCTCACTGATGCAAACTCCTTTTTGTACATGTTTGTAATGAAGGTCATGGAAAAGAGATTTGCCAGTGGAAATATGAAAAAGACAACAAATCAGGGTTGGGTAGGGTGGGTGGGTGCCAAGGGTGTTCTTACTAGAGTCAATGCAGGCCATGTGGTGGAGAACATATCTGGCCCACTTGACTCTGATGTTCTTCAAGATACAAAACATAATCACCACAATATTCTCTGCAATTTCAGTTTGATTTTTCTTTGGATGAATATTCCAGTTGACTACTAGGGAGAGTATGTGGTTCTTGAGGTCTAAGGCAGAGGAGGGAAGGGTAGACTTCTTCCTATAGAGAAATTGAGGCTTCTTCAAGAATTTATAAATGTCAGGGAGAGTGAGATCGTATTGCATGTAGAAGTCCTCAGTGTCTAGGAGGTCAAAAAACTTAGGGTAATCCTACCTCCATGTATCAGTCACCTCAGTACTCGAGAAAAAGATATTCAAGGTATCCTCGAAGACTTGGAATTTCTTCCCAGCTATCATGGAAATAAGGAATACTTGAGCATTAGGCGGGGGTATAAGAGTGTCGTAATTCCATTACAAATTTTCATAGAATTCATGAACAACTTTGGTACTTATGATGGAGTTGTGGTAGCACATGCGTTCAACACTCAAGGCGGAGACGTGGTGGTCGTACAACAACTTGGCTACTTGATAAATAACCTTTTGTCTACGTGGGCTTGGCTAGAATAGGGCACAAAAAGGAAAGTGGTTCCTAGAAAGGAGCTCCTTGTACCTATTTAGAGCATCATTTGAGACAAAGAAGGTATCATCAAAGGGTATAAGGCATGATTTGGAGGAGCAGGATGGTGCTCCAGATGGGGTGGCTCACTTTCTCCTATTGGAAGCCATGGAGGCGAGATAAGAGGATTGAGAGGTCAAAAACGTAGGAAACACCACCAAAAACTGACCAAACACCTAGGGTTGATGAGCATGAGGTCAAGGGAGGTTGAGCAAGGTTGAACTAGGTCTAGGGACAGGATATTCGAGGCTAGGATTGAGAGCTTCAGGGATTTGGAGAGTGAATCAGTTGATTTTTCTCTAGTTGAGAGGGAGAAAAGTTGGCCGAACCACACTTAAGTTTGCTCCAGCCCGGCCATCGATCAATTTCTGTGACTAGGAAACTCGACCGAATGGCTCTTTACAAAATCCTTCAGCCACAGATTGGTCGAGTTGGCAACTCGGTCGATGGTCAACCTGAACCAACTTTAGAAAATTTTAATTTCTAGCCATTAGAGTGTTAATTAAAATTATTTGTCTAGTTCATTTGTATTTTAAACATATTTAGACACATATCACTCAGCATTGGGTATTATTTTGTGATAAAACAAGTGTTTGCGAAAAATACCCAGAACAGGCGAAAAAGGCATATGAACATGACAATTTTAGCACTAAGCAAGCAAGGGTGATCAAGACATAAGCACACCATATAGGATAGATAAAAACTGCCTAGAGGGCATACAAGATACATCTAAAACAATTATGAGTAGTTTAGATCTAATAAAATTAATTGCTCTCTAGCTAGAGGTTTAGTGAAAATGTCCGCAAACTAATTTTATGTGTCCACATGCGTGATATAGATATCCTCTTTGGCAATGTGATCACAAAGAAAATGATGACAAACCTCTATATGCTTGGATCTTCTATGCAATATAGGATTGTAAGATAAATTAATTGCACCGATATTATCATAATAGATAGGAGAAGCATCAAAATGAATATTAAAGTCTTGGAGCATTTGCTTCATCCATAGGACCTGGGCACAACAACTTCCGACTGTAATGTATTCAGCCTCGGTAGTTGATATGTGCTCTATTTCTTGGAGAACCTAGACACCAAGCATGGTCCTAAGAGAGAGAAAGTGCCACTTGTGCACTTTCGTGCTACTTGTGCACTTTCTATCAATCAAGCATCATGCATAATCCGCATCACTATAAGTCGTAAGAGTAAAGTCCCTTGACTTGGGATACCATAGTGCAAAATTTGGAATTTTGTCTAAGTACCTTAAAATCTTATTAACAGCTATAAGACGTGATTTATTGGGATTTGATTGAAAGTGAGCACACAAACCAACACTAAACATTATATCAAGTCTAGAGGTAGTTAAATAAAGTAAACTTCCAATCATACCTCTATAGAGCTTCTCATATACCTTCTCACCTTCATCATCTTTATCAAGTTTGGCGTTGTTTGAAACGGGTGTGTCCATCGGCTTGGTGTTCTCCATCCCAATGCACTTAAGTAGTCACTTGTATACTTGTCTTGGTTGACGAAGTTCCCAACTTTAGTTTGCTTTATTTGAAAGCCAAGGAAGAATGTAAGCTCAATCATCATGCTCATCTCGAACTCACTCTGCATAAGGTCACTAAACTTCTTGCAAAGATCAAGATTAGTTCTTCCAAAAATGATATCATCAACATATATTTGAATACTAAGAAAGTTGTTAGAAGTGTGTTTGAGAAATAAGGTAGAATCTACTTTTCCCATGATATACCCATGATCTAACAAAAAGTTCTTTAATTTCTCATACCAAGCTCTAGGTTCTTGTTTAAGTCCATAAAGAGCTTTTTACAATAAATAAACATGGTTAGGTAAGTTATCATGTTCAAAGCATAGAGGTTGTGCAACATACACTTCCTCCCCAATTGTACCATTTAAAAACACATTTTTAACATCTAATTGATAAAGAAGAAAGTTTTTATAACTATCAAAAGCAAGTAACATACAAATGGACTCAAGTCTAGCTACATGTGCATATGTTTCATTAAAATATATACCTTCTTGTTGATTGTAGCCTTGAGCCACTAACCTTGCTTTATTCCTTACCACTTTGTCACTTTCATCTAGCTTGTTGTGGTAGACCCACTTGGTTCCAATGATCTTTCTATCACTTGGTCTTGGAACTAGGGTCCACACTTTGTTCTTTTCAAATTGCTCCAATTCTTCTTGCATGGCTAGGATCCATTCATCATCCCCAAGAGCTTCTTTGACATTCTTTGGCTTGAGTTGTGAGATGAAGGCGTTGTTAGCTTGTTCTTTGTTGAAGGCAGCCTGCATCTTCACTCTTTCAAATGGGTCACCTAAAATCAACTCTTTTGGATGATTCTCTACAAATTAGGGATTTGGATCCTTCTTCTTTTCATCTTTCTCTTCTACTTGAGTAACCACCTCTTTTCCCTTTTTGGTGATGTTGAGTTCTTTTAAAATGGGAATCACCTCACCTGCAACATCATCATTTGGAACAATATCTTTGGGAATAGAGGGGTTGGTCTCAATAAACTTAACATTAATAGTATATTCTACTTTAGCAAGATCAACATTAAATATTGGATAAGCCTTGCTAGTAGTGCTATAGCCAAGAAAGAAAGCCTTGTAAGATTTTGGACCAAACTTGTTGAGTGAATCTTTCATATTCAAAATAAAACAAGGACATCTGAAAATATGGAAATACTCGATAGAAGGCTTCCTACCATGCCATAGCTCATAGGGGTTTTCTTCAAAGAAGGATGTGTAAAAACCCAGTTTTGCACAAAACATGAGTTACTAACAGCTTCAGCCCAAAACTTCTTTGGAGTGTCATACTCTAAAAGCATGGTCCTATCCATCTCATGTAGTGACCTATTCTTCCTCTCTACAACCCCATTTCATTTACGTGTTCGAGGTGAATAGAATGTGCATATCTAGATTCTTCACAAAAATGCTCAAAAAGATCATTTTCAAATTCTCCCCCATGATCACTACGGATGGAAACAATCTGACAAGAAGCTTCATTCTCAACATGTTTACAAAAACTAGAGAAAATAGCAAGTGCATCACTTTTGGAAATGAGAAAGAAGGTCGAAGTATATCTAGAGAAATCATTGACAATAACAAGGCAATACTTAGAACCATGAAGTGATTGAGTTTCCATTGGTCCAAATAGATCAATATGAAGAATTTCAAGAGATCTCTTGGTACTAAAGACTCCTCTTGATTTTAAGGAGGACTTGGTTTCCTTTCCTTGGGTACAAAGTTGGCATTCCTCATCCTTTTCAAAATCCAATTTGGGAAGTCCCTTGACCAAGTCATTTTTTTTCTCAAGTTCTTCAACTGATGCATATTTACATGACCAAGCCGACGATGCCAAAGAGAAATATCATTCAAATTGACTATTAGACATCTACCAACAATAGGCTTAATAGAGTCAAGCATAATAAAAAAAATATTACCACTTCTGGTTCCCTTATATATGACTTGATAGGTGAGGGAATCTAGAATTTAATCATTCAAAAGAAGTAAATAACACAAGGTCACCATTATCACATAATTGACTTACACTTATCAAATTGTGATGTAGGCCATCCACAAAGAGAACATTCTTGATACACAAGGATTTACCTACATTACCCTCACCTTTTACCTTACCTTTCTTGTTGTGCCCAAAGGTAATCGAACCTCCTTTCTTCTTAGTGAAGTTGTTGAAATGGCTTATGTCACTTGTCATGTGTTTAGTGCAACCACTATCAACAATCCATATTCATTTTTCCTACATGAAAGGAGAGTGTTGGTTCCAACTCAAACTTTGCAATCCGAAGTTAGCTTGGGGACCCACTTCATCTTTGGGTTGGTCCCCATAGGCTTGTAAGGACAATAAGTAGAATAATGATCATCACATTTGCAAGATAACAAATCATAGGGTTCTTAGTGCCAAAAGACTCTCCAATGAAGATGAAGGTTTCCTTACTCTTTTTCTTACCTTTGGCTTTGTTATTTACCTTATGTGACCCCCCTACAAATCATAAACTACTAGTACCACTTTTTTGGTAGAATGGTCAAGGATTTCATTTGGGGAGTTTTTTCCTTTGAGTAATTTCTACAAAGAGGCTCTAAGTTTATGATTGTCATCATTAAGAAATATGATAGTAGAAGATAAACTAGCATGATCATCTCTAGCATGAACAAGGTTAACCTCTAAATAGATGGATTTAGTCAAATAAGAATTTTTCTCAATAGAAATAGAAGCAACATCATTAATAAGCAAGATAGGTCTAGAAGATAAAATATTAACTTGACAAAGCAACCTAGAATTTTCAAATTTAAGAAATTTAATTTCATTGAGATAAACATCCCTCTCATCTCTACGAGCATCAATAATAAGCTTGAATTCAACATTTTTAGTTTTAAGAGTTTCAAGCTCATTTAGGCACTTTTGGTTATCTTCCTTAAGAGTTTCAATATTCTTAAGGTAAACACCATTCTCTACCTCATCTCCATTGTATTGGAGCTCAAGATCAAGAAATTGGCCTTATAAGTTATCAATGCTCTCAAGATGAGCTTTCTAATTTTGCTCAAGAATCTGAAGTTTAGTATACAAATCATCAATAATTTTTCCTAACCTCTTTCATTTATATTTACATTTAGCAAAAGAAGAACGGGTAGAAACAAGTATGTCAATGAAAGTTTCTTTAGCTAACTCATGCAAACTTACATCACCAATTTCTTCACTTGTAGAGGCCATGAGTGCAAGGTGGCACTCTCCATCTTCATCAGAGCTAGAGCCACCTGACTATGATACTTCCCAAGATGCATGAATTGCATTCTTGTGTCTTCTCTCCTTATTTTCCTTCCTCTTGTACTTTCTCTCCTTCTTGTACTTTTCCTCCTTCTTAGAGCTACCCTTGTCATGAGGCTTTCTTGATTTTGGACATTCACTCTTGTAGTGTCCCTTTTAGCCACACTTGTAACATCTTGTAGAAGAGGAGGAAGATTGCTTTCCCTTGAACTGCTTGCCCTTGGAGTAGTTGGCTTCATGCTCACTAGGGCCATCATCTTCACTAGAGGAGGAGGGAGAAGTACGAAAAGCAAGTTGTTATTAAAGGATTACCGCATCCACTTGAGCTTTGAAGGTACTCTCTTTGATCTTTCTTGCTTCCTTCTCTTCTTGCTTGGCTTCTTCTTCTTGCTTGTCAAGACTTGGCTCATGAGCTTGTAAATTGCCAATGAGCTCTTCAGTTAGAATGTTAACAAGGCTTCTCACTTCTTTAATAGAGGTCACCTTAGACTCCCATCTTTGTGGTAGAGATATCAAGATCTTGGAGTTCATTGCTCCTCTATCCAAGGTGTGTCCCAAAGTAGCTAGACCATTGTTGATGATGTTGAGCCTAGAGTACATATCAAAAACTCCTTCTTTCTTTCCCATCTTGAAGTTCTCTAGAAGACTGTTCAATATGTAGATCTTGGCCTCCTTAACTTACTTTGTGTCCTCATAGGCGATGCACATATCCCAAATCTTATAGGTTGTATTCCATGAGGAGATGTGGTTGAACTCTGTTGGGGTGATGGCTTCATAGAGGATGCTTATAGCTTTGGCATTGAGATGGCATTCTTTTAGTGCAACTTCATTCCATGTTGACACAACTCCGGTTGGCTCCTTGTATGGAGTGATCATCACCTTCCACATGTCAAAGTTTATCCCTTAAATGTAGAACTGCATATGCCTTTTCCAACAGAGGAAGTTGTTGTAGTCAAAGACTGGAGGACACATGGAGAAGCCTCCTTGTAGGTTGAGTGAACCAAGTAGGTTCTCCCCCATCTTCTCATCTTGTGGGAGATTGTTGGAGAAGATCCTTGGCTCTGATATCACTTTTTGGATCTAGGGCTCTAGAGGGGGGTGAATAGAGCTTAAAAATTCTCACAAAAATAGTAAGACCTTCAAATTATATCAATTGAAATCAAATGCTTAATATCAATTTGAAGTCCTATATAAGTAAGCATATCAAGGATGAGAGAAATTGAAACATGCACTTGGACAAGGTAGTTAGAGTGGTTCCAATATCCAAAGTAGGAGATAGTCAATCCACTCCCTAGAGAGGTCAACCTCTAGGACTTCGCAATCTGTGTATACTTATATTCCATCATAAGAGATACAAGGAAACCACCATACATCTAAGGACTTACTTACTCAAGACAAGAGTCTTTCACCTACACAAGGACTTACCCACTTGATCAAGATGTCTTCAGCCTTCAACAAGGACTTAACCACACTTGCATCAAGTCTTTGGCCTTGAAGGAATTACCCACTCTTCTTAGATCTTCATCTTGGCCTTCTCCTTCACATGGAGAATATCTTCACCTCTTCTTCAACCTTGAAGAAGACCAGTAGCTTCATCTTCACTCAAAGTAGCTTGCTTCAACATTTGCACTTTGAGAAAGTGGGGTTCAGAAGATGGAAGGAACAAAAGCTTTACAAGCACATGGAAGTTGCTCTCTTACAACATACCTAACTCACTCATAATCACAAAGCTTTGTAAATGAGAGAGAGAAAGGGGCTCAAAGGGTTGCAACACACTCAACTATAGTAAGGACTTAGAATAGCATGATTGAGCAAACTTGGAATGAACTCCAAGGGGTCCTATTTATAGTTGGGGATGTTCCTTTGAGTGTGAGATCACATAAAAAGGAAAAATATCCGTTTTACAACTTGCAATGGATCTATTTTCATTTACAACAACTCTCTGATGGTTATAGTCATTTTTTCTGCATTTTTTGTACAGTACATTCGGTTGAGTTTCAATAAAGATAACTCGATTGATCCACTAATCGATAAAGCCTATTTTCAAACTACTGATCGAGTTTATTCTGGGAAACTCTACCGATTAGTCAAAATTAGTTTTGCTTAGTTGATTGATCGGTCGAGTTCTGTGAGTGTACAACTCCATCGATTGCTCATTTCAGAAAATCCATCACTAGATCGTCCGAGTTTCCAACTCAACCGACAAAGTGCCTATGACAAATTTTCCCAAATGAATTTTGAGTGACCAAATGTTGGAATCAGTGTTCAGGAAATCGGCCCGTGCGGCCGCATATGCGGCCGAATAAGAGGTTCGGTCCATGGGCCGTTGCGCATATAGTGAATCACCCATCCAAGCGGGCTCGACCCGATTAAACGGTAAAAACCCCGCATATGCGGTCGACTATTCGCCGCTTTTCAAACAGGCTTCTTCAATTTTTTATTTCCAGTCTCGGGCTCATATACCCTGGATGCCAAATAAACCCTGACACACAGTCTTGAGTCTCTTGACGATTTCCGCAGGAGATGACTCCCGTCTACTGAGCCCTAACTGCTGCGGCGCTATCTAGGTGTCGTGATCCTTGCGGCGGCCCCTCCATTCGTGTGTCGGCTTCCCTCAAGCAGTGTGATGGCTTCCCTCAAGCACTGTGATGCCTCTATTGCTTGGACGGAGGCTTCTCTAATCTTGGGTGGCGTCTTCTTCAACCTTGGACAACGATCGGCGGCCCTTCTAGTGCTAGACTGCTAGACGGTGGCTGCCCTCCAGTCGTGCGATGACTTCCCTCGAGTCGTGCGACGGTTGTCCTCAAGGTGCGCCGACTTCCCTCAAGCAGTGTGGCAGCTTCCTTCAAGCACTGCAGTGCCTCTATTGCTTGGACGGTGGCTTCTCTAAGCTTGGGCGGCGTCATCTTCAACCTTGGACGACGATCATCTTCAAGCTTGGTCAGGCCTTATTCAACCTTGAACGAAGACTCTCCATTTTCAACCACAGGTACGTTGTTCTTTTTTTTGGGTTAATGAGTAGCGGTTTCCACTTCCCTTAGGGGTTGTTCATAATTTTGCGTGATTTGAAATCCTGCCATGTGCGGCTGTAGTGGAAAATGCCACAACTAGTCTGGCTGGCAGGCTCACCTGCTGCTCACTTTCTGCTATGTATGCTTAAAAAAGGTTCACCAACGCACCATAATACTCTGAGTCTCTGATAAAATTAGCTTATATGTATACAAGTACCAGAATTCTGAAATGTCAGGGCCAAATGGCCCCTTATTTCCTCTCCGATCTCTAACTCTCTAATCCGTTAAAAATTGTTTCTGCAAGGTTGTAATATTTCAGTGGGTGTTAATTCCTCAGACGGAAGATGCACCTTAAGATTGCATCTTTTTTCTTTGATGAGCAACCCATCTAATTTCAGTGATTACAATTCTACCACATATAATGCATCTTCAGCATCACCGAGAAATACTGTAATGATTTCTGCAATTGGAGCTTTAGTGGGATTACTGATCTTTATTTTCTTAATCATTGCATTCTTAAGGAAGTATAAACAACAGGGCAAACAAGAAGATTATGAAGAGGATGAGGAGTCTTTTGATAAGTTACCAGATTGGCAAGGAGGTTTCGGTTTTTGTATTTGAGGGAACATTAGCAGATGGCTCTAGGGTAGCAGTAAAGTAATTAGACAGTGTCCAACAGGGAAAGAGAGAGTTTCTAACATTGGTCATGACCATTGGCAGCATTCACCACATCTATTTTGTCACCTCCTTCAAATTGAATGAGTAACAGACTTCCAAGTTTCACGTTTCTTCTCTTCTTCACCGTAATGCTTCTCTTATTCCCCCTCCTACGTCAGTAATGCTCTCCTCCTCTTTCATTTTTCTTATACAACCAAAGAGGACGTCATGTTTCTTATACAACCAAATAAGCCTCATTGCTGATTTGCTATTATATAATAGCATGCTCGTATGCTATGTAGCTCCAGTTCTCTTTATTGTTGTTCGTATAATATTTGGTTGGTTGTTTGTTGGCTATTTGCATGATTTGAATTGGTTTGTTTGTTTGATTTCTTTTGTTTATTGTCTCTAGAGAAATCATGGAGAGTCTTGGGTCAGCCTCAATAGGGATTAACACCCAATCAAACACACGCCAATCGCGTCT
Source organism: Alisma plantago-aquatica (assembly GCA_963693085.1). Classification (NCBI taxonomy): domain Eukaryota; kingdom Viridiplantae; phylum Streptophyta; class Magnoliopsida; order Alismatales; family Alismataceae; genus Alisma; species Alisma plantago-aquatica. Next base: position 1,053,433,913 of record OY856411.1, on the reverse strand, counting down.
AATTCCACCTGGGTCAACTGATCCAGCATGGAAATATGGCTTCCTCAAAGATAAAACCAATTCCAGCTGGGTTGTTTGTTCTTTATGTGGGAAGGAGATCAAGGGGGTGTGAATCGCCTGAAGCAGCACTTAGCTCACATAAAGGGCAATGTTTCTGCATGCCCTGAAGTGGACAATGAAATCAAACAGGAGATCAGGCAGAACATGGAGGAAATACGCAAAAAGAAGGATGAAAAGTCAAAAGGGGTTGCAGTTGTGCGAGAAGAAGTTGACATTGCAATGGCTAAGGTGAATGATATTGATGGGCATCACACCATTCCTAGCTCAGATTCTTCAATGTTCCAAGTAGGGATCAAGGAGTCTATAGATAAAAAAACAAAGAGAGCGGGTGAATCAATATATTGCTAGGTGGGTCCATCGGTGTGGAATTTCTTTTAATGCAATTTGCAACAATTCATTTTTATCAATGTGCCAGGCGATTAGGAAATATGGAAAGAACCTAAACCCCTTTCTTACTATGAGGTGAGTGAGTCTTTGTTGAAAGTGGAGGTTGAGAAGACAAGAAATGATTTGCAACCTCAAAGAGAAATGTGGAGGAGATACGGGTGCACCATTATGACAGATGCTTGGAGTGATAGGAGAAGCAGGAGCTTGATGAATCTTCTTGTGAATTGTGAATTAGGCACTTCCTTTCTAAAGGCAATTGACACCTCTTCTGAGTCTCACACAGGGGAATACATTATGTCTTTTGTTGATGAATGCATTCAAGAGTTTGGCTTAGAGAATGTGATTCAAATTGTTACAGATAATGCTTCTGCAAATGTATCAGCGGGTAGAATGTTGGAGGATAAGTATCCTCACATTTTCTGGACTTCTTGTGCGGCTCAATGCATTGATTGGATACTTGAGGAATTTGGCTAAGAGCAAAGAATTAAGGCTGTCATAAAGAAGGCAAGGGAACTGATTTGCTTCATTTATTCTCACACAAAAACCTTGAGTTTGATGCGCAAATTCACTGAAAAGGGGGAAATTTTAAGACCTGGAGTAACCAGGTTTGCTACTTCTTTCTTGACATTGCAAAGTATGACTGAGAAGAAAGACAAGTTGAGGCTTATGTGTCTAATAAATGGGGCCAATGCAAGTGGTCCAAAACAAGAGCAGGTCTCAAAGCTACATCAACGGTCTTGGCTCCAACTTTTTGGAATCAAGTTTCATTAGCCATCAAAGTGTGCACACCTTTGATCTACTTGTTGAGAACTTTTGATGGTGATAAGAATCCTTCAATGGGATTTGTATATGGTGGATTAGAAGCTGCTAAGCAAGAGATCATGACCCTCTTTAAGGGAGTTGAAGTCACCTATAGACCATTCATCAATGCCATTCTCATCAAAACTAAAGACAGATTAGATAGTCCCCTTCACAAGGCTGCCTACTACCTGAACCCGTATTACTTCTACAAACATCAAGATGAGATTGAAAAACATCCAGATTTAATGGATAGCTTTATTAGGTGCATTGAGACCTTTTTCCCAGATGTTGTTATTCAGGACAAGATTACCAGGACAGAGTTGAGTTCCTATATGATGAAGCTAGGCTCATTTGGAAAGCCATTAGCTTTGAGACAGTGTTTGGTCAATGATGATGAGTACAAACCAGGTATATAAAGTTATAAACCTTACTTTATTTTGATTATTAGGATAATGGTGAAATGCTTCTAAACTAACTATTATATATATATATATATATATATATGTGTGTGTGTGTGTGTGTGTGTGTGTGTGTGTAGCTATGTGGTGGCATCTACATGGTGGAGCAGCACCACATTTGCAAGAAATGACCATCAAAATTCTCAGCCTAACTTCCTCCTCCTCTGGATGTGAGAGGAATTGGAGTACTTTTGAAGGGGTACTTGACTACTTATATATTAGCTCAATTGATTACTTTCAAATATGCATATTATTCCCCTCTAAGTAGTCCATGCTTTGAAATGGCATATTCACACTAAGAAGAGGAATAAACTTGAGGTGAAAAGACTTAATGACTTGGTCTATGTCCAGTTTAATTCCAAGCTACAAGAGCAACAGGAAAGGAAGGTCAAAGATCCTCTTCTAACAAGTGATAGAACACATGCCATGGAGTGGATAGGAGATGATACAATAGAAAATGATGAGGTCCCTGGCGGAGATGGACTTACACGGGGTAATGTAGCGGCTACAACAGGAATTGTTGATGTTCTCCAAGCTAGGGCTACTCGTGCACAAACACGTGCTGCTGTAGGAGCTTCTACTTCTACATCAGTGCCCCAAATTGATGAAGATGATATTCTAGAGGAGTTGTCTACTGATGATGAAGATGAGCATGTTTTTACTGAGTTTGAGGATGAAGATGGCTACATTGATTAGATTTGTATTGATAAACTTGTGTTGATTGTTGATGTACTACTTTGTGATTTGGACATGAGTTGCTTGGTTATTTGGTGCTTGTTGTTTACTTGGTATGAACCTTTTGGGATATGCTATTTAAATTATTTTCATCTTCAATCATGCTTATTTCTTAGTTAATATTCAAATGAAATTTCATTTTTTGTTATATCCCCATTTATGATTGTTCCCTTTATATATCGAATTATATATGGTCAATATATAAATTTATGTAAATATATAATAAATTTATAAAAAAAATCCAAAACCGCATATACTCCCGTATACCGTATATACTCTATTCGGTACCATGTCCGCCCGTACACCGATTACCACTTTTCAGAACACTGGTTGGAATTAAGTGTCCCTAATTTTTTCTCATGGCATATCATAAATACAAGTGATTACAAAATTAATCTAAGGTGATTTAGAGTGATTTCTCAAAAAGCACACTTGCATTGCTTTTGACTTGAACTTGAACAAGCTAGGGCTTGTGTAATTTGATCCTTTTAATGTACCTAAAGCCTGAAATCAATCTTGAAAAAACATATTAGATACATATGAATGGAATGGTTAAGTCATTATCAAAATATGGACAATGTATAACTCTCAAGTCAACAAATCCAATAGAAAAAGGACTAGACTCATCATACTTGTCATAATACTCTTCTTCATCAATAAGATCTATAATGAATTTTCTTTTCCCATGAAGAGTGACAAACCCATTTTCATTTGTTGGATCGTCAATATAGAGTACCTATTTTTCATGTGATGCCATGATAAAGGGTTCATCCTTCTCTCATGTCCACTCAAAATTCACTATTGTGAAATCGAATTCGTCAACTACAACTCCTTTTGTGACGTCCCCGGATTTTCTAAAACTTAATCTGATGTGTGACGCCCAAATTTGAAACCCTCACCTCAGTGAGAATCCCAATTTAAACATCCCACATGAGGCTAAGAAGAAGAAAATCAAGGGAGTCATAAGGAAACAATCAGTAGCACATGCACATGAACAATAATAAAGCCATACACACATGTTCACCATTCAACATATAATTACAATATGAATTGTTACAACATTTGATATTACATATTGAACAGCAAACTTAAACATATACATGTACTACCACTAGACTACAGGATCTTAAGACAACAGGTCCACGTGTACATCAGCTCGCCACACAACTCTCAACTATCTTGGATCTTCAAGAGCATAACCACAACCTAAACAAAAGATTACATGCGGTACACGTAAGCACAATATTTCAAGAATATTGTACTGAGTACGCCTACGTGTCTTTTATATACCTCTCATCATATCTTGGCAATAAGATAAAACTAATATACTTGGCAGTAACAAAAGAAATATAAGAAAATCATATACTTGCACAAAGATGTCCATCAACAAAAGAGAACACATATTTTAAGCACGTTTTCCATTATATCATTCATGCATTTACTACCTGAGAGTTGAATGCATTAAGGCCTTTATGATCTACTACCAAAGAGTTGGATCATTTCAAAATGTGATCTACTACCAAAGAGTTGGATCACTTCCAAGTACTTTACTACCAAAGAGTTGAAGTACTTATTTCCAGCACTTTACTACCAAAGAGTTAAAGTGCTTAGATATAATGGAACAGATATATTATGTTTCATGTGTTCATAGCCATAAGTATTGGAAAGCTCAAGCAACATAACATATAGGAACAATCATTTCAACCAATATCATATGCCAAGTATTTTACTACACATATAACACAAGCATATTGTATAATAAGCCAAGTAAGAGGTAATGGCGTACCTTCCCAAAGAGATATCATACTAAACACATATCACTGATGTCAACTATAAGCTTGGTCAAACCTGATCAAAACAAGACCATATACTATCATCAGGTTCTCATCTTATTATATCTCATCTTAACCCTAAACATGTTCATTTAGGGTTTCACTTAGTTCATTAATATATATGCATCATGACTTGCATTCTTATCTTATGATTATCTCACTGATGTCATTTTCCAGATTACATCCCATTATCAAAGTTCATCATCTGAACATTAGGTTCCATATCATTATTGATACATATTAACCCTAAGTTACATGTATTGTACAAATTAGGGTTTCATCTCATATATTAAGGGTCATCTTCATATAACATGAATTCTATGCATCTGACTGATATCCGAGTAACATATTAGCCTCACATTACTGATATGAAGGTATTCTGTAATTACCATGATTTATTGAGCATGCATGTATTTATTGCATTTCTTTTAGGGTTATTAGTCCTAATTATCCATATAAATCAAATTATATGATTTAGTACATCATCATGACCATCCTTGACATCAGGTGCATTATAAACATTATTATGGAGTTACTGACATTTTCCCATAATTTTTATGTCATCATTTGCTATTTATTATCCACTAAACAAGCATTACACATCTTTCATGATATCACTAAGATTTGAGCATCAAAAGCCTGATATTATAGTTCCATCTTGTTCTATGCATTTTTCTGAGAATTTCGGTATATTATTTGTATTTTTCTGATCAGTAGGCTATTTATTATGAAATATCTAAGAACTGGATATTTACTGAATTGTTTACCTTTATGGGCCAATAATATCTCGCCATGTGTCCACTTAGGCTAGCACACATCCTTTTTCTTGTTGCGGCCTGTTCTTGATTGGACCTGTCTGGTTCACCGGTTGGTCTAGCTGTTTCGCTGGTTCGGACCCGGTTCGCTTGCCTCGTCCCTCTCCTGGTCTCGCGATTGAGAGTCTACAGACTCTGCTTTACGGGACTGCCGCCGCAGCTAACTCTTCCGGCGAGCAACCAAAGACACCGAGATGATCATCAATCGTCCATAAGACTGCCCTCAGCTTCGGAGGCTTACCAAAGACCTCCGCGGCTAGTTTACTCTCCAAGTTTTCCTTTGGAACTCCATGACCATGAGCTCACCGGTGACAATCGGTGTTGCAGCGGTGGAAAGGGGGATTCTCTTCCCTTGGAGTCTAGCTAGCAGGTGAAGCCTCCAACAGGTGTGTTGGGTCTTCCAAAACTTGACCACGCCTTCTGTAAGGGATGAGAAGGCTCGAAGCTCCGCCCCAAGCTCCACCATCTCTTAAGGTAAACTGGAGCTTGGTGGCCAGAAAAACCACCACAGATCAAGGAGCAAGAGCCTGGATTGGACTTGACTTGGCTCAAGCTTGCTTTTAGCCCCCTTTTACTCCTTCACTTGGCCTTCTACCTTCGTTTTCTAGCTCCAGCATTCACTTGCTCACCGTGATGGAGAGCTTTGGTAAGCGAGGAGGTCGTTCCCACTCTACAGACTACCAGAGGCCCTCATCTTGGGTTCGAGGTGGATGTATGGAATGAGGCAGACACAACCGTCCCCTCAGTTTTGTTCCTTGGCCCATGATTTCAAAGTGGTGGCGACGAGGCTCGCTGCTCATTCACCCACCCCCCCACGATCTCCAATCTGACCGGAGGTAGGGGATGAAGATACATCCGTCCAAGGTACATCCAAAGGCCACAAGGAGCCCGCACAACACCTGATCCGTGGCTCACTTAAAGAAGCCCCCACTACCGCTAGATAGAAAATCTAGGGCTAGGATCTGACCACGCAGACTTATCCCAACTGAGGGGTGCGTGACACTGATATAGATTAGCAACTTAGGTCCTCAAATTATCAATTATGCACATTATTTCCCAAATTTCAAACCTCCATAACTTCATCTAGGGACATCCAATTGCCACCAAATTTTAACCATAGCTTCCTTACCTCTCGAGCTATCTTCTATTCAAATTTGGTGACAAAACTCATCTATTAGACCATTCAAATAAATTCCTCAAAAAGGCATCAAGTTAAGGATGATATTAACATCAATCAACAAACCTATTTTGTCAAAATCTTGTAACTCTCAATCTAACTAAAACATATGCTTTCACTTAAGTCATTGGACATTTTAGGATTCCAAAAGTCCACTCCATCACATCCTACACACCTTAAAAGAAATTCCGTCCTCGGAATTAAAGCAAAAACCACTTTGTCACACCTTTCTTGTTATCAAACCGCTTACACCTAAATAATGGAACTCTAAACTCATGTACTAAAATTCCCCTTTATCTTTAATGACACCATAATAAGACATTTTTCCTTCACATGAACTCTTATCCTTCCCACTAGAAAAATACAATGAAGATGTTTGAAGGGTTACCCCACTATTTTGGATGACACTCTTATCGCCTTGACATTTTGTGTAGTATGAATATCCATTTATATCAAACCCTTCATAGGATGTAACATGGGTCTTTGTCTTATACAAAAGCCATTTGATGGTTTTTGTAACATTATTTGGTGTTTGAGATAGTTGATTGAATACTTTCTTTTCAAACCAACTAATAAATGTTCAATTATAGTCTCTAGCATGCCATATTGAACTGAATTGGGGATATTTTGTCTTGAGATCATTGGTGTGTTTGGTGATATAAATACCCATGTTATCAATGTTGTGTAAAATATACAAATGTGCTTGTTCCCACTACTCACGATTGATTCCTATCTGCCATTCTCCTGAAATACCTTTGTTGTGATAAATGTCAGGATTCACAATATCAACATGTGTTTCGTTGGAACTCAAAAAATCATTGCAAAATTCCATAACCTCCCTAGAAATAAAACCCTCAATGATACTTTCTTTAGGGCGGAAATGGTTCCAAACATCACCTTTAAAGACACTCATGCACCACTCAAAAGGATACATCCAATGCAAGAAAATTGGGCCCAACATTTTCACTTTTGTAGTCAAATGGACAACTAGATGTACCATGATATCAAAGAATGAAGGGGGGAAATACTACTCAAGTTGGCACATGGTAATGACCACTTCTCTTTACAACTTATCTAGAATCTCAAAATCAATTACTTTGTTGCATATAATGTTGAAGAAGAAGAAAATCCTAGTGATTGTAAACCTTACATGCTTAAGAAAGTTTCATGAAGCCATTTGTTACCCTAGTCCACACTCCTAATGGATACATAGCTAAAGGCGAGTGGACTTAGGCATCCGTTCGTAGAATGACACAAATATTTCACACAAAAATATATATATAAAAGCAATAATAACAAGATAAAAAGATACTCAACATGGAGATAAGAGATATGTAATGTTACACCCCGATCTCACAATTACCACTAATCATGAGATTAGGGCATAAATTGAGGATTTAACATAATACAAAGACCACCCTTAGCTTTTTTTTCTTTCTTCATTTTGTTTCTCATATGCAATCACATAAACTAACTTTATAAGAGAATCTAAACATTGATTCTCTAATCTGATTTCAACAGTAAAAATGCATGTATAAACATTCATTATGTTTCTCATACTTTTAAACACACCAGACTTGTTGATTCACATATATTTCTAAAAGAGGAATAATGATATACATCATCATTTACAACTCTCTCTTATTTCTTTACAAGGACCTAGAGTGACAAGGACTAACTGAACTTAACTATACTCAGACTTAACTTTTGTGTCAGTTCTACTCTGATGCATTGACCTTCTTCAAGTCCATGTGATTTCCCTAAAACCTTTGAGTAGAGGGGTGAGCCTACTCGCTCAGTGAATGAGTACTTCAAAGAAACAGTCTAAAGCACTGGTATAAATACAGATATATATATTTGAGAAACTGATATCAATTATAACAACAGTAATTACTACACTGAGCAGATTTAAAACAATACAATTAAAATAACAGAGAATGTAGATATTACATTTAAAGAACAACTACTACGAAATTGTACTCAAATCTTTCTTAACTCTTTTTATTTATAAGAAACTATTTAAACTTATATGATCATATTTTAGCTTATGCCCTGATCATATGCAGTGTACTCTACATATGAAGACTCATAGTGAACTACGATCTCACCGTACAAGGCTTAGGTTAAAACTCGGGAAGCTAAGCCTAGAACTGAATTCGGGTATGCTTGACTCGAACCGTCACGTCTGACTAAGGAGGCTAAATAGCTGGCCTTTAACTAGACCTCTCCTCTAGACTGAGTATACAGGTGGAGGGTCTGAGATGCTTTGTGGGCCTCATCTTGGTATGCTATGTGGGTACCTCTGGGTTACCACCGGGATCTCCGGTTCATGTTGGGTAACCTATCTTCTCTGAGGAGACTTCTTCAAGGGATTCATCTCCCCGCACGCTTTTTGGGTGTGTTTCGATCCATGTATACTGGTCGCTGCCAGGGTGGATCGTTTCCTCCCTACAGTGAAGACATCCATAGGGAATCTATGGTGTTCAGAGCACCTATGTCTATTATTTTATTATTCTAGGAAAGCTCTTACTATATTCTATCTCCCTCTTACTTATTCTTAACTCTGGTATCTCTATGGTACCAAGTCTATTCATCTAAAGCTTATAATACAACATGTATATCATTCTAAACTTGGCAGAGCAGTATATTCAAAACACTGTAATATTCTGAGTAATCATCATACTATACATACATACAGACTAAAATTCTTAAAGAAACAGAATACATGTCAACTTGGCACTTTATACACTAGAATCATGCAATTAAACTGTTAAGCATCACCACATCTCATACTGAGAACATTGATAGCACAATACTTGATTCATTGAACACCCTATCCTTAGGGTTTCATTTACCTCATTCACTTATCACATGGCTCTCATAAGGATTTCATACGACATAAACATTCACTGAATAAAGACTGCCTTCAACAAATCATATACAATCAATATATGTATGTAACCTTGGAATTATGCTGAATTTAGGTTTTCATGCCATTCACTGAGATATCATGCATCAAGAATAAAATTGAATAAATAAAGTCTATCATTTCAAGAAAATCCCTTCAAATGGATTTCACGATATCTACTCGTAAATATCCAACTTTCCTCACATCTAGGGTTTCACCCTCTTTACTGAGATATCAAACAAACACTATTCACCTTAAACAAAATCTAAGATAGTATCTAACATATATGTATTATGCGTTCAGATAAACAATCATTCATAACCAAGGGGATCTAGATAAACAAATTTCTCTATTTAATTATACAGCAAATTTTGGTCATAGACAAATTCCCTATTTTTTAGCTTACTCTTTTAACCTCTGCGAATACTTAGAGAATTCTCATTAGGATGTTTTGTATACATTTCTAATATGATTTTATCATCTAAAATTCATCCAAACAGAGGAAGATTTCATTTCATATCATTTTGCAACAACTTAGATAAAATAGACAATTCAGGGTTTGTGGTCGCATACTAAGCAATTAAGGATTATGGATGATTTAACCAATTTTCTTGAAATATAATATTTAAAGGAAGTTCCCACTCACCCTAAGGTGTGAAAACACCTTACAAGTGCACGTCATCCCTGAAAATCTCGATCTCATATCAAATACCTAGCAATTCACATGATTCTTCTTCCTTTCAACTCAAAAACCCTAAAAATGAGGGATTATGAAGAAAGAGTGATAAAAGGGGAAGTTTTGATACCATTTTGGATCAAATCAGAGGAGGGATGGAACCTTTACATGTGAGAGAAGATTCACCATTAAAGTCTATGCAAAGAAGCTAAACTTACTTGATTTCATCATATCTCGAATAGAGAAACCCTAGATCAACAATTCCACCACTTTCTCCTCTCAAACCCTAACACTCCCTCTCTCTATAGGATTTCATTTATCTGGAATGAATCATGAATTATGAGAGATACTAGTATGTTAGGTTGACCATATAGATCAATCGAGTTGCTTGGGTCAATTGCACATTGACCCCTCACTATACTTTCTCTTATTTCGGCTGAATTTTCTGTCATACAAATCTTAATGTAATTCGCCTACTGAATAGATAACAGATCCTAAAAAATATATGAAAATTTTACATGTTATCTATGATTGAGTTTCAGATCTCTAGTTAAAATTTCAGATCATTTGATGTTACGAATAAATAAATAAAATCAAATACTATACTGCTATATTGTCGTCAGCAGCATGGTCGATCGAGTTTGTCCTTCACAGAACTCGACTGACACCCTCTCTGTAGAGATCAAAAGTCATCCAAAATTTATGTCAATTTAATAAGGTGTCTATAATTGAGTTTATCAAGTAAAGTTAAACTTTGATATCAATTGGATATACCAATAAAAAGATAAAATTAATTACCACACTACTATATCAATCTGAAAATATGATCGGTCTAGATTGAAACTCAATCGACAAATAGGTAAGAACATTCTCCAAAAATTCTGATATTTTTCAGTGGTATTCAAATTTAAGATATCCAAATCATATCCAAATTTTAATTCAATCAGAGTTATACATAAAATAATAAAAATCATTTAGTGAGACACTATACTTATCAAATTATGTATTCATATGTCATCAAAATCCTAATTTGGGCCGATTAGGGTTTCCAAATCTTAAACCCTAATTATGGAATCAAAGTATGATTAAATCTTCTCATTATATTTAAAACATAAAAGCATAACAACCATCACTAATCAAGATTTAAACAATGATCAACTTAGTTAAGCATACAATCATCCAAGTAAACCCTAGTTTACCAATTAAGCTCAGATGCGGTCATAAAAATTCTCCCCCCTTAAAAAGGTTTCACCCCCGAAACATAAATATGAAAGAAAAGTACTTTCAAGGTTTATTTTAAGCTTCTTATATCTTACATGTCATTATATTCTTGTATTTCATACTTGAATGTATCTTTCAACATTAAGTCCTTTATTTCTTTTCTAATCACAACATGTATAAAACATGACTGCTCAATGATAACAAATGAATTATCTATGCCACAATCAATCATAGGATAGAGAGAGAAACAACCATTTCAAAATTTTCATACTCTTGAGGTGTTACCTCAACATTGATAATCTGATCCAACTATCTGAATTCATACGGCTCAATATGTACTATTGTTATGTATTACCTCTAAATCACAAAAGAGAGTTCACCATGTTATTTTGAATTTTACTATTATGCTACTCAAATAGCAAAATAGTCTTGAGTTGGAAGTCTAGATTCAACAACAATTGTAAAATACTACTCATGGCATCCCCATTGGATCATGGATGCATAAGGTGAAACATCACCATCACATTCCATACTATTTTCAAGTATGAACCCACACATAATTCAAGGTGTAACCATCAGATTATAGCATACTAAGGTTTCAACAATAGTAACAGAGTACTCCATGATTGTATTAGTCATTCAAGGACTATTCATACCCAATTACCATCACTTAGTTATATTAAAGCTAGGTATAACAAGCTATACCTCATTATGGTTACATATCAATACAATATGGTTATCATCCCTTCTATTCATATGAGTGAATAGGTAAGACTACCTTATTCAGGGTAACCCTTCATTTGTTCCATCATTATTCAACTCATATCACCATACCACAATTGTACAATACTAAGATGGATTACTGGTATGAATGACTTAAACTATCAGACACCTTTAATTAACATATTGCTTGCACATGTACAACTGAAATCATATGTAAAACAAATTTACATACCTTAGTATACCTTCAACAAATTATACTTCTAAAAACAAATTTACATATTACTAAAAGCATTGTTTTCTCTTATCTCTCTTCTCATTCACTACTACTTACTTTTTGCTACTTATCCTTCTCATTTTAATCATGTAGATTAAACATCCCTAAAATTCAAACATATAAGGTATGAATAGATTATTCATCATTCTTTCTATTACTACAAGAATTTATTTCATATCACACCACTCATATTATATTTCTCCTTTTCTACAAAACACACCTCTTATATTTCAAATCTATTTCTTATCCTTTTCTCTAAATCATTTCCATATTGTTTATCTACCTTTCATATTAGCTACCTTTAAGCCCTGGATTATTATCAGTGCTAGTTTACTTCTCATAGTGCAAATTTCATGATCTTGTTTTATAGAGATGCTAGTATTCAAGGTCAAATTACTAGTGACAACCCTTGAACTACTACAACTCTAAACATTCTAGGGTTTGGTCTTTATCTGTAGCATGGCGTTATTGTGGTGTGACTTTGCTCCCTTAATTTGAAAGTCAAACTTTCGATCTCACAAGTTTAAGTAAAGTCTTCCTTATTTTATCAATTGAATTTCCTTTCTCTTACTTGGCCATTCAGATATATTATATTCTCAATTTACCCTACTAGGGTTTCATCATCATATTGTGTGTCATTATTACTATAAGGACCCTTACCCTCGTTTTGGGGTTACCCTATTTGCTTTGCCTAAACCTTGTGCTTAGATGTTTGCCAATCATCTGAGTTATGAATAAGGTTTTGTTTGTGCTTTTTTGAGAGGTTGAGGTGCAACTTGCAATTTACCCAAGTTTTAGGGTTTGTGTGCAAGATTGCTACCTTAAGAAATGTCTTTCTCTCTCCTTGCATCCTCTAGGGTTGAGAGGATGAGTTGTGCGCCTTACTTGAGTTGTTTTTGGGCCCCGTTTAAGCTTGTGAAGCTTGGGCTTGTTGTTGTGCTTTCTTGAGCCTTGTTTGCTTGGTGTATTGACCAAAAGTGTACCGGGCATGAGAGTATAGGCCAGGTCTGTATTGGCCAAGTGGTGTATCGCCCATGACACCATGTTGGGCGATACACACCCTCTTGACCTAGCCTCGTTTGTGTCATCATTCTTTGGACAAGTGGTCGTTGATTTGCTAGTTGGTGGCAAGTCATGAGAAAGTGGTTTGGGGTGCTAACAAGGTGGCATAGTTTGGACAAGTGCTGGTTTGGGTGAGAACATGTGGAGCAATCCCCTAGTGGATGCCCACTTAACCCCCTTGCATATATACCCCCTTCTTTGCTAGCTTGGGATCCCTTTAGCTCCTAAGTTGCTTCCCTTCTTTCTTGGTGTTCGATATCTCCCTTTGGTGGAGCCTTGGTGGTCGATACACTTAGTAGAGCTTGGTGGCCGATCTCCTTGGTGGAGTCTTCTTCTTCCTCTAGTGGTGGCCAAAACCCTAGATGTGCCTTGCTCCTTCTCCTCTTGTGGTGAGTATCTCTCCCTATCCTTGGCACCTTCTTCTTCTTCTCTCTTTCTTTTCGGCCATGGTGGCTATGGAGTTCTCTTCTCTCCTAGTGTTGGCCGAAGGTGGTGCCTTGGAGCTTGAAACTTGGTGCTTGGAGCTTTGGATCTTGAGGAGTGTGCTTGAGGCGGGTTACATAACTCCTAACCCTAGCTATATTACCTTCACTTCATGTTGCTTGTTTATATGCTATCTTGATCACCCATGCTTATCTAGTTAGTAATATATTTGCTTTAGTATGAGCCCTTGATCTTGTTGGATATGGTGACATGGTGATGTTGTTTATATGTGATCTTGGACCTTGTTGGCCGAACCATTGGATCAGGGTTCTTTGGGAAAAATCCCTCTCTCTTAGTTGTTGAGAGTTGAGCCTAGGGTTTCCTAACTCCATGGTGCATGTGGCATGTTCTTTGGGAAAAAACCCTCTCACTTAGTTGTTGAGAGGTGAGCCTTTGGTTGGTCTAGACCTAGTTGAGGATGGAGGGTTGGCCGATATGGTGATGGACCTCCTTGTTGCCTGATAGGTGATGGAAGTTGTACAAACCCCCCCCCCCTCTCACTTAGTTTTTGAGAGGTGAGCGAACTCTCTTGATCTTTTAGGGTTTCTTGGCAGCAGTCTTAAGGTTGAAGATGACCAACCTGTCATGACCTTTGAACCCTTGCTCGATACCCTAAGTTGGGTCCTGCCTGATATCCCTCTTCTATGGTTGAGCTTGGGCATTATGCTAGGAGGATACCTTATTGACCTGTTGACCGATATGGACCTTGACCCAAGATGTAGTTGGGTTGTATGTCTTGGCCGATATGATGTTGCCCGATATGAAGTCTTGGTTGATGTAAACTTGGATGAGTGATACAGTGTTTGACTGATATGGGATACCCCAACCCTAGATGGGTGACATGGGGTCTTGGCTGATAAGGATGTTGAGTAGTCTAGTAGATCTTGTGTTGGGTGATATGGCTTGTACCTTGCACGACACTCCCCTAGTTGTGCTTCCCGACATGGTGCTCTAGTGGCTATGTTGCCTTGAGCGATATGCAGCTTGGGCATTAGGGTTTGCTGCTTTGGGTGATATGAGGTTTATCCTTCATGTCTGATACTCTCTTACACCTAGATGTCTAGTGCTGCCCGATATGGCTATTGGCCAATATGATGGTTGACCTATATGATGGGTGGTGCTTAGGGTCTGGTTGTACCCAATACCAAGATGATAGTGGTTGCCCGACATGGTCGTTAACCGTAGATGGGTTTTGACCGATACAGTGTTGGGTGTCATTCTCTTTGATGAGGCATGTCTTACCTTTAGTGAGGCTTATGGTGCCTTTAGTGAGGGTTGTCCCTTACTTGTTATACCTTTTGTGAGGATTGTCCCTTGCCCGATATATCTATAGTGAGGGTTGTACCTTGTGATTGGTTGGAAACCCTCATGCTTGATTGAAAAGTGTATATGATAATGTCATGCATAGATATGCTCATCCAATGAGTATAATTATATCTCTCTCGATATATGCAATAAGTTTAAGATGTTCCTTGTATGAGTACAGTTGTACCCCTATGCTTATGCTAACCATGCAGGTACCATTTTGTATGATGAGACCATGGTGATGGCATGACAATGATATGATATGGGACATCAAGGGTTATGATGAACCCAATATGACGGGTGCTACCCATGAGATGGCAATGTGTGCCTTAATGATGGTATTGAATCCCTATGATGTTGATCCTTGAGATGGATCTTAATGATTGGCAAGAGGCAAGTGGTAACATGTAATGTTGGATCCTTGTGATGGATCAGGATGATTTTGATGGCTTTGAGAATAAGAGTGACGATGTAACACATGATAATGTGTTTTATGTTTATTCCTTCTTGTTATAGTGGCATGTTACATAACTTGGTTGAATCTTGCAATCCACTTAAAATGCAGTAATTAATTACAGAAGAACCTTTCAAGTAGTTTGCCCTGGACATAGATCCATCATCGTCAGTAGCTGGTGATGGTGAAATGGGTTCTCTTGCGGGTTAACCCGGAGTGCATATTGTTGAATATGTGGGGTTTCTCCTAGCCAAAAATAGGAGGACTAGAGTGCAACTGCAGTTGTAGACTCAAGATGTGTATAAGAGCATGGTGAACAGGCCCATGGCTTACTGTGATGGAGCATGAATGCATTCATGACTCAAGAGCATGGTGAATAGGCATGTGGCTCAAGGTATGCTAGCGTCGAGACTCGTACCAAGGCGGGCTAGAAAAAAGGGTAGCCTGTGGAGCTGGCCCTATGGCTGAGGCCACTTAAGCAAGAGACTATGCTCCTGCTTTGGATATTGTGCACTGACCACGAGGAGGTGAGGTCATGGAGTCTGGATCTCCCAATGACCTTGTATGGCACCAGATCTAGGCTTCACAGCCGAAGGTTAGATCTGAGCGGTACGACTCACTTCCTCAGGGCATAATAAATTGTAATCTAGCCGTATAATATATACTGCTTGGAGCAAAACATGAAACATTGGTTGAGGCCTTGATTGTTGCCCTAGTTATATCTTGCAGTTAATTACACGTTCCTCATATCTTATGATAAGTTCTTATATAACTTGTCTTGTCAATCATGTTCCATAAGACATACCTGGTTATATGCCTCCTGGATATCTTGGTAAGTTTGTTAGTAAAGTAAGTTATGTTTAGTATGCTACATATAGAGGTTGCTTATATCAGTTATCTGCTTTACCTATTCTAGCTTTCCAGAGGTTTTATAGCTCGGTGGTGAGTTATGTTTCTCGCTGGGACTGTGTGTCTCACCCCGCTGGTTTTAAACCTTTTTAGGTGATCATGCTAGACGTGGTGGTGGATGTGAGGTTGCGGTCGAGTAGCAAGAAGAATAGTAGGAGGCAAGAGATGGATATGATGCTATTTTAATAGTTTTGTAGTAGAGTCCTAAAGTCATACTTGTACTCTCAGGTCCTTAGAGGTGTTTTGATGATGTTTCACGATGTAAAGTTGATGTAGCTTGCTCATCCTACTGTTGGCCTGATATGGCCTGTTACGTCTATAAACAATTGGTGAACTCTTTGTGCCTATGAGACAGTTAGGTCCTATGAGTTGTGGACATATATCAAGGTTTATGTATATTTATATAACATGTTTCCTTGCAGGATAAGGATTTGGATGTAATAGTTTCTTTATTATCTGCTTTCTACAACCGGTTTTAATTTACCCGTGTTTTTGGTAATAAGTGGTTTATGGAGGTTCCACACATTTTTGCGTTGCATTTATTTGTCTGTGTGATAGCGGGATGTCACAATAAGTTTTGGTATCAGAGATCTAGGTTCACTGAGTCTACAGGGATCTAGGACTAGGCTTGTGTCTGTTCTTGTGAGTTTTCTAGATTTTCTTACAATAACCTTCTTCCCCCAGCAGAAGATAAAGCTAAAAGATGTCTGGAAATCATGAAGAACATCCTACCGAGAGCAGTGATGTTGCATATGTTGATGGTGCACGAGTGTAGGCACATGCAGATTGGGTGCATGAGGTCCCCCAGCTTGACCTAGCCATTCTCAAAAACCCTATCTATCAACATCTTATGGGGCAGTTAATGGCTACAATGAATCTCATGGTGGAAAGATTACCAGTGCCTCCGCCAAGAGTACATGCTCCCCATGGTGAATCTTTGGGTATTGGGAAGACCTTCGAGCGGCTTCGCCGAATCGAAGCTTCATATTATGCTGGAACGGCTGATCCAGCAGATGCAGATCTGTGGCTGACAGTTCTTGAGAAGGCCTTCCGGATCCTCGACATCCCCAAAGCAGACAAATTCATGCACACTATCTACCTTATGAAAGGTAGTGCTGGCCACTGGTGGGCCATCGAGGAGGAGAAACGGCCTGGTGAGGTAATCTGTTGGAACGTCTTCTGTCAGGAGTTCATGAGTCGATACTTCTCGAAGACCTATCTGGATGAAAAGATTAGTCATTTTGAGTGTCTACGCCAAGGATCCATGAGCATCACCGAGTATGAAGCCAATTTTATGGACCTGCTAAGGTTTTGTCCTCACATGGAGGTGACAAATTATGAGAGGATCAGACGGTTTGAGAAAGGTCTGAGTGCCGAGCTGACAACACCTGCTGCTGCTATAGAAAATCGGGAGCGGTTTGCCACATTTTTGGAGTCTGTCTGAAGGATTAAATGGTCAGTTAAGGAAAAGAGAGAGACCATGTCCAAGAAAAAGCTTGCTCAGTTCCAGAGGCAGAGGTTTGATGGCTTCAAAAAGATGAGGTTTTTTGCACCCTCTACAATGTAGAGTTCCAGTGTGCCGTCACAATGGTCTCCGAGTAAAGGAAGAGGGCACGGGTTTACGCCATCTAGAGCCCACAGTACAACCTCAATAGCAGTGACATGGCCCTCTAGAAAACATATAGAAGATAGGTCATGCTATCACTGTGGACAGACATGGAATTTGAAGTCAAATTTCCCAAAGAAAGACATTGAAGTGACACAAAAACCAAGATAGAATCAACAAGGGTTAGATAGACAACAGTCCAGTGGTAACAGAGGGTGAGGATGTGGTCAAGCATCACACGCAGGATCATCTACTCAAGGAAGCAGAGGACGTGGATGACAACAAGCAACAACTCGATTCTATGCTATGAGTCAGCTGGAAGCGATAGTCAACCTGCGAGTGGTGGCAGGTCAGATGGAGTTATTTCATTTTGATTTGTCTTCTTCTTGCTTTATATTTGTTCTGGTTGACCCGAGTGCTACACACTCTTTTATCGCATGTAGTATGCTTGATAGTTGTCTTTTACCTGTTAGTTGTAAGAAAGATAGCTTGTTGTTAGAAACCCCTCTTGATGGTTCCTCGATGCTTCGAGAAGTGTGTCCATCTTGTGTTCTATCCTTTTCGGGACACAACATACAAGTGTATCTCATACCACTTGATATATATGGATTCGATGTAATCCTTGGGATGGATACCTTAGAGAAGTATAAGGTTGTGCTGGACTATGGTTCCAAGAAAGTGGTGTTTGTCGACAGTGGTGAGAAGTGGATCTTCCAAAGAGATAGGACGATTCTTCCGACATGTGTAATATCAGCTATGGTGACAGAAAAGTTGTTGTGGCAAGGTTGTAGAGCGTTCTTGGATCATGTTGTGGATACCAAAGCGGAAGGTTCTAGCCTTGAGGATGTGCCTTTCGTCAGAGAGTTCATGGATATGTTTCCCGATTAGTTTCTCGGTGTCCCCCCACCTCGAGAGATTGACTTTAAGATCAATCTAGTGCCAATGACACAGCCAGTTGTTCAGAAACTATACATGATGGCTCTAGCTAAGATGGCAGAGATTAAGAAGCAGTTACAGGAGTTGCTGGCTAAAGGTTTCATCAGACCGAGCACATCGTCGTGGGGTGCTCCAGTCCTCTTCGTGAAGAAGAAGGATGGATTGATGCATTTGTGCATAGATTACCAGTAGTTGAATAAAGTTACGATCAAGAACAAGTATCCTTTACCGAGAATAGATGATCTGTTTGATCAGTTTCATGGTGGTACGGTGTTCTCAAAGATTGATCTACGGTCTGGATATCATCAGTTGAGGATCAAGGATGAGGATATACCAAAGTCAACTTTTAGGACAAGGTATGGTCACTTTGAGTTTGTGGTTATGTCGTTTGGGCTAACCAATGCGCATGCTGCTTTCATGGATCTGATGAACCGAGTGTTCTGACCGTTTCTAGATCAGTTTGTTGTGGTCTTCATAGATGAAATCTTGATCTATAGTCAGGACAGTCAAGATCATGAACGTCATCTTTGACAAGCATTGACTCTCCTTCGCCAACACCAATTGTATGCCAAGTTTAGTAAATGTGAATTCTAGTTGAAAGAGGTGACTTTCTTGGGTCATGTGATATCTGCAGAAGGAGTAAGAGTGGACCCCAAGAAGGTGGAGTTAGTTGTGGAATGGGAGCAACCAAAGATGCTGACTGAAGTTCGTAGTTTTATGGGTTTAGTAGGATACTACCGAAGGTTTATAAAGAACTTCAGTGTGATCGCATTACCATTGACGAAGTTGACCAAGAAGGATATACCTTTTGTTTGGGATGATCGTTGTTAGCAAGCTTTTTAGAGCTTAAAGGAGAAGTTGACTAGTGCTCCAATGCTGGTGTTTCTAGAACTTAGGAAAGGCTACGTTGTTTTCTATGATGCTTCCAAGAAAGGCTTAGGTTGTGTGCTGATGCAGGAGGATCATGTGATTTCTTTCGCTTTGTGACAACTTAAGAAACATGAGGAGAGTTATCTGACACATGGTTTGGAGTTGGAACCGGTGGTCTATGCGTTGAAGATTTGGAGACACTATCTTTATGGGGAAATGTGTCAGATCTTTACAGATCATAAGAACCTGAAGTATATCTTGTCACATAATGAGTTGAACATGCGACAGTGTCACTGGATGGAGCTGATCAGTGATTATGATTGCACCATCAAATATCATCCTAGTAAGGCAAACGTGGTAGCTGATGCGCTTAGCAGTAAGTCTTCTTCTCTTCCTACGAAGAAGGTACAGTTGAGTTCTTTAATATGCCATAGGTGGGATATGTTCGTCTCTTTGCGGTAGATGAATGTACATTTGGAAGTATCCTTGTTGGCAGGACTGTTGGCACATATGCAAGTGAAGCCTACGCTGAGGTAGCAAATCAAAGAAGCACATCAGGAAGATACTACAATACAGTTGATCAGATCAGAGTTTGGCAGTGAGAAGTGGTATGGCTTCCATGAGTCCAAGGATGGACTAGTTTGTTATCACAACAGGATGATGGTTCCCAATGTTGATGATCTGAGGAAGTTAGTGCTCGAGGAAGTGCACACATAGATGTATGCTATGCATCCAAGTGTCACCAAGATGTATCATAATATGAAGGATCTGTATTGGTGGCCTAGCTTGAAGAGAGATGTGGCCGAGTTTGTGGCTAGGTGTGTGGTATGCCAGCAGGTTAAGGCTGAGCACCAGAAGCCGACAGGTACGTTGTAACCCCTGTCGATACCACAGTGGAAATGGGATCATATAACCATGGATTTCGTAGTTGGTCTGCTGAGGACAGCTAGGAATCATGATTCCATTTGGGTGATAGTGGATAGGTTGACAAAGTCTGCTCATTTCATACCTGTGAAGACAACATATACAATAGAAAAGCTTGCTCAGGTGTATGTGGATGAGATAGTACATTTGCACGGTGTTCCACTAACAATAGTCTCTGACAGAGGTCCTCAGTTCACGAGTCATTTTTGGGAGCAATTGCACAGAGCATTGGGAACACAGTTGAGGTTCAACACTGCCTTCCACCCACAAACAAATGGACAATCTGAAAGGACTATTCAGATTTTAGAAGATCTTCTTCGAGCCTGTGTTTTACAATTCCTAGGTAGTTGGGATGTGCATTTCAGTTTGATAAAATTTGCCTACAACAACAGCTACAAACGGAGTATTGACATGGCACCTTATGAGGCTTTATATGGCAGGAAGTACAGATCTCCTCTGTGTTGGTATGACTCTGGTGAGTATCAGCTTTTGGGTCCTGACTTAGTGCAGCATACCATAGAGAAGATCAGGGTGATACAACAACAGTTGAAAGTAGCACATGATAGATAGAAGTCGTATGCAGATAATCGTCGACGACCTCTAGAATTCCATGTGGCAGACAAGGTGTATCTCACGATCTCACCATGGAAAGGTGTGCTGAGGTTCAGCCAAAAAGGCAAGTTGGCTCCCAGGTATATGGGGCCATATCCAGTAATAACACATGTTGGCAAGGTAGCTTACAAGTTAGAACTACTGCTATAGTTGCACAGGTTACATTCGGTGTTCCATGTTAGTATGCTGAAGAAAATTCATCCAGGCACAGAGACAGTGATACATCCAATTGAGGTTGAGCTTGATGAAGATGTGACCTACGAGGAAGGTCCAATGATGATCCTTGATAGAAGAGTGAAGAAGTTGAAAAGGGAGGACTTGGTGCTTGTAAAGGTTCTTTGGCATCATCGTGGCATTGAGGAAGCCACGTGGGAGCTCGAGGAAGAGATGAGGAGGAAGTATCCCTTGCTTTTCTCTTCAGATTTCGAGGGCAAAATCCTTTTGTAGAGGTTTATGGCTTGTAAGGACCCTGACCCTCATGTTGGGGTTACCCTATTTGCTTTGCCTAAACCTTGTGCTTAGATGTTTGCTAATCACCAGAGTTGTGATTAAGGTTCTCTTTGTCCTTTGTTGGGAGGTTGAGGTGCAACTTGAAATTTACCCAATTTTTAGGGTTTGTGTGCAAGATTACCACCTTGAGAGATGTCTTTCTTGCTCCTTGCATCCTCTAGGGTTGATAGGATGAGTTAGGTGCCTTTCTTGAGTTGTTTTTGGGCCCCGTTTAAGCTTGTGAAGCTTGGACTTGTTGTTGGGCTTTCTTGAGCCTTGTTTGCTTGGTGTATCGACCAAAAGTGTACCGAGCATGAGAGTATTGGCCAGGGTTGTATCAGCCAGGGCTGTATCGGCCAAGTGGTGTATCATCCATGGCACCATGTTCGTGATACACACCCTCTTAACCTAGCCTCGTTTGTGTCACCATTCTTTGGACAAGTGGCCATTGCTTTGCTAGTTGGTGGAAAATCATAAGCAAGTGGTTTGGGGTGCTAGCAAGGTGGCATAGTTTGGACAAGTGGTGGTTTGGGCAAGCACATATGGAGCAATCCCCTAGTAGATGCCCACTTAACCCCCTTGCATATATACCCCCTTCTTTTCTAGCTTGGGATCCCTTTAGCTCCTTAGTTGCTTCCCTTCTTTCTTGGTGGCCGATATCTCCTCTTGGTGGAGCCTTGGTGGCTGATACACTTGGTAGAGCTTGGTGGCCGATCTCCTTAGTGGAGTATTCTTCTTCCTCTAGTGGTGGCCGAAACCCTAGATGTGCCTTGCTCCTTCTCCTCTTGTGGTGAGTATCTCTCCCTATCCTTGACTCCTTCTTCTTCTCTCTTTCTTTTTTGCCATGGTGGTTATGGAGTTCTCTTCTCTCCTAGTGTTGGTTGAAGGTGGTGCCTTGGAGCTTGAAGCTTGATTCTTGGAGCTTGAGGAGTGTGCTTGAGGCGGTTTACATAACTCCTAACCCTAGCTATATTACCTTCTCTTCATGTTGCTTGTTTATATGCTATCTTGATCGCCCATGCTTATCTTGTTAGTAATATCTTTGCTCTAGTATGTGCCCTTAATCTTGTTGGATATGGTGACATGGTGATGTTGTTTAGATGTAATCTTGGACCTTGTTGGCCGAACCATTGGATCAGGGTTCTTTGGGTAAAATACCTCTCTCTTAGTTGTTGAGAGGTGAGCCTAGGGTTTCCTAACTCCATGGTGTGTGTGGTGTGTTCTTTGGGCAAAACCCCTCTCACTTAGTTGTTGAGAGGTGAGCCTTTGGTTGGTCTTGACCTAGTTGAGGATGGAGGGTTGGCCGATATGGTGATGGACCTCCTTGTTGCCCATAGGTGATGGAAGTTGTGCAAAACCCATCTCTCTCACTTAGTTGTTGAGAGGTGAGCCAACTCTCTAGATCTTTTAGGGTTTCTTGGAGGTATTCTTGAGGTCGAAGATGACCAACCCATCATGACCTTTGAACCCTTGCTCGATACCCTAAGTTGGGTCCTGCTTGATATCCCTCTTCTAGGGTTGAGCTTGGGCATTACACTAGGAGGATACCTTGTTGACCTCTTGACCTATATGGACCTTGACCCAAGATGTAGTTGGGTGGTATGTCTTGGACGACATGATGTTGCCCGATATGATGTCTTGGTTGATGTAACCCTGGATGAGTGATATAGTGTTTGACCGATATGGGATACCCCAACCCTAGATGGGTGACATGGGGTCTTGGCCGATAAGGATGTTGAGTAGTCCAGTAGATCTTATGTTGGGCGATATGGCTTGTACCTTGCACGACACTCCCCTAGTTGTGCTGCCCGACATGGTGCTCTAGTGGCTATGTTGCCTTGAGCGATATGCAGCTTGGGCGTTAGGGTTTGTTGCTTTGGGCGATATGAGGTTTATCCTTCATGTCCGATACTCTCTTACACCTAGATGTCTAGTGCTACCCGATATGGCTGTTGGCCGATATGATGGTTGACCTATATGATGGGTAGTTCTTAGGGTCTGGTTGTGCCCGATACCAAGATGATAGTGGTTGCCCAACATGGTCGTTAACCCTATATGGGTGTTGACCGATACAGTGTTGGGCGTCACTCTCTTTGATGAGGCATGTCTTACCTTTAGTGAGGCTTATGGAGCCTTTGGTGAGGGTTGTCCCTTACCCATTATACCTTTTGTGAGGGTTGTCCCTTACCCGATATATCTATAGTGAGGGTTGTACCTTGTGATTGGTTGGAAGCCCTAATGCTTGATTGAAAAGTATATATGATAATGTCATGCATAGATATGCTCATCCAATAAGTATAATTATATCTCTCTCGATATATGTAATAAGTTTAAGATGTTTCTTGTAAGAGCACAGTTGTACCCCTATGCTTATGCTAACCATACAGGTACCATTTTGTATGATGAGACCATGGTGATGGCATGACAATGATATGATATGGGACATCAAGGGTTATGATGAACCCCAGTATGACGGGTGCTACCCATGAGATGGCAATGTGTGCCTTGATGATGGGATTGAGTCCCTGTGATGTTGATCCTTGAGATGGATCTTAATGATTGGAAAGAGGCCAAGTGGTAACATGTAACGTTGGATCCTTGTGATGGATCAGGATGATTTTGATGGCTTTGAGAAAAACAACGATGATGTAACATAGGATAATGTGTTTTATGTTTATTCATTCTTGTTATAGTGGCATGTTACATAACTTGGTTGAATCTTGCAATCCACTTAAAATGTACTAATTAATTAAAGAAGAACCTTTCATGTAGTTTGCCCTGGCCAGAGATCCATCATCGTCAGTAGTTGGTGATGGTGAAACGGGTTCTCCTGCGGGTTAACTCGTAGCGCATATTGTTGAATATGTGGGGTTTCTCCTAGCCAAAAATAGGAGGACTAGAGTGCAACTGTGGTTGTAGACTCAAGATGTGTATAAGAGCATGGTGAACATGCCCATGGCTCACTATGATGGAGCATGAATGCGTTCATGAATCAGGAGCATGGTGAATAGGCCCATGGCTCAAGGTATGCTAGCGCCAAGACCTGTACCAAGGCGGGCTAGAGAAAAGGGTAGCCTGTAGAGCTAGCCCTGTGGCTGAGGCCACTTAAGCAAGAGACTGTGGTCCTTCTTTGGATATCGTACACTGGCCACAAGGAGGTGAAGTTATGGAGTCTGGCTCTCCCAATGACCTTGTATGGCATCGGATCTGGGCTTCACAGACAAAGGTTGGATCTGAGCGATACGACTCACTTCCTCAGGGCATAATAAATTGTAATCCATCCATATAATATATATTGCTTAGATTAAAACACGGAACATTGGTTGAGGCCTTGCTTGTTGCCCTAGTTATATCTTGCAGTTAATTACACATACCTCATATCTTATGATAAGTTCTTATATAACTTGTCTTGTCAATCATGTTCCATAAGAAATACCTGGTTATATGCCTCCCAGATATCTTGGTAAGTTTGTTAGTAAAGTTAGTTCTGTTCAGTATGCTGCATATAGGAGATGCTTATATCACTTATCTGCTTTACCTATTCTAGCTTTCCTGAGGTTTTATAGTTCGGCGGGGAGTTATGTTTCTCATTGGGACTGTGTGTCTCACCCTTCTAGTTTTAAACCTTTTTAGGTGATCATGCTAGACGTGGTGGTGGACGTGAGGTTGCGGCCGAGCAGCAAGAAGAATAGTAGGAGGCAAGATATGGATATGTTGCTATTTTAATAGTTTTGTAGTAGATTCCTAGAGTCATCCTTGTACTCTCAGGTCCTTGGAGGTGTTTTTATGACGTTTCATGATGTAAAGTTGATGTAGTTTGCTCATCCAATTGTTGGCTTGATATGGCCTGTTATGTATATAAACAAGTGGTGAACTCTTTGTGCCTATGGGACAGTTAGGTCATATGAGCTGTGGACATATATCAAGGTTTATGTATATTTATATAACATGTTTCCTTGTAGGATAAGGATTTGGATGTAATAATTTCTTTATTATCTGCTTTCCGCAATCGATTTTAATTTACCCGTGTTTTTGGTAATAAGTGGTTTATGGAGGTTCCACACATTTTCACGTGGCATTTCGTTGTCTGTGTGATAGCGAGATGTCACAATTACATTTACTAGATGTCTCTACCATGGTGGTTATGCATCATATATGATTCATTTTCTTATCACTTCATTCCCACATTGCTCTAATTAAGGAAGATATGAAAGAGAAGATGATTCTGAGACTTAGAATTCTTATCTTCAAACATTCCCTTAATACATTTGTCGTATATAGGTTTAATTAGTTATCAACAAGGACAGTTGACTAACTAGCACTTGATTGAATCTCCTAACCTATTTCTTTTATAATCTATATTATTCCACCATGTTTCAAACCCTTCCTTACTTTCCATAATCCTCTTACCATATACTATTCTTCCACCTGTCATCTTTAACTTCTAGTTTTCTATTATGATCATGTTGCTTCTTTTATGTGTATGATCATGTATACCATGTTGTATATATTTCTTTTTATCCTTCTACTAATGTGAAGTTGAAATTCTAAATCAATAATTTCTCTACTAATTTCACCTCATGTTTAATACATTACATATTTTTCATTTTAAATCAAACGGCTCATGCATGGGTGAAACATAGTTTCTCTTCCAATCAAGTTTTTCCTTCCTAAATATAGTCTACCTTTGTATGACTTATGCATTTGTTTAGCTACACTTTTGTTCTTCTTTTAGAAATTAGTTTGTTGTTCTATAGAGACTTAGAACCCAAAGTTAGTAAGGATGAATGTATTAAACTTCACAATAAAGGTATTCATTCCATGCTCTCAATTATATCATAACCCTCATTCCTTAATCAAGCTCATCATTTCCAACATTTATCTTTGTTTTAACTTAGTTTCTTATCCTAGTCTTATGATTTACATGTTCATCTAATTCTCTTTACTTTAACTCTTTTGAAGACTCTTCACTTCTATGTACTTATCATATACTTAACTCTTTTCTTCTATTTTCCCTTTGCTTTGGAGTACATAAAAACATTATACTCAATTATATAGTCCATTCCTCATGATTAATTCTTACTATCTTAGCCCTTACATACTTTTCTCATATTTTTTCCATATTTCATATTTAGAGTTCATATAATACTAATCATTAAACTTAATCTAAACCTTATGTCGTGTTCCTTTATTCCCAATTAAGGGTTTCTCATATGAAGCCCCAAAGTTGGATCTCAGATATCAGTTTCAACTGATTCTTAGCTATTCTAATCTTTCTCATATGTATCAACATCTTAGTGTATGTACATTCTCACTATGATGTGGGTCTAATTTATCCAGAGTCTACTCCTATTATATTGTTAATAGGAGTCATTAGATCCTAGTAATGCATCTTGCCAGCTGGACAAGGCCGAACCTGTAGTCCTGAAGCCAAGAGCTACTCAAGATTAACCAACTCCTATTAATCTCAAACATGTGAAAAGAATTCCCACTTAGGGAAAACTCATTTAAACATAACTTCTGGTCTACTTGATACAAAGAATATAAATAATAAATGAATCACTTCATGATACACAATAATATAAAAGAACCATATATATTCTACAAACTGATAATCTAAATTCATACATATAAGAGCATTTCTATTGATCTCCAATCAAAGAAGTAGTATAAAGCAAGAGTTGTATCAAATTCTATGTTTAATCTCTTACTCCTTCATTACTTTTTGGTCTCCTAACCCTAAGATTTCTAGGGTTTCTCTCTATCCCATCCTTCCTCTGCATACCTGGCCAGGGCATCCAGAGAAGAATAGACAGCATAGCTTGATACTAGTCAATTTAAGTATTCAGCAACTGGGCTAGGGTATCTAAATACTCAGACCTCCCAGAGCTAAAGAAACATCACCACCTATCTGCCACACTTATAACTCTAACTTTCTATCTTAATGGTCCCTGACAACTCAGCCTAAGCTCTGATACCAAATTGTTACACCCCGATCTCATAATTACCACTAATCATGAGATTCGGGCATAAATTGAGGATTTAATGTAATACAAAGATCACCCTTAACTTTTTTTTCTTTCTTTATTTTGTTTCTAACATGCAATCACATAAACTAACTTTATAAGAGAATCTAAACATTGATTTCTCTAATCTGATTTCAACAGTTTAAATGCATGTGTAAATATTCATTATGTTTCTCATACTTTTAAACACATAAGACTTGTTGATTCACATATATTGCTAAAAGAGTAATAATGTTATACATCATCATTTACAACTCTCTCTTATTTCTTTACAAGGACCTAGAGTGACAAGGACCAACTGAACTTAACTATACTCAGACTTAACTCTTGTGGCAGATCTACTCTGATGCATTGACCTTCTTCAAGTTCATGTGATTTCCCTAAAATTTTTGAGTAGAGGGGTGAGCCTACTCGCTCGGTAAATGAGTACTTTAAAGAAATAATTTAAAGCATTGATATAGTTACAGATATACATTTGAGCAACTGATATCAATTATAACAATAGTAATTACTACATTGAGCAGAACTAAAACAATACAGTTAAAATAAAGAGAATGTAGATATTACATTTAAATAAAAACTATTATGAAATTGTACTCAAATCTTTCTTAACTCTTTTTATTTATAAGAAACTCTTTAAACCTATATGATCATATTTTAGCTTATGCCCTAATCATATGCAGTGTACACTACATATGAAGACTCATAGCGAACTATGATCTGACCGTACAAGACTTAGCTTAAAACCCAGGAAGCTAAGCCTAGAACTGAATCTAGGTCTGCTTGACTCGAACCGTCACGTATGACTAAGGCGGCTAAACAGTTGGCCTTTAACTGGACCTCTCCTCTAGGCTGAGTACACAGGCAGAGGGTCTGCGACGCTCTGTGAGCCTCATCTTGGTACGCTCTGTGGGTACCTCTGGGTTACCATCGGGATCTCCGGTTCATGCTGGGTAACCTATCTTCTCTTAGGAGACTTCCTCAAGGGCTTCATCTCCCCACACGCTCTGTGGATGCGTTCCAATCCCTGTATACTGGTCGCTACCAGGGTGGATCGTTTCCTCCCTATAGTGCATACATCCGTAGGGAATCTATGGTGTTCAAGGCACCTATGTCTATTATTTTATTATTCTTGGAAAGATCTTACTATATTGTATCTCCCTCTTACTTATTTTTAACTCTGGTATCTCTATGGTACCGGGTCTATTCATCTAAAGCTTATAATACAACATGTATATCATTCTAAACTTGGCAGAGCAATATATTCAAAACACTGTAATATTCTGAGTAATCATCATACTATACATATAGGCAGACTAAAACTCTTAAATAAACAAAATACATGTCAACTTGGCACTTTATACACTAGAATCATGCAATTGAACTATTAAGAATCACCACATCTCATACTGAGAACATTGATATCACAATACTTGATTCATTGAACACCCTATCCTTAGGGTTTCATTTACCTCATTCATTTATCACATGGCTTTCGTAAGAATTTCATACGACATAAACATTCACTGAATAAAGACTGCTTTCAACAAATCATATACAATCAATATATGTATGAAACCTTGGAACTGTGTTGAATTTAGGTTTCCATGCCATTCACTGAGATATCATGCATCAATAATAAAATTGAATAAATAAAGTCTATCATGTCAAGAAAATCCCTATAAATGGATTTCACGATATCTATTCATAAATATACAACTTTCCTCACATCTAGGGTTTCTCCCTCTTCACTGAGATATCAAACAAACACTATTCACCTTAAATGAAATCTAAGATATAATCTGACATATATGTATTAAGCATTTAGATAAACAATCATTCATAACCAAGGGGATCCAGATAAACAAATTTCTCTATTTAATTATACAACAAATTTCGATCATAAACAAATTCCCTATAGTTCAGCTTACTCTTATAACCTCTGTGAATACTTAGTGAATTCTCATTAGGATGTGTTGTATACATTGATAATATGATTTTATCATCTAAAATTCATCCAAACAGAGGAAGATTCCATTTCATATCATTTTGCAACAACTTAGATCAAACAGGCAATTCAGGGTTTGTGGTCACATACTAAGCAATTAAGGATTATGGATGATTTAACCAATTTTCCTGCAATATACTATTTAAAGAACGTTCCCACTCACCCTAAGGTGTGAAAACACCTTACAAACGTAGTTCATCCCTACAAATCTCGATCTCATATCAAATCCCTAGCAATTCACCCAATTCTTCTTCCTTTCAACTCAGAAACCCTAAAAATGAGGGATTATGAAGAAAGAACGAGAAAAGGGGAATTTTTGATACCATTTTGGATCAAATAAGAGGAGGGATGAAATATTGACATGTGAGAGAATATTCACCATTAAAGTCTATGCAAACAAGCTAAACTTACTTGATTTCATCATATCTCGGATAGAGAAACCCTAGATCGGCAATTCCACCACTTTCTCCTCTTAAACCCTAACTCTCTCTCTAGGATTTCGTTTCTCTAGAATGAATGACGAATTATGAGAGATACTTGTGTGTTAGGTTGACCATATAGAGAAATTGAGCTTCTTGGGTCAATTGCACATTGACCCCTCACTATACTTTCTCTTATTTCAACTGAATGTTTTGTCATACAAATGTTACTGTAATTCACCTACTGAATAGATAAAAAATACTCAAAAAATTATTAAAATTTTACATGTTGTTTATTATTGAGTTTCAGATATCCAGTTAAAATTTCATAACATTTGGTATTCCCAATAATTAATTAAAAATCAAATTCTATACTGCTATATTGCAGTCAGCAGCATGGTCGGTCGAGTTTGTCCTTCACAAAACTCGACCTACACCCTCTCCGTAGAGATCAAAAGTCATCCAAAAATTACTCCAATTTAATAAGGTGTCTATAATTGAGTTTTTTAAGTATAGTTAAAATTTGAGATCAATTGGATATATCAATAAAAAGATAAAATTCAATTATCACATTGCTATATCAATATGAAAATATATATGATCAGTCTAGTTTGAAACTTGACCGACAAACAGGTCAGAACATTCTCCAAAAATTCTGATATTTTTCAATAGTGTTCACATTTAAGATATACAAATCATATCCAAATTTGAATTCAGTCAGAGTTATACATAAAATATTAAAAATCATTTAGTGAGACACTATACTTATCAAATTCTGTATTCATATGTCATCAAAACCCTAATTTGGGCCGATTAGGGTTTCCAAATCTTAAACCCTAATTATGTGAATCAAAGTATGATTAAATATTCTCATTATATTTAAAACATAAAAACTTAACAACCATCACTAATCAAGCTTTAAACAATGATCAACTTAGTTAAGCATACAATCATCCAAGTAAACCCTAGTTTACCAATTAAGCTTAGATGCGGTCATAACATGTACCCATTCCATTTCTAGCATCGCATTAGTATTTTATTCATAGAGTAGATACTTGAGTATAGTGAATCTTAATTTGGCAACTAAAAATTCAATTAACAAAACATATTAATGCTAAAGCATTCAGTACTTTATGAAAAGGCATGTAAATAGTTTAAGAGTAATACAAAACTTTCTTGGCTAGAAGCATGATCATAGTCAAGAGGAAGAAATAAGGCAAGAAAACTTAACGATATCATTTTATACAAGCATGTTTTAGGTTCCTTTATCCATTATCTCAACATTAAGATACATAATGGTATTTTGTATATTATATTCAAGGTGTGTCAACGTAGGATACTCAAACATGAAAGTAATAATCATAGAAACAATAGCTCAACCAAGTAAGTAAGTAGCCAAGCATTCATACAGGCAATACTTACAAGCAAGACAATATTATATTAGGGTCCAAAGTGAAAATGTAACTTGTGAGTAGAGTGCATGATTAACCATTGATCAGAAAGCCATAAGTAGCAACTTGACTAGATCTTGGCAATTAAGTCATCAGAGAGATCCTGGCATTATAAGTGAGTACAATTAAATTAAAATTTGCAAGATTATGTATCATCAATCATTATCATGGTGGTTGGATGTGTTGCCTAGGTCTAGGTATCATATATTTCATCATTTATTCAACATCTCAACTAGGTCATGCGTAGGTATTATCAAGCATCATAGTACATCATGAGTTCATCTAGAACCTAGGGTGACACATCACAACTAAGATTAGGGGTCATAAGATTAGGGTTGCATGATCTTAAATAGAGAAATCATAAGATTTGAACAAGCTTAGTGAACATGAGCATCAACATCAACATAAATAGTCATCTTGCATTATAATCATGCAAGATTAGAGATCTAGTTAACAATGTGTGCATTATGTCACAAATCGAGTCAAGATTAGCAAATTTGATCACATTAGGACACAATAATGATCCACAAGGTATATGAGTGCACAAAGCACGATAAGTTGCTGATTTAGGAGTTATCATGCTCATTTTAGACATAAAAGACCCGCATGTGAGTTAGGTTTAATATTCAATATCAATGTATCCACATAAGGCAAGTTTCAAGGTTCAAGGCACATAATCAAACCAAGTTAGGATGCTAGCATGAACAATTTCAAACATAGTCTAACATACATCAAGAATTACGGATTTATGTCCAACATGAGAATTTGAGGAACATTCAACAAGATTAAGCATTAAAGAAGTAGTCTTTAGCATTAAAAGACCATTTTAGGTCATATATGAAACATTAGACCATTTAAGGGTGTAAGGATAGGTAGACTTCAAATATTGATGCATATAAATGTTCAGGTACTGAAATTAGGCTATAA
Source organism: Alisma plantago-aquatica (assembly GCA_963693085.1). NCBI lineage: Eukaryota > Viridiplantae > Streptophyta > Magnoliopsida > Alismatales > Alismataceae > Alisma > Alisma plantago-aquatica. The sequence goes on along the minus strand of OY856411.1, from coordinate 1,053,401,365 downwards.
TCACGTTTTGGTACATAAAAGATTAAGATCATGCATTCAAATGCATACAACATCTTAAAAATATTTCATAAGCATACATTTTAGGATAACAGAAGAAGGGCAAGCAGATTTAGGTTCTAAAACTTGTTCCATTGAATAGATCTCATCGAGAAGGTTAAAATTCACTCAAGTAGAAGCATTAGACACAAAGAAATGGAAGGGTTAGTCGTCATCAAAATAAGGGTTTATTCAATTTAGACCTCGAGTCAACAAAAACTACTTGTTATGCAATTTAAATCCACATCTTACTATTTGATGGGTAGGGCCACAAGTAGAAAAATGGGAAAAGGAACAACATGATCGTAATAAAATGAAAAAGAAATCTTTTCCCGATTTGGAAACATTAGTTGGAATCCTTTGTGGGACTCAATCGAACTCTCGATAATCAATGGAGCCTCAACAAAGAATTAACCCATCAATCACCCATCTTGAAACAAGTCAATGGGAAACCACAAGGTATTCATGAAGTTGCATAAGACTCAAAAGCATGCATGGAATCATCAGTACAAACTCAAATCTTGAGGAATAAATGTTTAGTGATGCATTTATGGACTTCCATAAATTTTTTGAATATGGACCTAAATTATATGTTTGTGCAAGTTTGTATCTTTTGAATTTTCCTAATTTGTTAGACGGCTTATAGAAATTGTAGATATCCTTTTTTGTATGTGACTTCTACAAGTGATGGCATCATGTCTTTGTGCATATCAAGAACACCATAAAATATATTTACCAACAATCACTAGTTGGTAGGCCACATACACATTGAGCTACCTATGATTTTCTCAAAGTAAATCTAGGACAATATAGTTCATGACTAGAATTTGAAGTGGACATGTCGAGAATGGTATGTAGGATTATTGTAATCCTAACAAGGAAGGTACATGCAACAACATGGTATCAACAATATACTAATATATATCCCCCTCCCCCCACACTCACTCACACAACACCAACCACATAGTTATAATCCAGGTGGTCAATCAAGAGTAACATAATCATATGATCTGATGTGGAGTTGTTAATGATGTGTCTTCCGAACTGATGGATCTTGTATTTACTACCTTATCTTATCTGCATGATCTATCTAAAATCTAGAGAGATTAATGTTGTACCCTTCATAGTCATCGTGTCTAGAATCAACTACCATGATGAGGCACCACATCACTAATGTACACTATTTTTTTTTTAAAGCGATGCATGCTTTTGGTAGCATGGTTAGCAAGGAACTACAAATTCACAAGCGCTAAACTTATCTAAAAGTGCAATACTCATATGAAAACTCACATCTATTTTATCTATGGATTTAACCCAAAGGAAGAAGAGATGTGTCGCATGTGACACCTAACATTTCCATATATCGTGGCAAACTTAAAATATAACACGACACAATGTAACCGCGCCATTTTTTTGAAAACAATAAAAAAATAAAGCAACCAATTTGATATAAACCTTGAAAACTCGGAATAATGTGATTCCTATGTAAATTTTCATATTGCTCATGCATGTATATACTGATATGTTGTTAATCAACTTTTTTTGGAGTATGTTGTTTATTTACTTAAACTTAGTTTACAACTAGAGAATGCACATGCGCCAATATGATCTAATTTAATGCCACATGAAGTTGGTTTCAAATTGTAATGAACCCCTCACCATATTAGATGACGAATTGGCTTCAAAATATCATTTATGAAAAAAAACATAATCGATAATATTTAATGTATATTAAAGTTTTACCGTGTAAATAGCATATTTTAAATATATATAAGTTTTCATATTCATGATTTAAAAAAAGCTAAGACTAGAGTATGATAACTATATTGTTGATTCATCAATGTACCATGACCATAACATAAAACTATTTCAATCTGCAACTTGGAAGGCGGTTGGAGCGGCTGATCCGCGAAGGCTGTGTGGATGGTGCGGGAGTCGCACTCGACTCTCCGCAGCGCCGTGATGATCGCCCATCACTCATCCACGGTAGAATCTGGCGACAGGGTGACGTGAGCGCCCCCCGTGCTCGCCCGATCAACGTATCGGAACATCGTAACGGCCTCGACTTTGGCTGCAGGTGCAACCTGCTCAACCATCTTCCGAATCGATTTGAAATAAACCTTGAAAACTCAGAATAATGTGATTCCTATGTAAATTTTCATATTGCTCATGCATGTATATACTGATATGTTGTTAATCAACTTTTTTCGGAGTATGTTGTTTATTTACTTGAACTTAGTTTACAACTAGAGAATGCACATGTGCCACAATATGATCTAATTTGATGCCACATGAAGTTGGTTTCAAATTGTAATGAACCCCTCACCATATTAGAAGACGAATTGGCTTCAAAATATCATTTATGAAAAAAAAACATAATCGATAATATTTAATGTATATTAAAGTTTTACCGTGTAAATAGCATATTTTAAATATATATAAGTTTTCATATTCATGATTTAAAAAAGCTAAGACTAGAGTATGATAACTATATTGTTGATCCATCAATGTACCATGACCATAACATAAAACTATTTCAATCTACAACTTGGAAGGCGGTTGGAGCGGCTGATCCGCGAAGGCTCTGTGGATGGTGACTCTCCGCAGCGTCGTGATGATCACCCATCACTCATCCACGATAGAATCCGGCGAAAGGGGGACGTGAGCGTCCCCCGTGCTCGCCCGATCAACTTATTGGAACACCGTAATGGCCTCGACTTTGGCTGCAGGTGCGACCTGCTCAACCATCTACCGAACCAATTTAATATAAACCTTGACAACTCAGAATAATGTGATTCCTATGTAAATTTTCATATTGCTCATGCATGTATATACTGATATGTTGTTAATCAACTTTTTTCAGAGTATGTTGTTTATTTACTTGAACTTAGTTTACAACTAGAGAACGCACATGCGCCAAAATATGATCTAATTTGATGCCACATGAAGTTGGTTTCAAAATATCATTTATGAAAAAAAACATAATCGATAATATTTAATGTATATTAAAGTTTTACCGTGTAAATAACATATTTAAATATAAATAAGTTTTCATATTCATGATTAAAAAAAACTAAGACTAAAGTATGATAACTATATTGTTGATTCATCAATGTACCATGACCATAAGATAAAACTATTTCAATCTTGGAAGGCGGTTGGAGCGGCTGATCCGCGAAGGCTGCGTGGATGGTGCGGGAATCGCACTCGACTCTCCGCAGCGCCGTGATGATCGCCCAACACTCATCCACGGTAGAATCCGGCGACAGGGTAACGTGGGCGCAGTGGCGGAGCCAACCCTATGATGAAGGAGGGGCACAAATAAATGTGATGCTAAGTATATATGTAGAATTTATATTGAGTATCAACATGTCTCAATTGATCTATTTACTTGGATCTAGAGAGGAAAATAGATGGATCTTACATAAATGAAAAAAGAGTTTGAAGACTTAATTCATCACTTGGTGGAGTACTTAATTTTAGATTTGTGTATATATATTATTATGTATGTAGATTATAACATTCTACATACATTTATGATTCTTTTACATTTAAGATGAGTTTGAAATGGCAACCTATATGGATTATTATATATTTTTAAGATCAAACAAGTAATTTCCTACTTGATAAGTTTGACTACTCAAGTAAATAAAAAGTAACATAAAGTTAAGAAAAATGAGTATATAAGTAGTACCACACGACAATTACTATTATTATTTAAAAATCAGAAAACAACACTATAGTAAATTACTATTAAATAAAGATATTTATAATGTTGTTAAACCTATTTATGAATTTTATCTCATAAATCAAGAAATGTTGTGACAATATATTGTCACTAAATTATTTAGATTGTCATTTCTATATTGCGTTGGAAATTAGGTAAATATAAAAGGTTTGTTGTCTTTGACATCATGATGAAATAATATATATAATTTAGAGGAACAATATTTGCACAACTTACGAATAGAAGTATTAATTTTAAGAATTAATTTCATAAGATACATGATATTACATTATTTTAATAAATATTTATTGATGTATAAAAATTCAAAATAGTACACACATTATAAATATATTATATTAATTTTTTCGTGACACCATGTACTACTAAGAATGTCATATTTCATTTGACATTATCTTTCCTATCATATATTACACTTGTAATAGAAAATAGTCAGCATACAACTGCACACGTAACATATACACCTATAGACTATGTTGTTGCTATATTTGTTATAGATTTAGTTATTTATACATAATATAACACTGTTTGATATCCCATGGAGTATATTATTAATTATAGATATTGGTTTTTGTTTTCTCATTTCCTATGTACTTGTTATATTTGTTACACATATAATTATTTATATATTATATACAGTATTTAGTATTCTATAAAGTATACAAATAATTATAGATACTAGTTTATTTTTGCTTATTAACCATAGAACTATGTATTTGTTTTAGTTTTTATACATTTAATTATTTGTTTATGCATGATACAAAAATATTTGACATTTCATAAAGTATACTATTAGTTATAGATCATAAAGTATATTATTAATGATAGATATTAGTTTCTTATTTAATCATTATAAAATTGGTGTAAACTAATAGTTAGCCAATTGACATTAATGTATGTATTTTTGGTATAGTTGTTAATATATTTAACAAAAAAACAACTTGTTAATTATGTAACAATGAGATATATTTATAAAAATAAAGAAACATCATTTATTTTTATAAAAATTACCCTATTCAAATGTATTTATATTTGTAATTCTTACTTAAAATCGTATTAGTAATAATGTTATTTATAAAAGAAAGTTTACATAATTTGAAAATAGTTAAGAAGCATGTGAAGTAGATAAAGTATACAAATAAATATTAACTTTGATACCATGTTACATATACAACATATATATGTTTAAAAAAATTTAAAATTGGAGGGGGGCACTTGCCCCTGCTTGCCCCCTCCTCCCGCCGCCACTGCGTGGGCGTCCCCCGTGCTCGCCCGATCAGCGAATCGGAACACAGTAACGGCCTCGACCTGCTCAACCATCCTCCGAACCGAACGTCGTCCTCTCCCAATGTGAACGGAAGCTTCGACAGAAACCGCGTCCTTCTCATCAAAGCATCGTGTTCAGGTTGCGCCTTGTTGCTGCAGCAGCAACAGCAAGCGCGACGTGGGGGGCCCGCCAGCAGTCCAAAACGAAGTGCCTGCGCAGGAAAGGAGTACAAACGTGTACAGTTGGTAAGAAAAGACGTCAAACGGCCGGGAGAAGGAACTCTGATTGACTAAGGACGTACATACAAGCCCATCATCAAATTAACATCCCAGAATAGGAGAGAAAGAGAGTGAGAGAGAGAAGTAGGAGGGGGAATTAATGAAGACCTGAATTTTTTAAGCCGCGGACGAGATCTGCCAGACGCTGAACGGGGTTGTCCGACCGACGAGCCGCTTCCAGTATCCTTGAACGGCCTGTACGCCATTGATTGCTCGCCTGGGTTTGTCAGAAGCGGTAGAGACTGAAACAGCCACCCGCGCAGTTCCGAGCTCGTGGAAGAAAGGAGGACAGAGAAGCCCGAGCTGTGCGTCGTTGAACGAGCAGAGACTGAAGGCGTGGCGCGGCTGCGATTGGGTGAGTTGGTCCGAGGTAGCAGACGCTCTGACAGACGAAGGATAGGAAGCTTAGAGTGTGAGACTGACACTGGAGTGACTTACTTGATCGTGTGAGTCCATTATATCGTTTCCTGAATGTTCTCCTGCCCAACCACACCGAGCTGTCCTCCTGCATGCCCAGCCGAGGGCCGTTCTGCCTCGGCCCTATCAAGATACCCTCCTTACCGTCGCTTCCGGGAGGAAGGAAGAACCTTGCCCTCCGCAGCACCGACTCGCCATCGGCACATGATCGAGGTAACAAGGGCCAAAAAAATCCCGACTTTCGCGGTCATTGCGTATTGATGTTCGTGCTGCTCAACGATTTCTGACCATCTCAAAACGATTTCTCGGTCATTGCGGTAAGGCTTGATTGATGTTCGTGCTGCTCAACGATTTCTGACCATCTCAATCCCAGGTGATATACAACGACAGTTCATGCAGCCATTTGTACGCCCATCTCCTCAAGGCCGACCATGAGCCACCGCTCTTCGACCTCTTCCTGGTACGCCACTCCATTTGCTTCGCTTCAAATCGGGGATCTTTCAACTCCACTTTTAAAATATGACTTCTGTATGTCTCACGTCATAGTAGTATCACGGGCACATAATACAAGATTTGTAATTCAAACTGACCCACATAATACAAGAATATATAGATATTAGATAGGATTATAGGATGTTTACAACTGACCACATAATAGGAGCACAGTACATCAATGTACAGAAATTTACCAATCAACAACATCAAACATTGTGTTGTGGAGAACAGAGCTACCATCCATCAACACAATGCCTCAGAAAAAGAGCGACAAGATCATTGTTAGAAGGGTGATAAAGAGAGGCGACATAATCAATACATGATGAAAAAATATGAGAGGAAGAAGAAGACAAGGGGAGAACAAGAAGAAGAGAAGTGGATGACACAATCAGTACATGAAGAAAAAGATTAAAGGAAGAAGATGAGCACAATCAAAACAAGAAAAAGAACACAAGGGGGGCACACGATCAAGAAGAGAAAAGGAACAATAACAGAGGAAAAAAAGAAGAGAATGAAATGAATGAGAAAAGCCTTACCTGTTTGCAGGGCTGACGATGACAGTAAATATACAGTAATCATACGATTATATATTTAATTTGTACAATTACATACTAGAGTAGTCCACAGACATTACGGTGGACTATACTTCATAATCCATGGTTTTAACCGTGGAGTATAAAACAACCGTGGACTATTTCCGTAGATCAAGTATCGGTAGACTATTCCCCATAGTCCACGGATAAACCCATGGACTATTAAAAAACCGTGGACTATTTTTATTTCCGTAACTCAAATTAAAAACCATACAGTCCACTGTGATAACCGTGGACTATTATTCTTTTCATAATTTAATCAATATTTATTGTCCACTGTAAAAACCGTGGACTATTATTATTTTTATTTTGAGACATTACATTGGAAAATTGTGGACAACTTTATTTTGAAATTCTAGTTTTATTTATATAATATATTTCGGCCCCAATTAAACTATAAATATCCAACCTTATTAATGTAGGATATCACATAGCAAAGAACATGTTATGCTATGATATTTATTCAGGATGTACTCATATTAAATCTTACACTCATAAATATTTAACAATCGCAACAAATTGCTAAATAATATTTGATTATTTGACACAACTCAAAAGACACAATACTTCATTCACATCTGTTCAAATTCCTGAGAATCATTATTTTAATGATCTCAGTAATGAACATATTCCATAAACAATATTCATATGTTTGAAACAAATAAAAATATAATAGCTGAAGCTTTCTCGGCCACATCTCTAAAAATTCTAAAAATATCATAGTATTTCCGTACAAATTCTGAACTTAAACATTACAACATGTTGTGTTTTAAGAATCTGACAACATAGTATCACAATGGCAGTAACTTCAACAATGTTATAAGATATTTTGGTCTCTTGCAGATCTTGTCTCCCAAAGTGATCACTTCCTTCCCAAATATGTGGCATGAGAGTCATATTCCTATATAAAACAAAATATTCAAGTCAAATATATATGAAAACAAAATACATTTTTTAACATTCATTTATATAGATAACTTCATGATAATTTTATAAGTGTAAAAACATGTCATAGTTTGTATGCTTGTTATTTCTTTATAACAAAGTAATAGATTACCTCACAGTTGTATCATGTAAAATAAATTTAAAGATATATTTATCTATATTCATTGAATGACATATAAAGTTTGACATTTCATTTAGTATCTAACAATAAGACAAGGAAAAATACACTAGTAACACATTAACTAGACAAAAATATTACTTAATATGCTAAAAGAAAATATAAATCTTACCCAAATGAGGAGAATCAATATTCGTTCCTTCATCTAAAAAGTTGCTCAAGCTGCGTCTCCCTGGTCCAGCAATTCTACCATCATTGAGAACAATACATTTATGCTTCTGACCACGCATAGGGGCCACAACCTTCAAACTGGTCCTACCTCTTGCCCTTCTCTTTTTAACATTTAGTATGATAACATCTAAGAAATATTTAAAAAATGTGATTTAATTTTTATTTAGATAATGAAAAATATTCATAAAAATATAATACATGTGCCATCATGCTCAATTGATTCTATTGAATTTACATGAACTTCATCATGTGAATGATGCTCTTGGATTTGATCATTCACTCCTAGTATAGTAGAAAAATACATAAATATATACTCAACATAATAAAAATAAATAAACATAATCCTGTTATAATAGAATGTCAAAGGCATATTAGAAAAAAATGAAAATCATATACTTACAAACTTTTCAATATTCATTGTGCTATATTATTATGGAATATATACTTTAAAAATATTTTTTGTAACTTCTCTTAATTCACTTATTTGTCACTAAGTCAACACAATATAATTAGACATGCAACAAGAAGAAGGGAATCAACAACCATTGCATGTGTCTATCATATTAACACAAAGTCATTCATACATTACCTTCATCACATCTAATTTTGTAATAAATAAGACAAGTAGATGATAAGATATTGGATGTCAAGAACAATATCCATTAATTGTTATGGTGTGGAAAAGATAAAAGTATTATCATACCAGACAAAAAAAATTGAAGGTTCTGGGATATGAAAAAGCATTTGTTCCACCTATCGTGATCAAGACCTGCATTATAAGAATAACAAATATATTTTGCTTTAATCACTCACTAAGATTTTTGTATAATAATACAAAGAAACATTAATATCATATTTAATAAGTCATGCTACATTATGCTTTCTATTTGTACTTGTATCTTACTAATGACATGCTTATTATGATGCATAAGGTACTTTTGATAGTTACCCAAAATATAAACAAACTGAAATAAAGTTACATTAATATGATCTAGTAACAAAAATATTAATTACCATTACTAGAAATATTTCTTATATGTATAAAATTTTACTCTAGGACCTAAATTTTCTGTCTCATGTCATTTAGGATAAAATTATAATGATAATGTTACCCAAGTTAATGGCGATTGTGCATGGCATCTGCTCGAACTCACCATCAACGATGCTTTGTAGATCTGTAATTTCTCAATTGAAGATAATATAAATTTTTATAAATCTCACTGTGAATGAGTTTAATAATAGACTATACTCCACATGTTGAGCTATGTATTGAGAAACATGAGTATCGTGACTAAAATTAAAAATAATTTAAGAAACAGTTGACCAAGTAGGATACATAATTTAAAAAGCTTCTCCATATGCGCCCTTTTTAATAGCTCCATTGGTTACATGGAAAATTATCTTAAATAGAAAATAAACTAGATGATCTGTTGCAGTCATGATTTATACAATATGTAAACTGTATAGATTGATAAAAATGGGAGCAAGAGGTGACCTAAGTACTAGGAAATTTGATACGTCTTGATGAAGCCGCCACTGGTCATAGCTCTGCCTTGCGAGACGGTAGCGTCGGACGGATTGGCGAGGTAGAACAGCTACCAAAGAATCATGAACAAGAATGACGGGCAACAAAGGGAAACAAATAGGAGACTATGATGAGGACAAGCTAAAATTCTACATCTATGTCAAACGCAGGCCGACACTTAGGATATAGATACGAATGTGATAGATCACGCGTTAAGTTACCTTGATTAAACCCTGTCAAGTTCATATCTCCGTCTACGCTATAAACCTCTTCTCATGCGAGACACGATTTCTCCTCGTACGGGATAGGGTTGATGAGAAGATGGATGATCTGTTGCAGGATGATTTGTGGTGGGAGATTGCACAGCGTCTTGGATCGTCTCCGGCCAACGCAGCTTCTTTTAGCGCAACATGCAGAGCAGCTCAGTTATCAACGAACTCCTAGCAGACATGGCTGTCTGTTCTCCTCCGGCTTCCTGCTCAGTTGGCGCTCTGCCCTTATCAGCCGCCGCTCTATGTTGATATGCGGTCATCGAAGCGCCGCAGTGATACCCTAGGGCACACGAGATGCCATTGCCTAAATGGGCGAACTACAGACCATAAAACCAATAAATAAGAGGGATACGTATTTGGGTCCATCAGAAATGGGTTTTAAGCCTGAAAACTGTGGTCCATTCCACGCTGAAAGGATGCGCTCAAACTAAGTGCATCCGGTCCAGAAAAATAACCGTGGACATCATTTCAACCGTGGAGTATAAGGGCTTATGTCCTAGTGATATTTAGATGCAATCAAACACACCTTAAAAATATACCAATATACAATGATGAGCTGAATGTAATATACATATGTTGTTTTTGCACATCTTCTGTATATCTTTCCTGTACATACGTGAAGTATGTATTCCCTATATAGGGTGCATGAGGTTTTATAGTGCCATGATTTACAACAATGATGATAAACCCATCAAGATATAAGGAGAATATTTAGAATATGCAGATGATTATCTATCCTAACTATTGTTTACAAGTAAACCTCTATAGAACAAAAGTTAATCTGATTTATACAACAACTACATATTCATATCCCATTTATCGCATATTTGTAATATGCTTTGCATTGTTTTCATCTACTAAAATTTATTTTATCTCTTAATTGTGTAAGAGCTGGTGGAACAGAGACAAAGAAAAAAAAATTACAAGAGTGCACTTTTAAGGAAGAATAAGTAAATAACACTGCTTTTATATATGTTATTGTCCTTATGCTCGATATGGTATGGTATTTTCTCTTCTTCTTTTTTTGTCAATGTTCACTCTGCCCGAGTTCTTGTTGGTTGTTGCCACCCCCACTGTCTTACCTTACCTTCTCAGATGTATCTCCTCGACTCCTCCTACAATTTTTATCACCATATCTAGTTTTTTCAGAATGTATATTTGTTTATAATTGGATAACATTAACGAAATAGTTGCAACTAAGTAGACCTTTCTGTAAAACAACATCCTTTATGTAATCACAACATCCATTATGTTATCTTTGTATATCATACCTTTTCCCTCCCCTTTATGACAATAGGTTACATTGTTGCCATTAGGAGCTTTGAGATATCCCCCTTTTTTTAAAGGGATGTACCTTTTTTTAAAGAACATTTCAAGATTCTCTCTTATTGATGTGTATAATATACTTAATGTGACAGTGGCATCAATTAGAAGGGCGAATAACAAGATAATATAACTAGAGTGGTGTAGGTGGATATTAGGATGTGAGTGAAGATGTTAGGCATATGAAAGTTGAGCTATAAGCCCATAGGGGTCATTCAGGCGTAGGCGAGATCAGTGGAGGATGTGTTAGGGTGTTTTACTTCACATAGGTTTGTGTAAAGTACTATGTGAGCCCAAGTGGGAGAAGAGTATATGGATGGGGGGATTCATGATGTTGAAAACGAGGATGAAGAGTACGAGACATGGATGCTAGTTTTCATTCACGAAGTTAATAACCTGGGAACAACAACCAAGTGGGATGTCTTGAGTACGGTGGAAGATTTATGGGGGAAGATGAAGTGGATGCTTGATTATTTGGGAGAAGGAATTCTACCATAGAAGAGTACCATATCTTAGGTTTGTAAAAGATTTTTTTTCTCATATAGAGAGGAGTGACTTAATCTAATGTATATAGACAGAGAGGGGGACTTGTAGCATGTAGCCTTTATGTACAGGTTGCAGATTGTGAAAGAGTACTGTTTTATTAATAAAAAGGTTATCTAAATTATTGAAAACCTTCAGATCAATAGGGAGATTCCATTTTGGTCACAATTGAGCTAATAATAATTAGGTTTAGGTACACACACACGCACGTGCACGCGTACGTGCACGCACACATGCGTGACACACACACACATGCACACACAGAATGTTGTGAAGGTTAAATTTGGCAATCAAAATTTTGAAAAATCACAAAAACTTTGAAATGTATTGAAAAGATAGAAATGTAATTTGAAAGAGAAGGATTTCTATTCACAAGTAAACACACATATATGCAATCAAGTAGTACTCATCACAGTGTTTTAAGAAGCGGTATACATTGTACGCTGGAGGGGTGACTTAATAAAGTATAAGAAGTATGCGGATGTATATGCGATTTTTTTTAAATTATTATATCTATATAAATATACAGTAATCGTACAATTACATGTTTAATTTGCATGATTACATATTTTAGATGCAATCAAAAACAACTTTAAAATATACCAATATGCAATAATGAGCTAAATGTAAAACAACCTAGATTAATGTAATGTAAAAAAAAGAGGAAATGGAAGCAAAAGGTAGCCTATATTTAGGTAGTGGTTATAATTACATGAAGATTAGGGGGTGACGTTAAAAAGTTGCCAGCTTAGCAGTTTGACTATTTCAAATTGATGATTGATCGGCCTTATATGCGGCCATGGTCCGCTTTAAGCACTGATTTCTCATGTGTGGTTCGGTCAAGGGTCCGAAATGTATATGCAGACGCATGGACTGTTTGAAACACTGACTCATCAAACAACCACACAACAATATCTATAACAATCTATGTTGTTCCTAGAAATCTATTGGTAAGCCATAGCATGTAGGCTATATGCAATGGTTGTTTCCTGTGAAAGGTAACTATAGTTATTTGTAAAAAATAAATAGGGGGAATATGTGTTGGTCACAAACTCACAATTGATGTAATACCATATAGATCTAGATAGGGCTATATATAGTTAGTTGTTTGTAAACATCGTTGAATTGGAAATATTATCAACAGAGTTTATATGAAATTCATTGCATTACTATAAAATCAGAAGAAAAATAATGGAAAATCAATTTTGGTCCTGCAATATCTCATCTTGTATGGAATTAAATAAATGTTGGTACATCATGTATTGTATCACAGGAAATATGATTAGTTTAAAATATATAGCAAGAAAACAAGTTTTTCAGCATTATTTAGTTTAATGAGAATCTGCTGATTACCTTTTGGTCATAAATAATTTATGAAAGTTTTTGTCTGGGTAGGTCTCACCTTATATCTATGTGTGTTGTGTTTTGATACTAAATGTTTATGATGCTTATGGAATTTGGATAAAATAAGAAACATAGAGAATCATAGACAAGAAGGATGTGAAACAGATAATATAAACAACAAAATGTACTTACTTTCTTCATATCCATGTTTCCAATTGTACACTATTAACTCTCCTCCTAGTATGTCAATGGAAATTTCCACCTTTTAAGTTTGAAATGACATTCCAATGGTTTTTATACCATGGTTGTAGAATTACCATTACGACAGGTGAAATTTTGTCAAAACCTGAGCAAAGAGATATGCCAACCATTTCTCTCATTGTTTAAGATTTTTATCTGAAAAAAATTAGCCATGGGTGTAGTATTATGCGTTTTGGCCTTTTGGACCAACTATATGAATATAAAATTCCCCATTTCAAATGAAAATCCAATTCCAGGTTATCCTTCAATAGAGTGGAGAAAATTTAATGGCAAATTCTGAAGTCAATGATGATTTAATCTTCATTGTTGTATGTTTGTGGAAAAAAATGATAAGGTTGGGAAAAACCCCTCATGTAGTTTTTCTTATTTATAGAAGGCAACCTCCCTTTCCTATAAATAGGATAAGGGGGAAGCATACAGACTCAAGACAAACCCTAATGGGCCAATACACAATTAGGCCATATTACAAATAGAATAAGCAACTTAAGTAAAAGACTAAACCAGTTAAGTAAATAGACTCTCTAACATGTTTTTCTTTTATTGTAATTGTGACATTTCATTATGTTTTCTAAGAATATGAAGTGAAATATGCCCCTGAAACATGGGGTCAGTCTATTATGACATTGTTGCTTTATAATGACCTCATATCTGTGTCAGTATTGTATATAAAATTCTATGTAGGCCTACAGTTGGTCTACGATTTGAAGGTCTTTATTTGTTTTATTTATTGAATCCTTGTAATGGGGAAATCATGTTTCTTTTGACACCTTAACTACTATACTGTTGACCAATGTTCGTGGCTTCGTGCAAGTAGAGGTGTTCTCTACAGATATTGTCAACTCTAGGAAAGCGTATACATATGTTCTTTTCACACAAGTTTTGTAGATCTTTCATGTACATATGTGAAGAATGTTTTCCCTACAAGGAGTGCATGAAGTCTTATGGTGCCTTGGTTGACGACAATGATAATAACCCCATCATGATATTAGGAGAATATTTAGAAGGAGAGTATTGAAAATATGTAGACAATTATCTTTGCTAATTATTGTTTACAAGTAAACCTATATAGAATAGAAGTTAATCTGATTTATAAACTACATATTCAGATCCCATTCATTGTATATTTGTTATAGCTTTGTTTTCATCTACTAATTTTATATTTTATCTCAAAATTGTGTAGGAGCTTGTGAAATAGAGACAAAGAAATAAAGGTTACAAGAGTCCACTTTTAAGGAAGTATAGGTAAATATATGCCCCATTTAGTCTTGTATTGTACCTATTTGTACATATTTTTAACAGTGCTTTTATATATGTTATTGTCCTGATGCTCGATATGGTATGGTATTTTACCTTCTTCCTTCTTTACTAGTATTCACTGTGCCCGAGTTCTAGTTGATTGTTGCCACCCTCTCTGCATTACCCTACTGCCTCACATCTATCTCCTTCAATTCTCATCACCATATCTAGATTTTTCAGAATGTATATTTGTGTATAATTGAAGAACATTAACAAAAAAAGGTTGAAAACTAAGTAGAGCTTTCTATAAAACAACATCTTTTCTGTTATGATAACATCCTTTCTGTTATCTTTATATATCATACCTTTTCCCTACCCTTTATAAGAACATGTTACATTGTTGCCTTTAGGAGCTTTGAGATATCCTCTTTTTTTTATTGAAAGGGATATACCTTTTTTTCGAGCGGAACATTCTGAGATTCTCTCTTACTGACATGTATATTAAATTTAATGTGGCACTGGCATTAATTAAGAGGGAGAATAACAAGATACCTGTTATTATAGCAGTGTAGATGGATATTAGGAGGTGAGTGAAGATGGCATGCAAATGAATGTTGAGCTATAAGCCTATAATGGTCATTCAGGTGTAGGCTACATCAGTGGAGGATGTGTTAGGGTGTTTTACTTCACATGGGTTTGTGTAAAGTGCTATGTGGAGCCCAAATGGGAGAAGACTATATGGATGGGGGGACTCATGATGTTGAAAAAGAGGATGAGGAGTAGGAGACATGGATGCCAGTTTGTCATTCTCAAAGTGAATGACAATGTTCAAAATTTCGACAAAATGGGCAAAATTTCGACCAAATTTTTTGTTTCCGTTGCAATCAGACATCGAAATTGACTGACGAAACTCTTGAAACAGGCAGATCATCGATTTTCTTTCTACTTTTTCATATGCTATGTACTGCCTAGAGCATTTGTTTTGCACAGTTTTGTGTCTTTAAGTCTATATATTGTGCTTGCAAACTATAATGACTTAATTCATTGATCTCACCATTATAAATTTCATTGAAAATCCCCCATCGAAATGCCCATCGAAACAGTTCAAGGTCATTCACTCAAAAATGATGAGAACCCACCCCCACCTATCCAATATGAAATATATCACAGATTTGAGTAGATCTACACTAGTAGATCATTCTTGTAAAATTTCATAAATTAATTCGTTCATTTTGCCGTCGAAGCACCAAGAATGCATTTATCAAAATTTCTGTCGAAATTTGACAAAATTTCTGTTTCTGTGGCCACCGAAATGACATCGAAATCGGACATTTTCTTCCTTGGTGAATAACCTGGCAATAGTAGTTAAGTGGATGTCATGAGTGCGGTGGAAGATGAAGTGGATGCTTGATTACTTGGGAGGAGTTCTACCCTAGAAAGATGAAGTGGTGCTTGATTATGCGAATGAAAGTTGACCTATAAGCCTATAAGGGTTATTCACGTGTAGGCTAGATCAGTGGAGGATGTGTTAGGGTGTTTTACTTCACATAGGTTTTTGTAAAGTGTGATGTGGAGCCCAAATGAGAGAAGAGCAATGTTTTAAAAAGCGTGAAGCGGGAGGCGTGTGGACGGGACCTTGTAGCCGATTAAGCGGCAGACGGGCGATTAAGCGGGCGATTTTTGAAAAAGTGGATGCTTAAAATCTTATATATTTATATATATAATTACATGTATGTGTATATAAAAAATATATTTCTAAGGAAATCAGTAATACTAACCAGTAGTATCAATTAGTAATGAACGAAATCTGCAAGAAAACCAGTAAAATCAGTAAAACCATTAGAAGTATAATAGATTAATACAATATTTACTTGGATATATTACAACGATACCCTATTATCTACAACTTACATACAAAGTTTGCATTCTAAAGTAGGACTAGGTATATGATAGAACATTTTATGTATGCAAACTTCATATATTATACTCAATACTACTTGGATTATATATTTAATTAACATTACATGCTTACAACAACATTTTTTTCAAAAAGCGGGAAAAAAGCGAAAAAAAAGGTGGGAAAAAGCGGGTGAAGCGGGAAAAAAGCGGACTCTTTTCTTCAAACTGAGTAAGTGGGCGCTTAAGGGCAAAATTAAGCAGATGGGGGTGTTGGCCGATTAAATTGTTGAAATGACTTATATCACCTGCCATGTGTTTTGAGTAGCCACTATCAACAATCAATTTTCCTTTTTCCTGTAAGAAAGGATAATGTCAGTTCCCAACTCAAATTTTGGGATCCAGTGTTGGCTTGGGGACCTATTTCATCTTTGGGTTGATCCCCTTAGGCTTGTATGGACAATAAGTAGAATCATCACTCTTACAATGTAAACAAAATCATAGGATTTTTTGAGCCAGAAGACTCTCCATAGAAGAAAGGAGATTCCTTTCTCTTTTTCTTACCTTTAGCCTTACTCTTGCCCTTAGGAGCCCCCCTACAAATCCCAAACCGCTAGTACCACTTTATTTAGTAGAGTGATCAAGAATTTCATTTAGGGAGTTCTTTCCTTTGAGTAATTTTTGCAAAACGTTTCTAAGTCTATGATTGTCATCACTAAGAGAGAACATTAGAAGACAAACTAGCAAGATCATCTCAAGCATGTAAAAGGTCATCCTCTAAATAGAGGGCTTTAGTAAAAAAAGAATCATTTTCAAGAGTAAAAGAGACATCATCATTACTAGGCAAGATAATTCTAGAAGTTAAATCATTAATTTGAACAAGTAACCTAGCATTTTCAGATTTAAGAAATTGATTTTATTTGAGATAAACATTTCTCTCATCTCTACGAGTATCACTAATAAGTTTAAGTTCTACATTTTCAGCTTTAAGTAACTCAAGTTGATCAAGACATTTTTGGGCATCTTCTTTAAGAGAGGCAATGTTATTAATGTAGACACCATTCTCTACTTCAACTCTATTTTATTGGAGCTCAAGGTCAAGAAATTGGCATTGCAAAGAATCACTGCTCTCAAGATGAATTTTCTCATTTTGCTCAAGAGTGTCAAGCTTAGCATACCAATCATCAATAATTTTACCAATCTCTTTTTTTATTAACATTCAAAATAAGAAGAACAGGTAGCATTAAACATGTCAATAAGAGTTTCTTTAGCTAACTCATGCAAACTTACCTCACTTACATCACCAATATCTTCACTTGTGGAGGCCATGAGTACAAGGTGGCATACTGTTATTCTCCATCTTCATCGGAGCTTGAACCACTAGAGGATGATCCTACCCATGCGGCATGAGCTGCATCTTTGCTCCTCTCCTTCTTGTCCTTCCTCTTGTATTTTTAATCTTTCTTGGTCTTCCTCTTTCTTGGAGCTGCTCTTATGGTGTGACTTTCTAGTCTCAGGAATTCCACTATTGTAATGTCCTTTTTTACCATACTTGTAGCACCTTACTGTAGATGGAGAAGATTGCTTCCCTTTGAAGTGCTTTCCCTTGGAGAAGTTGACTTCATGCTCACTATGGCCATCATCTTCACTAGAGGAGGAGGGAGAAGTTTGGAAGTAAGTTGTTGTTGAAGAACGACAACCTCCACTTGAGCTTTGAAGGCACTATCTTAGATCTTCCTTGATTCTTTTTTTTTGTTGCTTTGCTTCCTCTTCTTGCTTGTCAAGTCTTGGTTCATGAGCTTGTAGATTGACAATAAGCTCATCGGCTGGAAGATCACCAAGACTTCTTACTTCTTCTATGGAAGTCATCTTTGACTCCCATCTCTTTGGAAGAGACCTTAGGATCTTTCAGTTGAATGCTCCTCTATCCAAATTATGTCCCAAAATAGTTAGGTCGTTGATGATGATGTTGAGTCTAGAATACATATCTCGACAACTCCTTTCTTTTCCATCTTGAAGTTTTCTAGGAGGCCGTTTAACATGTAGATCGTTGCCTCCACTTATTTTGTGCCTTCATAAGTGATGCTCAACTTGACCCATATCTCATAGGTTGTGTCTCATGAGGAGATACGGTTGAACTCGGAAGGAATGAGGGTTGCATAGAGAATGCTAATTGCTTTTTGGCATTGAGTTGTGCCACCTTTAGAGCTGCTTCATCCCAAGGACGTACAACTCCGGCCGACCCATTGTAGGGTGCAATCATCACTTTTCACATGTCAAAATTCATTCCTTGAATGTATAACTACATCCCCCTCTTTCAATAGAGGAAGTTGGTGCCGTCAAAAACCGGGGGCGCATGAAGAAGTCTCGCTCTAGGTTGAGGGAACCAAGTAGGTTCTCACCCATCTTTTCGTCTCATAGGAGAGTTGTTGGAGAAGATCCTTGCTTTGATACCACTTGTTGGATCTAGGACTCTAGAGGGGGGGTGAATAGAGCTATCTAAGAACTAGTCGTCCACCTCACAATAGGTCTTACCCACTCTTGCAACCACCTCGATTCATTCTCCTAGGACATCTCCTCCTTACAACAAGTCTTCAACCTTGATGATTTATCCACCAAGCTCCTTGGATCTTCCGCCTTGTCCTTCTCTTTCACTTGGAGAAGATGTTCACACCTTCTCCAACTGTGAAAAAGAAGAACAACTCCTTTACTTGGAGAAGATATGGTGTGTTGGACACAGTGTGTGCAGAAGAAAACACGACGTGTCTGGTAGCAGCAGTAGTAATTCACCGAAAAGACACAATGCGTGCAAAAAGAGACATAGGGTGTGTACCCGTTGTGCATGGTGATATCTGGCAGCAACAATAGGTAACTCGCTGGGGTGATATGGTGTGTTGGATAGATAACGACGTATCCACGTCGTGCAGTACGGCCGCGCTGCAGCAGAAAGGTCATAAAGGGACGTAAAATAGATGACAAACACTATGGTTTACCAAGAAGAAGAATAATATGTTGGATAGATCCAATCATATCAATAATAAGATGGATAGATCCCTATAATAGGTAGTCATGGATGACCACATAGATTTGCCGAATGGTTCCAAATAGCAGTCTTTAGGGCATAAGACCATTAAAAAGACCCTCGGCCATATCTCTAGAAGCTCATGTTGGAGAGGAAGATAGGATTAGAGAGGGGAGTATATCCCCTAAGATATGATCAGGAGCAATAGTGAAGCGGCAGCGGCGGCAGCTGGTGAAGGGAAAGAGAGAGAGAGATGGCATTTGGTAGGTATATTTTGGGGGAAAGCCTTACCGCCTTGATTAATTCTGCACCCCATCCAGTAATCCACTACTCGTCCTATTGAGATGCTCAACGACATTTTCCATTTCGATTTTTGACTCTGTAAATCAGATGGTATTTGGTAGGTATCTACTTATACCTATGAATAAGAGCAATGCACCTGCCAGCTATTCCAGGTGCTTGCTTTTTATTCCAGCCATTTGCTTTTTTCGTCTATTTACTGACGCGCGTATGAACAAGAGCACTGAAATTTGACACCCACTTATTCATAGGTAAGTAGACTTTTTATTCCAGCTGCTTGCTTTTTTCGTGCGTATGAATAAGAGCACTGAATTTTGACACCTTCACAACCGGTTTATCGTAGGCTTGCCAGTACCTGCTATTGGTCATCAGCAAATAAAGGACTCTTGCGGGCCGTAAATTTTCACAAAACTGTGATTGTTCCTGTTCAGGCGGTGCATTTTCCGTGTGGGATCACTGAGTGTCGACGGTGCTGTTTTGCTTGTGGGGTCACGAAAAGGTAGCTTCGTAATTGTAGCAGCCGATAAGAGTAGTGCACCTGCCCGTTATTCCAAGTGCTTGCTTTTTTCGTCTATTTACTATCACGTCTTTTTATCGTAGGCTTGCCAGCACCTGGTGTTGGATACATATTGGTATTCGTCATCAGCAAATAAAGGACTCTTGCGGGCTGTAAATTTTCACAAAACTGTGATTGTTCCTATTCAGGCAGTGCGTTTTCCGTGTGGGGTCACAGAGTGTCGACGGTGCTGTCTTGCTTGTGGGATCACGAAAAGGTAGCTTCGTAATTATAGCAGCCGAAGCCAGAGGTCACGCGGCGTCCAGGTTAGTGGAAAGTACTTCATTACTGAGCCCTGACCTGAGGGAAGTCTCCGCTACGACCCTCCAACCGTACGACGTAGATGAGTGACTCCCCCTCTGGAATGTTAGAGAATATAGGAGAGAAGATATAGTCCTGCTGAAGCTTCCGGGGATAAGTCCTGCCAATTGCAGGCTATCCATCCACATATTTTTACAAAGACATTAGTGGGGGGCTATACGCTTGCCGGCTTGGGGCGATGAAGGATTTAAACGTGGTTTGTGTGGTATTTTTTTATCCCTATCTGTTCAAGACGGTTCCTATAGAGAGGGTAACAACGTAACGTTTCGGTGTATCCGGCCAGTGATGCTCATCTAATACTGCTTTTTTTCATCTCAGCCAAATCCGACAGTGCTGCCTCCACAGCTATCGGGACAGTGGGTGACTATGGTCTATTGTCAATGTGTGAATCCGACAATGTCCGCAGAACGGGTGAAACAAGGACGAAAATTATACGGGTTTCTCTGGTATACAGAGAAACAGGGTATGGAATAGTGCTTTACTAGAGGAACATTACTGTTGACATTGCTTTCTGGAATATATGTTTTGCGGTCTCATACAATGCTCTATTTTCCTTGCCCATCAATTATAACAGTATATAATTTGGACTTTTTATATTTAATTTTCTGATTACGTTCCATGTTCATGTATCTATTTAAATTGTAATATTTTTTTTCTGCTAATTTTTTTCTACCTTCATTTTTCATTATATTACACGTTCATGACCTGTATTTTTTGTGTGAATATTGTAATCATCAACAGCTGAACATAGTTGCCAAAGGTTTTATTATCGGCATACTTAGATATGCTTCCATAAATAATAGTTACAGTGGGAAGGACATGTAATGGTTCTCATGACATGATGTCGTAACTATATAAACATGTCTTACCTGCAGTCATGACATGGGATGGGGACGTCGTCATTGTATGGTCAACGATAATAGATATACTTTTTAATAGCTTATTAATGTAGTGTAGACCGGTTTTGGTTCGTATAGTACGCGTCTTGCAAACATATATGAAAATAATTATATTTAAATATCTGTATCAGTTGCAGGCAACTTCCAAAAGTTGTAGTAAGTTGTTTTTTATTATAAAAAATAATAATCTTAGTAGCTTAGATGGATTAATATTTTGACAATATGCAAATATGTAAATGTTATAATATTTAGTTATATTATTATTTTGGTATAGGTTAATGGCAAGGACGTATTACAACAAGGCGATTATGACTATCCGTGTAAAAGGAAAAGGAAGAATCCCTATCGGAGAATACATAAAAATGAAACGGTCGGAGAAAATAAAGAAAATAGTTGAACTTGAACAGAAGTTAAAAGAAGCAAAAGACTTATATTATAAAGTGCGATATAAAGAAGAAGTAGCGGATAATTTCTCAAAGATTTCAACATAAATGTTGAGAGATGAAATGTCACTTCGATAGTTAGAATCTCAATGTACATATCGTACCATGCATGCAAAGACCTTGGAAACTTTATGAATACCTTTTTGATGTAAAAAGTCTCTGTTTATGTGAGTTGTTAGGAGATGTGATGGTTTGAAGTTTTATATGTGCCTTTTGTTGGGAGATGTGATGTGACTGTTATAGTTAAAGTGTTTAATTTAATGTACAGTAGTACGTACATACCAACCTAGGAGACTTTCAAATGTGACTTTTTCTTGTGAAAAATACACATAATGTATCTACTTAGTTCATTTTTATCGTTGTATGCAAAGTTATTATTGATAAAAATTAAAGAAAGATATCTTAAAGTAATATTTCATGGTTTACACCCACGTTGCATCTAAAATTTCTTAGATGCTTTAAAAAAATAAAAAAAATATTTTTTAATTTAGCATCAATAAATTTTTATACATTTTGTTATTTGCTTTTGCATACAATCATAACCGTATTTTACATTTTGATTTTGTTTACAATGACTAATATTTCATTTAATTTTCTTTGCTGTTCGTGTCTATTATGTTTCTCAGATTTTGTAACACTTATTATTTTCTATTATAAATAATTCCTAAAAATATAATTAATAAGATGAATTTTGAATAATTTATATAGGATGAAATATTCAAATCTACCGAAGGAAAAGAAGGAAATGATACGGAAAAAACAAAGAGAATATTATGCCAACCTCTCCGAAGATAAAAAGATAGCAAAGTTTGAAAAAAGTAGACAAAATTATGCCAAAAGAAAATTAGAAAAAATCAATGAAACTTTGGAAGACAAAAATCTGGAAAGAAGAAATATTAATGATTCTATCTATGATCATGTCATGCAACCAGAAACTGTTACTACATGGGAAGTTGGGTCTACATCGAGTGCTAAGGAAACAACTTATGTTCCCTCATGTTCATCACATATGAAAAAGAAGAGTGCTTATATGATGAAAAGATTCATAATGGATTTATCAATACCTAAAGAGCCATATATACTTCTTAGCTGCACAAACTGTGTACATTGTCATGCAAAAAGATTTTCATATGACGTGAAAACATTTTGTTGCTATGATGGAGAAATTTCTTTAGTAACAAATATCACCCCATCAGAATTATACTATCTATATTCATCATTGGACAAAGAGGCTATTCACTTTAGACAATGCATCAGAACATACAACAACACCTTTGCTTTTACATCTATAGGTGTGAATGAAGATAGAACACTTTCAAAGAGAAACAAAGGGATATACACCTTCAAGGTGCAAGGACAAATATATCATTTCATAAACAGAATAATACCCGAAGATGGAAACCCATCACATCTACAATTATACTTTTATGACACTGATCATGAGTTAGAAAACAAACTGCATCAATCATCAAGATTAAAGGAGGGTGTAGTTAGAAGATTGATTACTATACTACATAGTAATCCATACTCAAAGTTTTTTCAGAATTTAAGGAATTTGTGAATAATGTAGTAGCTGTCATACCTACATAGTACTCCAGGTTTCACATATTTTTTGTGATGTGTTATGTTTTTTAGGTGTCTTTATGAAGTGTTATGAACATATGACCAATACATCAGCCATCATACCTACAAAGTATTCTAGATTTTACATATTTTTTGTGAGGTGTTGTATGCCGACCATCATAAGTTATGCACGTGCTAGCACGTGCACACTGCTAGTACTATAAAAATTGCATATATTCTTCTTGTAATGACTCAAAGCCTCAAGCCCTTTAGCAGGCAGTGTCAGTGTAGATAATTTGTGACTAAATCTAAAGTTGGTGAGAAATTTTTTATTCTTGCATCAACTACTTGCTGCAGCTGTCAGTAATCAGAAAGGTTTCTGGACTTGGCCACTTGGGCGGCTGTTCCTAGGTGATGAGCATGCAGTTCCTCAGCTTCCTCGTCACCTGAGACAAATACTGCAATTTCACTTGAGGCACACATGTTACTTCTCATAGCATTCCATGTTTGGCATAATCAACCGTAATTTTATTGCGACAGCTGGCTGTGAGATAATCATATAAATTTATTGACGCACACATGTGTAGTTTCACCATACATATCTCCAGAAACTTTTTTACTTGAACAGGAGGCGTATCTAATGATTAAAGGGACAGTTCTCTTCCTTTAGCAACCGCCACCTGCATGCCTAATCACCCCCTGGTTGTCTTACGATATTTGTCTCATTTCGAGACAATACAGGAAGACGTCAGTACTTCATACGAAGCACTACATTATTAATTGATATAATAACGTAGTCGATTATTTAGGCACTAAACGGCACTATTTCAAATATTCATGTGTTATTGAGATATTATTATTGTTTTTGTTTTTGCAAGAACGGGTATCAAGCAATATGTTTGTGTTAGTTGTACAATGCTCTTCTATTTTTTGATAAGGTTCTGTTGGATGTTGCAGGTTTCTGCAGATTCTCCTGGTGGTCGAGCAACTCAAGACATGAATTACATTAGGTTGAGAGTTGGGAGTGTGAGCTAGAAGATATTAAGTGTTCCACTGTATAATTTACAAGAGCAGACACATGTCGTAACGTCAACTACCTTTTTCTTATTGGGATTACATTGCTTATATTAACTACAATCAGAGTTTAATTTTGTCTTGTTGATGTGTTTATTGATGTAGGATGAGGTTTGATTAATCATTATTGACTTTCTGTGAGCTTGTTCATGTCAGTGTATTGGATTGTCTGTCTTTTTGGCCACCTCGGAAGTATGTCAGATTTTTGTATGTAGTGATATTTGTATGCATGTGTTTGCATATCTTGTACTGGAAATATATAAATATATCAATAACACTCAAAATTATATTATCTAAGAAAGCTAGTGGAAGAGGCTAAATGCATTTATTTCTGTTATATTCTGAAATTATAGATTGATTCTTAGTGCACTACATTTTTTTCTTTATTTTTTAAAATTGTAAAATGTAGAAGGAAACTTATTAATAATATATAAGATGGGCTCAATGGGAACTTGGCGACTTTCTTTTCATAGGAGGTCTGCTTGCTTCCCAATATGAGTGTTGAATGCCTCTTTGATTGCTTGATCTCAAAACCTCTCACCTGCTATCACTATTCTCCTTATTCTCGTCAACCAGCAACACAATTTAACGTAATGTTTTCTATTATTTTTGAAATTGTAAATTGATCCTATGTGTATGCTAAATTTATGTCTTTACTTTTTAAGATTATGTATAGGAGAATCAACCCTACCATGGAGGGATGAATGTATTTTATTTTATTTTTTGGAGATATAAATTGGTCCTTGTTTGTATTTTATAAAATGATATATTATATCAAGAGACTTATCTAGAATATATAAAAAAGTTTGTGGAGAGGGCTAAATGAAATTTCAACATTATTTTTGAAACATACAATGCACTTGGTGAATTTGCTACACCTTTTTAAAATTTATAAAATTATATATTGTATAAGGAGACTTATCTATATTATATACTGTCTAGGAGTTGAATGTAATTTTCTTTATTATTTTGTAAAATTACAAATTGGTCTTGGTGTACATACCACTTTTCTCGTCATTTTTTGAAATTTTAAATTGAACTGGATGACTCATCTATATTGCATAAAAAAGTCAGCTTGTATGCCAGCATTCTTCCCACACTTGATGAAAGAGAATTAACTGAGCTTTCGGGGATGGATTCTGTCCCTTGACACCTTCCCTCGGTGCCTCCCAACCCTTTTCATCGTCAAATGCTACATTTTCCATTAAATTTTGGAATTATAAATTTGTCTCATTTGAAATTGTCTTTGGCAGTTGTTGAACTTCAAATTTCCAACATGCGACTCCACACAATTATACTCAACTTATTCGTTGTGGACAGTTCTACGACTCCACACAATTATACACAACTTATTCGCTGTGGACAGTTCATTCCTCTGCTACACGCTTTTGATCTCTATGGATTCATGGATTGATCAGAACCAACACCAACTCAGTTTGTTCATGCAATAATTTTTTCTTTACTTTTAAAATAGTATGTTGTATTAGGAGACAACAATACTATATAAGAAAGCCTATTGAGGGAGTTGAATGTAATTTTTTTTTGTAACTACTAATTGGCCCATGTATATTAATATATGTTCCTACATATTTAGTACGTCTTCTTTTATTAATTCTTAAATTTAACCTATATATTACTTATTATAGTCTACTATGGCACATGTGTCCATACTAGTAGTTGAAAAGGTGTACGATATTTTTTGACACTTTATGTACCGTTCATCCATGTTGTGCATAAGCCATCAAGCAAAAAGAAATGCAAAACACTACGCTAATAACTGTGAATAACTTATGTTTTACACAAAAATGTGTGATATTTAAATACTATACTCACTAAATTGCGTAGATAAAAAGCGTAAATTCTTTAAGATAGCACACCAAAAGTAGATAAAAGGTGTGAGTAATCTTATATTTCACCTAATAATATGTGGATAGTAAAGCACGGGAGATTTGATTTTAAGTAAAAATGTGTGAAAAAAAGTGTGGATAATACTAGCACCACATAAGTGTGTGCCTAAAAGGAGTGGATTGTCCTTTACATTTTGACTCTTTATGCATGTAGTCAACGTGGACTTCATTTGTTTTCATGCTTTTTAGAGTGGATAAATCTTACTATAAGCGCAAGGAGACTCAAAAATTTTTAGTGAATACATATCTCCAGATTGGGCAAATAAACCACATGAGACACGTCACTCTTTTGCAAACAAGCAACTCCACCGAATACAACAACTACATGAACTCTACTTTAAAAAATGACTTCTATTTTACACATATAGATGTCTACCTCTGTTTTCTTCTGCTTTTCACACTTTTTTCATCTCGTGTCAGGAGATTTATTTCTTCGTTTCTTGTTGGACATGTGCTTGTGCTACTTGTCATGTTAGGAAAGTTCTATTTTAATTTTGTTTCCGCTATTGAAATTAAGCCATATAGCCTAGAATAAATTTAATGGAAGGCCTTCATTATATCTCAAGTGACCTTACTGGTCCTCATAACCTCGCAAATCTTGTATTGAATTGTAATATCACTGGTTCTCACATATTTTTTTGGAACCAAACTTAATTTTTATTATGGCAGACTAAACAATGTTAATATTGAACTAAACTGCTACATTAACGTATCATTGTGCAACAAGTTCTAGGTATTTCCTTATGTGGAAATCAGAGTCAGTTCACAATTTTTACGTGGAAGTTGAAATCCTAACATTGGTTATTGCTTGACTTGCAAATTTTCTTTACCATTTCCTTTGATAGTTACTTTCTTTGCAGGCTGCAAACTATCTGAACATTAAAACCCTCCTTGACTCGACTTGCCAGACTTGGCAACCATGACCAAAGGTAGAACCCCGAAACATGTCAGTCTTTCAACCTTTGGATCTATTTCACTCCGGAGGACGTGTGTAGCATCCCAAATTTTGTGAAAGGATCTTGGTTCAAGTTTGGGTTGAATTATATGCTTTAATAATAAAATTTATAAACCTAAGGATATTTATGTAAAATTCTAGCTTAATAGCATAATCCTCATTAGTACATCAAACTAAGAGGAGTTTTAGGCTAATTAAGATATGTTTCGGTATTGCCTCTATTTTTAGGATGCTTGAATTTATTTTGTTATTAAATATAATAGAAGGTAATTTTGAATGTTAAGGATAATGATTTAAGGATGGTTTTGATAATATTTTGAATTATAAAGGTTTTATTGATCTCAAATTAAGAAGGTTGATCCATAATGACAAGCAATGTTTGATTTACCAAATTTTGTACATAAATCACCATCCTACATTTTAATAGGGATTATTGAAGTGTAAATTACATTAATCAGTTTAATGCTCATATCGAGAATCTAAAGTAATAATAATCATCTTAGCACATTAATAAGCATACATTGAAATTATTAGGTTTGGATGATCATAACTATTCAAATAAATTTTAGATAGAAAAAGACAATGTTTAACCTTTATGTGCCAAGATATGAAATTAATATAGTCAATTTATATGATTTCAGCTAAGATGGACTGAATTTTGGTTGTAACACAATTTTCTCACAAGTTTCATAGTACACAAATCATTTGTCAACTGTTAGATGGAGATGTGAGGGACAAGCCCTCACCTTCATGGTGGGGTAAAGAGTCTAGAGGGAACAAAAAGCTCGATAGGTTAGACTCCAATCTCCACCAGATTTCTCACAATCTAGTCATCCTTGATGTAAACTAGGATTCCGAATGGAATCTGGAGATGATCCCATGCTATATAAACCCATTTTTGAACCCTAGTTTGTAATTTTTTTATGAAAACACTCTACTCACATTCTTTGCCACTCACTGGCGTCAACTTGAGACAGGAGGGTTGGCCTTAAAAGTGGTGAAGGTTGATCCTTAAAGCTTCTATATACCTAAGTCGGTCTCCTCATCCTTCGGGTTGAATTGGTCATCACCTAAGAAGCCACCCAAACTCAAGCATCCTTCTCAACGACGTCAACCTAGACAAGGTGTTATCGATGGTTGTTGCCAAATAGATTTACATGTAAGCATCCTTGGCTTGTATTTATCATTTTCATGTGTCCCTAATCATTATGTTTTGCCCATGTATTGGGTCCATGAACTTTGGTCGTTTCACCAAAGATGGTGATGTTTTAGTCAAGCTCATTCCATAGTCTCCTCGTGGTTTCACTGTCTCACACCAAGTAGAATATTTGAAGATCTTTTTTCATTAACTTGCACGCCTAGGTCCGGTCAGGCTGATTTTTGAGTTTGGAGTTAGATCCCAAGTTTCCAACAATGGCATAAATGAAGGGAAGAAGGGGGGACTCTGACAATCTTCTGACTTGATGTTTGATTCTTTGACTCCGCTTAGCCCTCGCAAAGTTGGTTTAAGGAAAAAAAATCTTACTTTTTCACTTGGATCAACAACCTCGCTATCCTTATCTCTTACTCGCATGGAAGCAACATGGGCCTAGAGCCCCTCTGTTCCTAGAAACATCACTGAAGAGTCCCCAGGGACAGAGCGATATAAAGATCCTCCGAGCATAATGTTTTGTGAAAGCAAAGTTACTCCTCAAGCTTTGATCAAAGGCCTACGCTCAAGGGCTATTCTCGTGCCATTATTTGAAAGAGAAGAAGCCATGAATGAGAATGACCTCACTTCCTCTATTTTTTCATGGTCTTATCATCCTACCTAGGGTATTATAGAAATTGACACTTCATTTCATTTATCAATCACACATTGATTTATTGGCTATGTTTGCCCACGTCATGCATATAGTTGGAAACTAAGGAGGAGGGAAAAAATAGACTTTGCATCTTATTGTGAACCAATATTCGAATAGTTATTTTAATATATTATCTCGCTCATGATTGGTTGTTTTGGGTTTAATGAATGCATAAAAAATAATCTAGAGCTCAGATGAAGATCACCCATGTATGAATTTTGTTCAATTTTGAGATCTAGATAATGGTCTAGGTGTTAGGACCTATTTTGGGTTGGCTTTCATGAAGCATCATATTTCATGTAATTAGGGTTTAGAAACTTGATTAAGAAACTTTGGGATTTATTACACATTGATTAGGAGATGGTGTCACAGATATCTTAGGTGATTTGTTCCTATTAAACTAAGTGATCCATGCCAATGAGTATGTAGTATCAATAGTTCTTTGTATGTTTACTTGTTTAGGTTGTTACATATGATGTTAGATGATTTGTGTGGTTTTATGTTCAAACACTACTAAAGATCCGT
This sequence comes from Alisma plantago-aquatica, assembly GCA_963693085.1. NCBI lineage: Eukaryota > Viridiplantae > Streptophyta > Magnoliopsida > Alismatales > Alismataceae > Alisma > Alisma plantago-aquatica. The sequence continues at coordinate 1,053,371,431 of OY856411.1, read as the reverse complement.
CCTTTGGCATCGGTTATTTAAGCCCTTTTAGCGACGGTTTCCAAGCGACGCCTATGTGGGCGCCGCTAAAAGTCGAACCCTTTCGGCGTCGGTTTTCCAACCGACGCTAAAATGCTTCGCGCCACCGAAAATGCACCAGTAGGGCCCCCATCGACGTCGATTATATGTAACTAAACCGACGCTATAATCATCCGCACCACAAAAAGGGCACCATCTAGGACACTATCGACGTCAGTTTTCTACTAATAACCGACGCCATATCACCTGCCGCCACGGCCGTGCTGGCCAGCACGATGTCGATGTTCTACTAATAACCGACGCCATATCACCTGCTACCGCGGCTGTGCTGTCTGGCAACATTAGGCGGTGACTTTTTGCTATTAACCGACGTTGTAAGCCTTTGTTGACGGTTTTAGACAAATAACTGATGCCTATGGTTTAATTTTTTTCTCATATCAGTTTGCAGGCCTGCTGTGGCTGGTCAGCAGGATGTAGAAACTTACAGTTCAGTTGTGAATTGTAGGTTTACGACATCCATTGATATCAGCCAACGAACAGGCCACAAACCTGCAAAATCAACAAATATTCTTTTCACACATTCACACATAGATCGATACATTCAGACATCAATTCAATTTTCACATTCACACATGTAGAAACATTCAAATACATGTAGAAATATTTAGACATGTATAAACACATGTATAAACATTCATTTACAAAATATCATTCATCATCGCTATCAGCATCCCAATTATATCTTACAGTCCCCACTGCTTGTATGGCTCTTGCCCATTCTTCTCTTACGTCATTTAATACTTCCATCGTATATGGAGCATGTACATCTTTTAAGGCTTTACCTGTAGTGGGGTCAGTTTTAAACACCTTCTAAGAGAATGATGTATATATAAGTAATAATAAAAAATAAGATTGATGTATTTCATACTATCTAATGAGACTATATATAATACCTTAGGTATGGCATTGATTTCATCTACATGTTTGATAATCATGTCCATAAACCACATCACATAGTATGTACATGCCCAGCCGTTGTCTTGTGTAGCACACTATAAAATGGATAGAAAATATCATAAAATAAAAATAAGCACAGTTCACATAAATAACATATACATTGGAGTCAAGAACTTACTTTCATGTTCTCCCAAATTATTGGCTGGTTCTTTTTACTGAGGACCTTTCCTCCAGCCTTTTTGAACGCATCTAAACCCCTACATGTTAATGTAATATAGTAAATTGCATAATTAAATAGTAATGTAATAACAGATGTTAACGTATATAAAAATGAAATATTTCTCACCAGAATAATGTCATTCTCATTACGTGTCCAATTGTTGGATTCAATGTACTCCCCGCAGGATCTAGATAATAGACAGTGAACGTCCCGGGGAGAATAACTAGTAACTCCAAATGCTTAGCGCTAGAGGTAAAAAAGTAAAAAATTAGTAACTCAAAATCCACAATAAAAAAATAATTTTCTTAAGTCCAAATTATAAGCAAACTTACTTCACATTGAATGGAGCTATTATTATCGTCTTCTTTTTTTGACCGAAAATTGTAAAAGCATCACAACAATATTGTTGAACGCTATCAGGGTCTGTAGCTACCAGACTAATCAATGTTGGAATAAAAAATCCTACATGTTCAAATCCAAATTGTTTACATTAAATTTTGACTAAGTAGCTGCAAAACATGTATTACGTATGCACTAATATATAAGGAACCAGATCACCAGATCCTACAAAAGGTATATGGATGTATAAACAAGATCTCACCTTATCCATGCCTCTATCATTGATGTATTCAGGCAATCATAGATAAACAACTCAATAATATCTTATATAAATAGAGAGCTTTCATATGATTGACCTACATAATCCGCTTTTAAAGAAACAACTATAGGGCAATGTATATTATGTGCATGTAGCCATACTTCCATTCCCTTACAAGTAGGACCTAATGGGAATTTTAGGTCAGTTGGAACCCAACTTGATAATGCAGGAAGTGGAGGTGGAGGCCTAGATTGTAACATCTCTGACCTGGGTTATACTTTAACCCTAGATGTTTTGTTTAATAAAGTTAATTATATGCTTGCTCTTATCTCTTGAAAAGTAATTAAGGCTCAATAGGAGCTTATGTTTCAATTTTAGTCCTTTTTGAATAATGTGAAAACAATGTTTCGCTTGTTTTGGAATAAAGTGCAAATTACCCAAGTTGAGGGGTTAACTTGCAAATGTTACATGGTAAAATGTTCCTCAAGTGTTGAAGCATCATAAGAATGAAAATGATGCAGAGTTATGGCTTGTGGTAGCCTGAGTACCAAGAAAGAGCTTGTATGGTTGTGCATTAAAACCTAGTTTTGGTGTAATGTGCAATTTACCCAAAAATTAGGGTTCAATATGCAAAATATCACTTCTAAAGAGTACCTAATATTTCTTGGTATTAATTAGAGACATGAAAATTAGACGGGCGTCTCATTTGAATCACTTTGGAGGAGAGAGAATCTTGATATTAAAATAATCAAGATTTAAGCATAATTGAAACCCTAATTCAATTTGATGCAAAAATAAATATATTAATTGAGTTGCCCGTCAATAAAAAATGTGATGGTTGAAATTACATAAGTATGGACGTTCTTGTGCCTTGCAAAGCCAACGAAATATCTAAAGTGAGTGGAGAGCCCACTCACATTAGTAAAAGGAAAAGTAATATCCACTCAATTTTGGATATTATTATTATAATAGTTAAGGTGCTTAAATTGCTTTCTTTTAATTCATGGATAATGAAGAGGAATTACAAGGTGGGGGAGATGTCTTCGTATGAAAGGGATGAAGGGGAGTATGTGGCACCAATTTTGGGAGTTAAAGGATTTTTATAACACTTTCTCTCTCATTGAAATTCCCTTATATACATCTCATTTTCAACCCACATGAAAGGCTTTTTCGATCCCTCTTTCTTTCCTTGCTTTTTCCATGCACAAGGGAGCTTAGGAGCAATAGGAGGACGTGCCCCAACCTGTATCTAAGCTCCATAGTCATCTTCAACCTTGATTTCATGGTGGAAATCAAAATTTCATGCTTAATTTCTTCTTTTCTCCATTCAATCTTCAACCTTAGCCATTCATTTCACTCAAAAGACTTGAGGATGAGCCTTTGGAAGATGAGGAAGCTTCATCCACCATTAAGAACATGAAGCTTGAAGCTTGGATTCAATTTTGAAGTCGGGTTATATAACTTGAACCCTTAAACATTGTTATTGATTTCATTCCTTTATCATATGTTGATTTCTCCTTTGCTTTCAGATTTCCTTTTGATTGGTTGTTGAATTCACCACAAAAATCACAATGGATTTCGAAGTTTTCAAGCTTGAAGATGATGATGTCATCTTAAGCACACACCTCAACATAGAACATCTGCAAACGGTTTTGCTTTTTGGTGATCAAACGGTCTCAAGACCGTTTGAGGTCAAGAGGACTCAAACCATTTGAAGGTTAAATTTTGATGTGGTTGGATGATAATCCAATGGTACCTATTTATTGAATTTTAAAAGGTTCCATGTATGTATGATCCACCAATTGCAAACCCTAAACGATTGAATTGATTGAAACCCTAGTTGAGGGAATCGATTTCAAGGTTGATTGACCCAAACGGTCTCAAGACCGTTTGGAGGTCAATGGTTTATTGTGGTGGATGGTTGGAGATCCAAGGGCTACAATCTGATGTACTTTCAATAGTTCAATTGATGGATGGTTCAATAAGTACAAATACTAAATCGATTTGACATTAGAAACCTTAATTGGTCCAATCGGTTTTGAGGTGGTTTGGACCAAACGGTCTCAAAATAGTTTGAGATCAAACGGTCTCAAACTATTTGAATTGTCCAATCGGTTTCAATATTCAATCGGTTTCAATGTTGGGTTGTCCATTCAGTTTCAAATCAATGGTTGATGATTTGGTTTAAAGACCGAATGGATGGATTCGGTTTCAAGACTGAATGGAGGGATTCAGTTTCAAGACGGAATGCTTGATTCAGTTTCAAGACTGAATGGGTTGATTTGGTTTCATAATCAATTGATGATGATTCGGTTTCAAAACTGAATGGATTGATTCGATTTACAATTGGTCAAGACCGTTTGAAAGGTTGATCAAGACCATTTGGAGGTGTGGATTCAAACCGTTTGAAGGTTTATTAGTCAAAACTGTTGAAGGTTCAATTGATCTCAGAACTACATGAGTACTATTAAAGTAACTCAAGATTGATTATAATGAAAGTACCTCTAAAGCACCTAGGTGAATGAGTACACTTGGAGTGATTGTCATTTGATGCCTATGAATATGATGAATTTAATACACCATAATAATCGTAGGTGTAGGTATCTTAGTGAAAGGTTGAGCCAACTTAAAGAAGTATGGATTAATCGACATCCTAGAGAGGATGAGAGAGAGGGAAACTCATACTTGAATAATCAATATGCAATGTGCAACATTGACACCTTTAATAGGTGTAGGGTATGAATTAGGGTTTGATCCATGATGATGAGATCATGAAACCCTAATTGAGAATGTTGATGAACCCTAAACCCTAATTCAGGGTAATTTAACAAAAAACCCTAATTTAAGAGGATGCTTCATGAAAACCCTAATTTCGGGTAAAGTTACATGAATCCCTAATTTTGGGGAAACATTATAAGAAAACCTTAATTCAAGGTAAGGATGTAATGTGAAACCCTGCTACATGATAATGTGATATGAAACCCTAATCCAGGGTGATGCTACGTATTATGAAACCTTAATTTGAAATCCTATCTCTAATTTGTGTAAGAGGATGAGTAACCTTGATTGATATGAATTGGGAAACCCTAACCCTAATAAGGGTATAAGTGGCGTTACTTTGTATAGCATGGTGCTAAAATGTGATTGATATAACTGTTATCAAGTGTACTAACCATGTAGGTATCATGAGATGATGAGCATAGCCAGGTATGAGCTATGATGTTTCATTTATTATTATTAATGGGCCTTGTGAGCCATAACATACTTTGTTGCCTAGTGAGTGGTAACAAGAGATGAAATGGGCTTTATGAGCCATGTGAGATGCTTATGTAGCAAGTATCATGTTTACGTTGGTCAAATGACCTGAAGGTATTAGTTACCTGATAAATAGTAACAATTGTTTTATGTTGAACTGAGGGTTTGAATACCCATTTTCTATAATCATAATGGTGAGTTTATTAAGGGATGAGAATACCCCTGATGAGATGAGGGATTGAGATCCCAATGCTTTATTAAAGGATTGAACAGTACTTGATGGAAGTATTACATATTCTTTCTAGCAACTAATATAATAACTGATGTTTGGAAACTTGTTGATGCTAAAAGAATATGGTAATACACTTAATTAATCAAGTGATAACATATAATGTAGTTGCCCTGAGCACAGATCCATCAATGTTAGAATTTTTTGAATGGTGAAACGAGTTAAACTTGGAGTGCTTATTTTTGAATATGTGGGGGTAATTGGGCAATTATATCCTCATTCCCCATAGGAATGGATGTGGGCTATATCCTATGTATCGGATTGATTACGGACCATACCCCAGTATGAGTATGGCTACGGGCCATGACTCCATGATATGATACAAGGCATTGGCTACGGACCATAACCCTGAAGAGAGTATATGCTGCTGGCTATAACTCTATAGCGAAGATGCCAATATACCCTGGCAAGCTAATTGCAGTTTGACACATGATGTCTCTGCTGAATAATCTCATACTGACCGAGAAGGATGAGGTCTTGGAGTCCGACTCTTCCATTGACCTTGTGTGGTACCGATGTTTTCCGTAATCATGGTTGGTTGGAGTATGAGCGGTATACCTCATCTTCTCAGGTCTTATGTATGATTGTAAAAATTAATCATCCATGTAGCGTATTTGCTTAAGGTTAAAATATGAAAATCATTGGTTGAAGTTATTTTGCTTAGCATATCCTAGATGGATAAATATTATACATGTTCTTCATATTCCTTATTAAATAAATAATATGTTGTTGTATCAGTCATAGCAGAAATGCTTTGAAAATAAATATTTCTCTAATATGTTTAGACAATAAATTAACCACTATTAAACATTTATGATTCCTCTATTCAGTTTTATCTTATTAAACTACAATAATAATGTTTCTGGTGGAGAGTTATATCTCTCGCTGGGACAATTTCAATTGTCTCACCCCCGTGGGATCCAACTTTTTAGGTAGACGCGGAGAAAGAGGCAGAAACCCTATGGTAGGAGAAGAGCAGCAATAGCAGGGACAACAGTGAATTCTCAGGTGGAGACACTGGCTGAGATGTTTTATATATAGAGTCATATGTGTCGTCTCTATACTCTCAGGTTCTCAGAGTCAGTAGTTAGTTTAATAAATCAATCTGGGATTTTGGCTTGATGCCTCGAGGTTCTTATGCTGCCTATGTACAGTTTTAACAGGGCAGTTGATGTATGTGATCCTCGAGAAGAGATGGTACAAGATATGTACTTGTGAACCAGAATGTAATTGAATTACTTTGGTTCTTTTTGAAAGAGTTTTCTAATGTATGGATCTCTTTGTAAATGGTTTTAATTTTTAGTGATTTTTAGTAATTCTGCTGCTTAGGTTTAATTCCGTAATTAATTATTGTGGCGGTCTGATTTGGTATCGGGTCATCTCAGTTTAGTGGTATCAGAGCTCTAGGTTCACTGAGTCTACAAAGACATATGATTAAGGATGTTGAGTCTGTTCTAGTGTCTTCCAGTTTATCTGATAGTGACTTCTGCTCATATAGAAGGAAAAGAAGAACTTGAAGATGTCTGGATCACACGAAGAACATGCTGCTGATAGCAGCGTTGCTGCACCAGGAGGAGGTGCAAGGGACCGGGCTAGGGAGGAACAAGCACCTGAACATCCCCAGTTTGACCCAGCCATGATAGAGAACCCAGCTTTCCATGCTCTGTTTGGGCAGTTCATGGCAACCATGACGCATATGGCAGACAAGATGCCACCACCTGCACCTAGGGCGCCAGCCCATAATGAGGGACAGGGAGCTGGCAAGACTTTTGAGAGGCTTCGTCGGGTGGGAGCCAGTGAGTATGCTGGTACAGCTAACCCAGCAGATGCCGACTTATGGTTGACTGAGCTGGAGAAGGCTTTCAGAATCCTCAATATCCCGGAAGCCGAAAAGGTGAGATATGTAGTGTACCTTTTACAAGGGAGTGATGGTCACTGGTGGACAATAGAAGAGGGCAAGAGGCCAGGTGTCGAGGTCGGATGGGAAGAATTATGACGAGCATTCGTCACTAGATACTTCCCCAAGACTTACCTAGATGAAAAGATATCTCAGTTTGAGAAGATAAGACAAGGACCGATGAACATTAGCAAGTATGAGGCTAAGTTCATGGAGCTTTTACGGTTCTGTCCGCATATGGAAGCTACTTATGAGGAAAGAATTCAGCATTTTGAGAAGGGGTTGAACGCTGAATTGACCACTCATGTGTCTTCTTTGGAGAACAGGGAGAGGTTTGCCACATTTGTGGAGTCTGTCAGATGGATAGAGAGGTCTGTGATCGAGAGGTGGCAGACCAGTGGTAAGAAGGTGTACACTCAGTTTCAAGGATAAAGGTATGAGGGCTTTAAGAAGCCAAGGTTTTCTGCACTGGAAGCACCATCAAGATTCAATACCCAGATGCAATGGATGTCAAGTAGGGGTAGGGGCTGTAGTTTTGTTCCAAATAGAGCCCCCAGCACAACATCAACATCGCTGGCTGGACCTCATAGACCATATCCTGAGACTAGGATCTGTCATCAGTGCAAACAAGTGGGACATCTGGCAAGGGATTGTCCAGTCGGGAACACAATGGTGACTCAACCCCAGAGGCAGAGTCAACAAGGCTCTTAGAGGAGGAAGTTTTCGAGTGGTACTCAAGTAGGTGGGCAAGCGTCCCAAGCTGGTTCGTCGGCACCCAACAACCGAGCACCACATCAACAACAAGCAACAACTAGATTCTATGCGATGAATCAACCTGAAGTAGTAGTTAACCCACAGGTTGTGACAGGTCAGATGGAACTATTTTGTTCTGATATGTCTTCATCCTGCTTCGTATATGTTTTAATTGATCTGGGTGCTACGCATTCCTTCATCACTAGAGAAGTGATTCTCGACTGGAATATGACAGTTGGTCATAGGGCAGAGAGTTTGTTATTAGAAACCCCTTTGCTTGGATTTGCAGTGTTGCGGAAGGTGTGTTCTCCCTGTACTCTTTCCTTTTCTGAACATCGCATTTAGGTGGATCTTATACCACTTGAGATTCATGGGTTTGATATAATTCTTGGGATGGACACCCTAGAAAAGTATAAGGTTGTCTTGGATTGTGTTTCCAAGCAGGCTGTGTTCACAGATGATGGTAACACATGGATCTTTTAGGGAGATAGAAAGATTCTTCCAACCTATCTTGTGTCAGCTATGGTAGCTGAAAAGTTGATGAGACAAGGATGCTTTGCATTCTTGTCTCATGTGGTAGACACCACAATGGAGAGTTCTAATCTTTTTAAAGTTGTGATAGTTAGGGAGTTTGAAAATGTGTTCCCTGAGGAACTTCCAGGTGTACCTCCTCCCTGAGAGATTGATTTTGAGATTAATCTAATCCCGGGCACGCAACCAATAGCACAAACACCGTATAGAATGGCACTTGCTGAAATGGCAGAGCTCAAGAAATAGCTACAGGAGTTGCTTGAGAAAGGTTTTATCCGACGAAGTACTTCACCATGGGGTGCTCCAGTTCTCTTTTTTAAGAAGAAGGACGGATCGATACGGTTATTCATTGATTATAGACAACAGAATAAAGTAACCATAAAGAACCAGTATCCTCTGCCAAGGATCGATGATCTGTTTGATCAGTTGTGTGGTGCAACTATCTTTTCTAAGATAGATCTGAGGTCGGGATATCATCAGTTGCGTATCAAGGAGAGTGGCATACCTAAGTCTGCCTTCAAACCAAGGTATGGTCACTATGAGTTCATAGTTATGTCGTTTGGACCGACTAGTGAACCAGCTGCATTCATGGAACTCATGAATAGAATTTTTTGACCTTTTCTTGACCAGTTCATAGTAGTCTTCATAGATGACATCTTGATATACAGTAGAGATGCTCAACAACATGAGCAGCACCTCCGTTAGGCTTTAACTTTGCTAAGAGAGCATAAGCTGTATGCTAAGTTTAGCAAGTGTGAGTTCTGGTTATTAGAAGTTTCTTTTCTAGGACACGTAATACCTGCCTCAGGTATCCGTGTTGATCCTAAGAAGGTAGAAACTTTCCTGCAATGGGAACAACCAAAGACACCAATGGAAATACACAGTTTCCTAGGACTGGCAGGCTACTACAGGAGGTTCATTAAGAACTTCAGTTCTATAGCTTTAACCCTAACCAAGTTGACCAGGAAGGAGGTTCCTTTTGTCTCGAATGACAAGTGACAACATTCTTTCCAGCTGCTGAAAGAAAGGTTAACGAGTGCACATGTGGTGGTGTTACCTGAGCAAGGGAAGGGGTACATAGTTTTCTGTAATGCATCTAAGAATGGTCTAGGATGTGTGTTGATGTAGGATAATCAAGTAATTTCTTTTGCATCTCGACAGCTTAAGAAACACGAGGAGAATTATCCGACACATGATCTAGAGCTAGCTATTATTGTCCATGCTTTGAAGATCTGGAGACATTATCTTTATGGAGAAACATTCTAGATTTTCACAGACCATAAGAATCTAAAATATATCTTCTCAAAACATGAGTTGAACATGAGACAACGTCGCTAGATGGAGTTAATCAAGGACTATGATTGTACAATTGATTATCATCCAGGGAAGGCTAATGTAGTGGCTGATGCACTAAGTAGGAAATCATCATCACCAACCCTAGATAAAGCACAGTTGAACTCCTTAGTGTGCTTTAAAAGAGATATGCTTATCTCCTTGAGGCAAAACAATATATAGTTTAAGGTATCTTTGTTAGCCAGGCTATTAGCTGAGATGCAAGTGAAACCTACTCTGAGACAGCAGATTAAAGAAGCACAACAAGCTAATATTGTGGTTCAGCAGATTAGGTCAGAGTATGGTAGTGAGAAATGGGATGGCTTTCATGAGTCAAAGGAAGAGTATGGTAGGATGGTAGTACCTGATGCCAATGACTTAAGGAAGTTAGTCTTGGAGGAAGTTCATTCTTCGATGTATGCAATGCATCCAGGAAGCACCAAAATGTATCACAACCTGAAGGATATATATTGATGGCCAGGATTGAAGAAAGATGTAGCTGAGTTTGTTATGCGGTGTTCGGTGTGTTAGCAGGTTAAAGCTGAAAATCAAAAGCCCACATGAACAATGCAACTTTTGCCTATACCGCAGTGGAAATGGGATCATGTGACCATGGACTTTGTGGTTGGTTTGCCTAGAACAACCAAAGGTCATGATTCCATATGGGTGATAGTTGATAGGTTGACTAAGACAACACATTTCCTTCCTGTCAAAACAACCTACACTACTGAGAAGCTTGCACAGATATATATATATAGATGAGATAGTACGGTAGCATGGGGTTCCAGCTATTATCGTTTCTGATAGAGGTCCCCAATTCATGAGTCATTTTTGGGAATGACTACATAAATCTTTGGGTACGCAGTTAAGGTTTAGTACTACCTTTCACCCACAAACAGATGGACAATCTGATAGAACCATACAAACCTTGGAGGACTTCTTAGGGCATGTGTCCTTCAATTTGTAGGAAGTTGGGATCTACACCTGAGCTTGATAGAATTTGCTTACAATAATAGCTATCAGCACAGTATTGAAATGGCACCATATGAAGCATTATATGGTAGATGGTGTAGATCTCCTTTATGTTGGTATGAAACTGGAGAATATCAACTTTTAGGTCCTGAGCTAGTGCAGCAGACAAATTAGAAGATTAAAATAATACAACAACAGTTAAAGGCTGCACAGGATAGACAAAAGTCGTATGCCGACAAATTGTGAAGACCCTAAGAATTTCAAGTTGGAGACAGAGTATATCTCAAGGTCTCACCTTGGAAAGGTGTCCTTAGATTTTGAAAGAAGGGAAAGTTAGCTCCTAGATTTATGGGGCCTTATCCAATCATTGAACATATTGGAAAGGTAGCTTATAAGCTGAAATTGCCACCCGAGCTGCATAAGTTGCATCCAGTGTTCCATATCTCCATGCTAAGAAAGTGTCATCCTGATACAGAGTTAGTTTTGCAACATGTGGAGGTAGAATTAAATGAGGATATATCATATGTTGAAGGACCTGTGATGATCCTTGATAGAAGAATTAAAAAGCTAAAAAAGAAAGACATATGTCTTGTGAAGGTTCTATGGCATCATCGTGACATTGAAGAAGCTACGTGGGAGTTAGAGGAAGAGATGAGGAGGAAGTACCCTTCTCTTTTCTCTTGATGATTTCGGGGACGAAATCCCTGTTAGGGGTGGATAATTTGTAACATCCTTGACCTGGTTTATGCATTAACCCTAGATGTTTTGTTTAATCAAGTTAATTATATGCTTGCTCTTATCTCTTGAAAAGTAATTAAGGCTCAAGAGGAGCTTATGTTTCAATTTTAATCCTTTTTGAATAATGTGAAAACAATGTTTTGCTTATTTTGGACTAAAGTGAAAATTACCGAGGTTGAGGGGTTAACTGGAAAATGTTACATGGTAAAATGTTCCTCAAGTGTTGAAGCATCATAAGAATGAAAATGATGTAGAGTTATGGCTGGTGGTAGCCTGAGTACCAAGAAAGAGCTTGTTAAGTAATGGTTGTGCATTAAAACCTAGTTTTGGTGTAATGTGCAATTTACCCAAAACCTAGGATTCAATATGCAAAATATCACTTCTAGAGAGTCCCTAATGTATCTTGGTATTAATTAGAGACAAGAAAATGAGAGGGGCGTCTCATTTGAATCACTTTGGAGGAGAGAGAATCTTGATATTAAAATAATCAAGATTTATGCATAATTGAAAGCCTAATTCAATTTAATGCAAAAATAAATATATTAATTGAGTTTCCCATCAATAAAAAATGTGATGGTTGAAATTACATAAGTATGGAAGTTCTTGTGCCTTGCAAAGGCAACGAAATATCTAAAGTGAGTGGAGAGCCCACTCACATTAGTAAAAGGAAAAGTAATATCCACTCAATTTTGGATATTATTATTATAATGGTTAAGGTGCTTAAATTTTGTTCTTTTAATTCATGGATAATGAAGAGGAATTACAAGGTGGGGGAGATGTCTTTGTATGAAAGGTATGGAGGGGAGTATGTGGCACCAATTTTGAGAGTTAAAGGATTTTTATAACACTTTCTCTCTCATTGAAATTCCCTTATATACATCTCATTTTCAACCCACATGAAAGGCTTTTTGGATCCCTCTTTCTTTCCTTGCTTTTTCCGTGCACAAGGGAGCTTAGGAGCAATATGAGTACGTGCCCCAACCTGTAGGTAAGATCCTTAGTCATCTTCAACCTTGATTTCATGGTGGAAATCGAAATTCAATGCTTGATTTCTTGTTTTCTCCATTCAATCTTCAACCTTAGCCATTCATTTCACTCAAAAGACTTGAGGACGAGCCTTTGGAAGTTGAGGAAGCTTCATCCACCATTAAGAACGTGAATCTTGAAGCTTGTATTCAATTTTGAAGGCGGGTTATATAACTTGAACCCTTAAATATTGTTATTGATTTCATTCCTTTATCATATGTTGATTTCTCCTTTACTTTCGGATTTCCTTTTGATTGGTTGTTGAATTCACCACAAAAATCACAATGGATTTCGAAGGTTTCAAGCTTGAAGATGATGATGTCATCTTAAGCACACACCTCAACATAGAAGATGTGCAAACAGTTTAGCTTTTTGGTGATCAAACGATCTCAAGACCGTTTGACACCAAACGGTCTCAAGATCATTTGAGGGCAAACAGTCTCAAGATTGTTTGAGGTCAAGAGGACTCAAACTGTTTGAAGGTTAAATGCTAATGTGGTTGGATGATAATCCAATGGTTCCAATTAATTGAATTTTAAAAGGTTCCATGTATGTATGATCCACCAATTGCAAACCCTAAACGATTGAATTGATTGAAACCCTAGCTGAGGGAATCGATTTCAAGGTTGATTGACCCAAATGGTCTCAAGACCATTTGGAGGTCAATGGTTGATTTTGGTGGATGGTTGGAGATCCAAGGGATACAATCTGATGTACTTTTAATAGTTCAATTGATGGATAGTTCAATAATTACAAATCCTAAATCGATTTGATGTTGGAAACCTTAATTGGTCCAATCGGTTTTGAGGTGGTTTGGACCAAACGGTCTCAAGACCGTTTGAGTCCAAACGGTCTTGAAACCATTTGGGATCAAATGGTCTCAAAACCATTTGAGATCAAATGGTCTCAAACTGTTTGAATTGTCCAATCAGTTTCAATGTTGGGTTGTCCATTCGGTTTCAAATCAATGGTTGATGATTTAGTTTCAAGACCGAATGGATGGATTCGATTTCAAGACCGAATGGTGGGATTCGGTTTCAAGACCGAATGGTTGATTCGATTTCAAGACCGAATGGGTTGATTCAGTTTCATAATCAATTGATGATGATTCAGTTTCAAAACCGAATGGATTGATTTGATTTAGAAATGGTCAAGACCATTTGAAAGGTTGATCAAGACCATTTGGAGGTGTGGATCCAAACCGTTTGAAGGTTTATTAGTCAAAACTATTGAAGGCTCAATTGATCTAAGAACTACATGAGTACTATTAAAGTAACTCAAGATTGATTATAATGAAAGTACCTCTAAAGCACCTAGGTGAATGAGTACACTTGGAGTGATTTTCGTTTGATGCCTATGAATATGATGAATTTAATACACCATAATAATTATAGGTGTAGGTATCTTATTGAAAGGTTGATCCAACTAAAATAAGTATGGATTAATCGACATCCTAGAGAGGATGGGAGAGAGGGAAACTCATACGTGAATAATCAATATGCAATGTGCAACATTGACACCTTTAATAGGTGTAGGGTATGAATTAGGGTTTGATCCATGATGATGAGATCATGAAACCATAATCGAGAATGTTGATGAACCCTAAACCCTAATTCAGGCTAATTTAATGAAAAACCCTAATTTAAGAGGATGCTTCATGAAAACCCTAATTTCGGGTAAAGTTACATGAATCCCTAATTTTGGGGAACATTATAAGAAAACCTTAATTCAAGGTAAGGATGTAATGTGAAACCCTACTAAAGGGTAATGTGATATGAAACCCTAATCCAGGGTGATGCTATGTATTATGAAACACTAATTTGAAAACCTAGCTCTAATTTGTGTAAGAAGATGAGTAACCTTGATTGATATGAATTGGGAAACCCTAACCCTAATAAGGGTATAAGTGGTGTTACTTTGTATAGAATGGTGCTTAAATGTGATTGATATAACTATTATCAAGTGTACGAACCATGCAGGTATCATGAGATGATGAGTATAGCTAGGTATGAGCTATGGTGTTTCATTTATTATTGTTAATGGGCCTTGTGAGCCATAACATACTTTGTTGCCTAGTGAGAGGTAACAAGAGATGAAATGGGCTTTATGAGCCATGTGAGATGCTTATGTAGCAAGTATCATGTTTACCTTGGTCAGACAACCTGAAGGTATTAGTTACCTGATAAATAGTAACAATTGTTTTATGTTGAACTTAGGGTTTGAATACCCATTTTCTATAATCATAATGATGAGTTTATTAAGGGATGAGAATACCCCTGATGAGATGAGGGATTGAGATCCCAATGCTTTATTAAAGGATTGAATAGTACTTGATGGAAGTATTACATATTCTTTCTAGCAACTAATATAATAACTGATGTTTGGAAACTTGTTGATGCTAAAAGAATATGGTAATAAACTTAATTAATCAAGTGATAACATATAATGTAGTTTCCCTAACCACAGATCCATCAGTGTCAGAATTTTTTGAATGGTGAAATGAGTTAAACTTAGAGCGCATATTTTTTAATATGTGGGGGTAATTGGGCAATTATATCCTCATGCCCCATAGGAATGGCTGTGGGCTATATCCTATGTATGGGATTGGTTACGGACCATACCCCAGTATGAGTATGGCTACGGGCCATGACTCTGTGATATGATATCAGGCATTGTCTATGGGCCATAACCATGAAGAGAGTATATGTTGCGGGCTATAACTCTATAGCGAAGATGCCAATATACCTTGGCAAGCTAATTGCAATTTGACACGTGATGTCTCTGCCGAATAATCTCATACTGACTGAGAAGGATGAGGTCTTGGAGTCTGGCTCTTCCATTGACCTTGTGTGGTACTAATGCTTTCTGTAATCATTGTCGGTTGGAGTATGAGCAGTATACCTCATCTTCTCAGGGCTTAAGTATGATTGTAAAAAGTAATCAACAGTGTAGCGTATTTGCTTAAGGTTGAAATACAAAAATAATTGGATGAAGTTATTTTTCTTAGCATATCCTAGATGGATAAATGTTATACATGTTCATCGTATTCCTTATTAAATAAATAATATGTTGTTGTATCAGTCATAGCTGAAATGCTTTAAAAATAAATATTGCTCTAATTTGTTTAGTCAATGAATTATCTATTGTTAAACATTTATGATTCCTCTGTTCAGTTTTATCTTATTGAACTACAATAATAATGTTTCTGGCGGAGAGTTATATCTCTCACTGGGACAATTTCAATTCTCTCACCCCCGTGGGATCCAACTTTTTAGGTAGACACAGAGGAAGAGGAAGAAACCCTACAGTAGGGGAAGAGCAGCAGTAGCAGCAGGGACCACAGTGAATTCTCAGGTGGAGACATTGGTTGTCATGTCTTATATATAGAGTCCTATGTGTCGTCTCTGTACTCTCAGGTCCTCAGAGTCAGTAATTAGTTTAATAAATCGATCTGAGATTTTGTCTTGATGCCTCGAGGTTCTTATGCTACTTATGTATAGTTTTAACAGGGCAGTTGATGTATGTCATCCTTGAGAAGAGATGGTACAAGATATGTACTTTTGAACCAGAATGTAATTGAATTACTTTGGTTCTTTTTGTAAGAGTTTTCCAATGTATGGATCTCTTGGTAAATGGTTTTAATTTTTAGTGATTTTCAGTAATTCCGCTGCTTAGGTTTAATTCCGCAATTAATTACTGTGACGGTCTGATTTGGTATCGGGTCATCTCATAGATGCTTCGGGTGTCTTCTTATTAACATGCATCTATAATTTTAGATCAATTAACCTCATATATACACATTAACAATTTAACGTAATGTAAATTTATCTTACAATTTTAGTAGTGTAGATGACATCCGCTTTGCGCCACAATATCACCCCACCTTCTGCCTCAGCAAGTGTATTAATATCTGGGTGGGCATATGGCAATGCAGCTTCCCTCCAATCAGGGAATACATGTATCGGGCTCACACGAACATAACCATGTGGTATTGGAGTCCTGTGAATTGTTCCCCAGGAAGGGACAGGTAAGCCTGCGCCTCTACAATAATATAATGTTCAATTTTTAAGCGGCATGGCTTCAACGCCTACAAATTTACGTAAAGAATGTTATACATATCATCTTGAAAACATATCATCTTGAAAAGACTAGTTACTTTGTCATAAAAAATACTTACAGCAAACGTGCTAGGTGGTGGGTCTACAGGATCTCTCAGCATGTGCATCAGGAGAAGAGCAGGCCGCCATAGGCTGATTGGAAGCCTGAGATGCCTACCACCACATCATTTCTTCCTTGACCTTCTTAGCAACTATATCCTCGACTCTCTTATTCTCCTATACATGGATAAAAGAAACATTAGCTTCTTATTATTAAATTCCCTTTTGAAGTAACATTCTGAAAAAAGAATAGGTTACCTCTTCTTGTGAAAGTCCTGCTCTTGGGACAGGTTTGCGCTGGGATGGCCCAAAGAACGCTTTGATGCCCACACCAGCGCATGCACCCCTAACACATCCAGGATGCTCTAGGTTACCCAGAGCAACTGTTAATTTATCCCTTGTGCCCTGAGTGATGAATGTTCCCTATTTCCTTTGCTCGTGTAGCTCCTGCTAATCACCATCAACAGAAATTGGTAAATAAACACCACAAATAATCAATATTCGAACGATTTCTCTAAGAGTTGTATTTTACCATTTTTGCAGCCGCCTCAGCAGTTACGGGCTTCATTATTTCACCCTTCTTGTTTTGCCTCCCAACTATCCAGACATCATGGCGAGGCATGGGTGTGGTACATGTAGTAGAGGACTCCTGAGTAGCAGCAGACTCTGCCTGTAGTCTTTGGCGAACGCCTGCATAGCCCTTTGGACCCATTGTGTGGTCATGCACATTCAATGCACGCCTTGCTCTTTGCACCTCACTGATATCCTAGTCAGTATGCACATTGATTTGGTTAGTAACACTAAAGGTTAATCTTGAATAGGTGAATACAATGTATATTAATTAAATTGGGAGTTATGCTTAATACCTTGAATTCTTCAGTTTGTCTTGAAGCAACAAACGTGTCCCAATCTTGTTTGTCCGGGAAGTTCCATTGTTCAAGGGATGACTTCTTCTTCTTATCACCATCTTTTATGTATTCTCTTTTGAGTTTTGTCCTATAGTTCCTTAGCATCTTTCCAGTGTGTTGCATCATGATTTTACGATGCAGCTTATCATCCAATGCAAACATATTCTATAAAATAGAATTTCTATTAACTAGTATCCAAAAATAGAATTGCAAATAATATAATTTGTAATCTACAAAATAGAATTGCAAATAATAATAACTCACGCATAAATCTTTCCATATCAAGTCTTTCTTCTCCTGAGGAGCTTTATGCCAATTATCATACGTAACACCACAATGGCTTCGAGTGACAACCCCAAGATAGTTTACAAAATTATTGTAGTTCACTCCAATTGCATTTCCTGCATTATCAAACTCCACAGCCAATCTGGATCCACTGCCCCTTAGCGCTATTAACTTCTTCAGCAGAGTGATGCCCTTTTTCTTATTAAGTTTTTAGTGATGTGCATCAAGTGCTTCTAGTGCTTCAGAGGGTACATGTGCATCATCAACCTAAAATTTGACAAAATAAACACACTGAATTAGCCCAATATAGGATGTATGACATAACTAGAAGATAATGAATTTCTATAGAAATATAGGATATGTTTTTAAAACTTACATTGGTATCCTTGCCATGCTCATCATGGACATCATCCTCATCATAGACATCATGCTCATCATGGACATCACGATCATCATGCCCATGGTTAGCCATATGAAAATGTCATTAAAAAGGCAAACATTTAGCATTTGTCTTAACTAGAAGATAATGAAACATTATATCTGAAAATGATATTGATATTAAAAAAGCAAACATTTAGCATTTTATATAGTTCACATATAAAAATAAAACATTGAAAAATGAAACATATAAAAAATATAAACATGCATGCCTCCAAAATTGCGATCTTTTATCAATTAACAATCCTTCATTGTAATCTCCGCACACATATAAGTCATCATTAGCTTCAATATTTTTTGGAGTTGGCAACCCAAATGAGAATGGATTGGAGTCATCATACTTATCATAGTACTCTTCTTCATCTATAGAATCTTCAATGAACTATCTTTTACCATGAAGAACAATCGACCATTTATCATTTGTAGGATTATCGATATAAAATACTTGTTTCTCCTGTGATGCCAATATGAATGGTTCACTCTTCTCGCCAATCTTTTCAAAGTTCACTAAAGTGAAAACCAATTTATCCACTATAACTCATTTAGTGTTATCAACCCAATTACATTTGAAGAGCGGAATTCTAAAATATATGTAGTCAAACTCCCATATGTCTTCAATGACACCGTAATATGACAGTTTAGCTTCGCGTGGACTCTTATCCTTTGCACTTGCAAAATACATAGTCGACGCTTGAAGGGTGACCCCACTGTTTTGGACGACACTCTTATCATCTTGGCTCTTTATGTAATATGTGAACCCATTAATGTCAAACCCTTCATAAGACATAACATTCGATTTTGGTTTAAAGGTGAGGTATTTGATATTTTCCATTATATCATCTGGTGTTTGAGATAGTTGATGTAAGACTTTATCTTTAAACCACTTAGTAAAATTCTTGTTATGCTCTCTAGCAAGCCACATTGAACTGGCTCAAGGATGTTGTCTCTTGATGAAATTGGTATGTTCCTCGATATAAACACTCACTTCGTCCATGTTGTGTAAAATATACAAGTGACCTTGTTCCAACTGCTCACGGTTGATTACTTTCACCCGTGATCCCAAAATTCCTTTGCCCTCCTCAATATTCTTGTCATTAACGGGAGTGTCATTACCACTCAAAAAGTCATTGCAAAAATCCATAACCTCTCTCGCCACATAACCCTTAATAATACTCCCTTCAGGCCGATAACAGTTTCGAACATCACCTTTAAAAACGCTCATGTATCGTTCAAAGGGATACATCCAATGCAAGAAAACTGGTCCCAACATTTTCACTTCCCTAGTTAAGTGGACAACATGATGTACCATGATATCAAAGAACGAAGGAGGGAAATACATCTCAAGCTGACATAGGGTAACAACCACTTCTCTTTGCAAATTATCGAGAGTATCAGGGTCAATAACTTTGTTGCACAGATTGTTGAAAAAGAAACAAAGTCTGGTGATTGTAAACCTTACATTCTTTGACAATATAGATCGAATTGCCATGGGCAATATTTGTTGCATTAGAGTGTGACAATCATGAGATTTAAGACCTATCAACTTTAGATCTTTTATTGATACCAATCTACGGATGTTGGATGAGTAACCCTATGGCACCTTAACATTTGCCAAGCATTCACAAAAAGGTTTCTTCTCCTTTCTAGACAACGTGTAACAAGTGGGAGGTAAGTATGTTCTTTTATTACCCATTTCATGTAATTCTGTTAATTTTGACCTTATTCCCATTTCACATAGGTCCAATCTGGATTTTATCCCATCTTTAATCTTACCTGGTATATTCAACAGAGTACCAATGACGTTATCACAAACATTTTTCTCAACGTGCATGACATCGATACAATGCCTGACTGTCAAAGAACTCCAATAAGGAAGATCCTAAAATATTGACTACTTCTTGAATGAAGAATTGTCACTCCATGTGGCCATAGTACATTGTGATCTCTTACCAAATTCATTGACAATGTCTTTTACTCTTTCATAAACAACATCCCCTGGTATAGGTTTAGGTGCACTCCGTTCCTCATTCCATCCATTGAATGCTTTGTGCTTCCTATGATACAGATGGAATTTTGAAAGAAACCTTCAATGACCAAGATATACAGTCTTGCCGCCATGTTTTAGTCTTATTGAATCAGTGTTCTCTTCACATATAGGACACGCTTTAGCTCTTTTGACACTATATCCAAACAAATTCATGTATGCTGCAAAGTCATTAATAGTGCAAAACAACATAGTGTGCAAACAAAATTTCTCTCTTCATGAAGCATCATAGGTCATCACACCTTCACCCCAGAGTTTCTTTAAGTCATCAATCAGAGGTTCAAGATAAACATCGATATCATTTCCAGGTTGTTTAGGGCCCAATATCAACAATGACAACATAACATACTTATTTTTCATACACAACCAGGGAGGAAGATTGTATATAACAAGCATGACTGGCCAAGTGCTATGTTGGCTTCTCAATGCCCCATACAGATTCATCCCATCTGTACAAAGCCCAAGTCTTAGATTCTTGTCTTCTTCACCAAATTTGGGGTACAATAGATCAATATTCTTCCACTGTGGGGAATCAGATGCATGTCGTAGGATCCCATCATTATTTTTCTTAACATCTGCATGCCACCTGAAATTCTTCACATCTTTCGGATTTGCAAACAAGCATTGAAACTGTGATATTATAGGTAGATACCACATCACCTTGGCAGGAGAACCAGTTTTGGAATCCCCTGAAGTCATCAATTTATACCATGACACACCACATTTTGGACAATCTTTCAAATCCACATAGTCCTTTTGAAATAATACACAATCATTTGTGCATGCATGTATCTTCTTGGCCTCCGTTCCCATTGGGCACAACAATTTCTTTACTCGGTATGTTGAGATTGGCAGCTCGTTTCCTTTAGTAAGCATTTCTTTCAACAAAGTCAACAATGAAGTGAAGCTTTTGTCGCTCCATCTATTGTTAGCTTTCAACTTATACAATCTCAACACAACGCTAAGATTTGTATACTTAGTACAACCTGTGTATAACTGTATCTCAGCATCATGCACAATGTTTCTAAAGATGGGAGGTGGATCGGTGTGCTCTACCCCACAACTATCCAGCATCGCATCAATGATGTCTACTGGAACTGGTTCGTTCACATCTACATCATCGGAGACAATTTCTTCTTCCACCCAAGCACTGCTATCGACATCCACTGGTTTTGGGTTTGAAATCTCTCCATGCCAGTGCCATTCTGTATAGCCTTGTACAATCCCATTGCACATGACATGACTTTTGATTTCGTCACCAGTGTTGACTTTCAAGTTGTTACTACAATGCCTACGTGGACAGTAGAACCTATCTCCAGGTTGTTTCCTATGTTCCTCGGCAAATCTAATAAACTGATCAAGACCAGATATAAACTCTGGGGTGCAGCGATTGTGAATGGACATCCATGATCTATCCATTCTATGATCAAAGAGAAAACAATTATATATTAGGATAAGATTAGGGTCTAGGGTTAACAAATACATGTGATGTCATTCTTATATATAATAAATGTACATGTACCACATATCCCATCCTTGAACACCTAATCTCACTAGTAAGTGTATAATGTGTATTGGGTTTTCAAGAAAATTTCAGCAGCATTTCCATGTTGTTCTCCAAGTACATATTTACTTAGAGAACAAATGGGGAAATGCTACCGAAATTTTACTGAAAACCCAATACACACTATACACTTACATCCTAAGTGAGATTAGTTGTTCAAGAACAGTCCCAAACTGGGGACTATCCAAGATTTACTCCTAATGAGTAAATCTTGGGCGGGTTTCTAGGCCACCAAATACATGTATGTTGTCATTCCAATACCTACAATCTTAGTTTCATCATTCATATCCTAGGTTCCATGTAACATCATTTAATCTAGGTATCATATTCTATAACATTGATTTCAATATTTCGAGTGTCCATGCATGTTCATCATCTTGGATAGATATGTAGATGTTAGGGTTTCATCACAATTGATGTTAGGGTTTCATCACAATTTTAGGTATCATATAGAGTATGTAGATGTTAGGGTTTCATCATCCAATAGGGATTCATGTAGATGTTAGGGTTTCATCACAATTTATTTCATCACAAGATTTGAACATAATTGATTTCATCATATAATTGTACATAATTTATTTGAACATAATTGATTTCATCATATAATTGAACATAATTAATTTGAACATAATTGATTTCATCATATAATTGATTTCATCACAAATTCGTAATTGATTTCATTTGAATATATACCCTCTTTTCTTCCTCCTCCCTCCTTACCAACAGTAAGCACAACTGTGTGGGCTGGCCACGGCTGTGGCTGTGTTGGCTGAGCACGGTCGTGCTGGGCAGCACGGCTGTGGTCGGCCAACTCAGCCACAGCCCCAACCCACACGACCATGCTTGTTGTTGGTAAGGAGGATGAAGGAAGAAGAAGAGGGGCATGGAGGAAGAAGAGGAGGGCCTACCTGTCGAGCAGCTAGCAGCGTGGAGACGAGCTTCGTCCCTGTCGGCGGTGGCGGTGGTGTGAGGAGAAGCGACACTGAGTAGAGAAGTAGCAGGAGAAGGAGGCAGCGGTGGCGAGTAGACAAGCAGCAGCAACAATAGGCGGCAGCGGCGGCAAGCAGAGAAGTAGCAACAGGCGGCGGTGGTGACAGACACAGTAGGAAACAGGCACGACGGAGGCGTCATCGGGAGGAGAAAGGCAGAGTCTATTTTCACGATGAAACAGAAGAAAGGGGAAGAGTTTGCTTCTCGCGGGGGCTATTAAGTTAATATTAGGCGTCAGTTATGTTAAAAACTGACACCAAAATAGAATAAGCATCGTATGAACATAACAACCGACGTCAATTAGACAATCCTTTACCCTAAAAATTTTGGCAGGGAGGGCGTGCGAACCCTTATCACCATCGGTTATCCCACAAAAACCTACGCCCATATGGTTAAATTGCGCACAATTTTTATCTTCTTTAGGCGTCGGTTATTAGGTAAAACACCGACACAGTAAGTTACACTTTGGGGGCAATTTTTTTTTGCTCGAAAAAATTTAATTTCGCGGGCTATTTTAGGCGTCGGTTTCTTTTCTTCAGCTGACGCTGAATAAAAAGCGATACCCGTGTCTGGCTGGTCTTCAAATATAGACGCCAGTTTTCCTTAATAGTCTACGTGTAATGTTTATTAGTGTCCATTTCTTTAAATAACCGACGCCCTAAAAAGTGACGTTGAACGCTATTTATGTAGTAGTGAAATTTTTTGAAGTTATATATATATATATATATATATATATATATATATATATATATATATATATATAAGATTCTCAATAATGATTATGTTTTAAGAACCAAAATTCATGATAAAGATGTAAGAGATCTTATTTTATCAAGATTCGTGATTAATAATAAAAGATAAGATTTTATTAATACTCAACATCCAAATTCATGACAAGATTTTAAGATAAATTACACTATGATTTATGTGATGAAAAGAATTAAGATGACATCAGATTATCGAGTTAGACCTCGACCCTTAGTATAGGTCAACTCAAGATCGTGACCCAGACCCTTAGAGCAGTCACGAGACCCAAACACTAGAATGTCAGTCGACTCAGACATATGACCCAGGCACCATAGTGCATGTCATAAGACCTAGTTACTGGAGTACAAGTATCTAGATAAAGATACGTGAAAAGAAATAATCTTAAAGGTAGAGTAGTAGTTTATGTTTAAGATTTTCTATTTTACTGTCATGCTAAGTGTTGTATGCATAATGTTCAAGGATCTCCGATTTCTCTTATTATTCTAGTCCCATATATGTTAGATCACTCATGCCACTTATTGACGTTGTTTTTTCAATCCATGGCGGAGGACAAGATGTCCGCATGTGAAGAGGAGCAGAAGTAAAGTCAAGAGAATTCTCTACAAGGACTGAGAGCGATCTGATCTGGTTGAGATCTAACTATAAGATGACCCTCAATATTATATATTCAACTCTTATTATATTTAGTATTTAAGAATAAGAGACTTTTTTTCAAGATGTTAGAATGAGTTTTGCATTTAATAGCCTTTATGTTTCCTTTTTAGGAACTATGTTAAGAATGTTGGATATTTTGAGTTTATTGGATTCATTATAATGTCTCAATGAAAGTCTATTTCATTTAATTATAGTTGACCCCCAAGTGATCAATACAAGTTCTTACATAGGCCCTTTTGTCCCTTTAGATGGCTCCTAAGAAGAGACTAGATAAGGGAAAAGTGAATGTATATGGGGAAGAGAGATCCTATAGTGTGGGGAGTGATCATGATGCCTCTGTGATAACTAATAAATGTGTATTTATCCTTTTTATTTACATATTTTAGATATCTTTTTAGGATTATTTTGTTATTTATTTTATTAATATTATAATTAGTTGTATTAGTTAGATTTTCTCTCCTTATTTGGATATCTAATTATATTTTATTGAATTTTTGTAGAAAACGGCCTAATCACTCCAATGAATATTAATTCTTGGGATATAATTGCACAATTTCCAACAATCCTGAAATTTACATCTACCTAACATCAAAAGTGTCATAACTCTTGCGTCCAAACTCCAAATTGAGTGTACAAGTACTCATTAGCAAGGAAACTTAATTTTCTAAAAATAAATCATATATTCCGGACCGCCTTTTAGCATTTAACGGAAGAAAAATTCACCCAAAGTTGTTGCTGCGGAAATGTGCATTGAAGAAGTCACATGGTCAAATACTAAAGAGGACAACTCATTAAACCCCTCAATTTTGTGAGGGCAAGCACTTAATATTCTAAAAGTTCTCTCCTTTGACTAGAAGTTGGACAATTTCATATATTTTTGTGGTGAAAGAGTTCAAATAAAGACCAGTCAAATGTTGAAAATCATCAATGCAGTCAAAGTTTGAATGTTAGTTTTGGATGAAGTAATAAATTATTCTAGTCAAAGCGGCCACCACCACAACAAAGCCATCTTTCAAGGGTTTTGCCCCCTCCTCATCTCCCTATAAAAGGAGGGGGAACTCCACAAGAAAAATCATTCAGTCCTTAGCTAATTCAACATCTAGTTTTAGTTTTGTTCTTCGCATCAGGTTTGAGTAGTCTTTTTTTGGGCTATGAGGACTAGCCCCTAACCCATTTCTATAGTCTTTCTATCAACTCTATTTTTCTTAGTGAATAAATATTTCTCAATTTGTTTCCTTCTGAACAAATGATGGATATGTTCATTGCGGGAGCACCAAAACCCATGGCCTGAATCGAATGAAATGCATGAATTCCTAATAAGTTTATATGATGTTTCATCCTTTGATCCTTACTTGATTTTAGATATGTAAAATTATTTTGTTACAGGAATGTCAAGACCTGGGATTTCAATAGCTCAAATGATTTTTCTCTATCTAATATCTTGTCCATTATAATCTATAATTAGGAGACCCAATGATCTATGGATTAGAACACCAGAGTGGGATTTACATTATTTTTTGATATGACCATGGATCAAAGTGAGTTGGATGGTTGATCCATGATGAGTGAATACCAAGACCAACAGGTTTATGGGAAGCCCGACCCTTATGAGTGTGTCTGTAAGGACATACAACAACAAGGTCCTAATTAAGTAATTAAGAAATGGGGTTGAATCGGATTATATAGGAGCATGGCTTTGGCGGTGAATCTTGGGACCCCTAGATCTTTTCTTATAATCAAGATACATTTTAATTCTGCAACTTTATTTTTTTTAGTTTTAATTCAAACTCTCTCAATGGATTTTTTTACTTCTTGCTCTCGTAATCAGATTTTGGAACTCGACCATTCCTTTCTGCTATCTTTGTAGATTGATACCTCTCTATACTTAGTTGATATGTTGTTTGTAACAAGTTGACAATCGAGTTAGAAGACTTAGCTCTAAGATTTCATCCTAGTGATTGTTGCATGTACAATGACGCACATCAATTTGTCACCATTGCTGGGGAAGGTAAGGTTATTTTTCAGATCTGGTTGCTTGTATACCTTGTATAATCTTGTTCATATTTCTCTAGTATTCTTTCTCTTTTAGATTTTTGTAATTTCTTTTTTCCTACTGAGTAACATCCTGGTAGTGTATATTCTCTTTCTACCGAGATATTATTCAGACAGTACTTCTTTCTAGTTTATTTTGTAATTTTTAGTTTTTTTCCATAATTTCTTAGCTTTGTAATTTTTAGTTTTCTTTGTAATTTTTGACTAATCTCCTTGTCTTATAATTCCTTGTTATCCTTCTTCTCTCGGGTGTTAATTGACATGTCTTTTAGGAATTTATGCAAATGGAGTGGGTATTGCAATATCCTCCACCGTGTTATTATTTGGCTTTTACCACTATTCATCTCTAGGTTGCCCGACTCTACCCCACAGTTATGGTAGCACCCTTTTTAATCTCAAACCTCTTCATTCTGGTGGGTACAATGTGAATCCTAAAGTTTCCAAGAATAATTATGGGAAACCTTGCTATCCATGTGAGTGTTATTTTCAATAAAATAGTGGGGAGTATTATGAACAACAACACCTTGGGGAAAATGGACCAATTTGTGAACACCACTATAATCCTCAACAAGAAGAAAAACTTAGAGCCTTAAAGAAGTTAGCAGTAGAAGGACATGCAAAACTTGAAACCATTCAAACCATGTTAGCTACCTTACTAGAGGAAAGACTTAGGACCCTAGAAAAGATAGTAGAAGAAGGACATGCAAAACTTGAAACCAGTCAAGCCTTATTAGCTACCTTGCCAGAGGCTCAATCACAGACTCCCCATGAAGAGCTTGAGCAACCCAAGATTATAGTAGCTGATGACGATGACGATACCATCCCTATATCATTTATACTAGCACAACCTGAAGCTCAACCCAACAAATTTCAGCTTTCATATGAGGAATACCCGACCTCTTTGTATGAGGCTTTAGTACTTCAATACAAAAAGTTACTATAAGAAGGTCATCCCTCTATGATTGCTACTCTTGAAGCATCACCTTTTGAAGAAACATTTCTTTACAATGAATCCTACACTCCTTCCCAACCAACCCTTGTTCTACAACCTATTGAACCCGATTAGGATATTATATGTCTATATGAATTCTATAGCTAATCGATAGTCTAGCTCTTCTCATACAGGCACCACACCCTATACATTTAGTTCTAGGTAATGAAAACAATCCCATATTAAGATTCCCACTTGATATACCACCTCTAGAGCCCCACAAAGTGGATTCATCTTCACCCATTTTTTTCTACACAAAAAGATGATCCACCTTAGGTCCTTGAATAAAGTTCACTCTCAAGGATAACCGACCAAAACGTCCATGACCCTTATCCACTCACATTGATGACACTTCCCTTGATACTAAAGGAAGATATGTGGATTATTTTAGAAGGCCTACGGGAAAAACAACATCATGGAAGCCCCCTAGATCTTCAACGACACCCTACTATAAAGCTCCACTGATAAAGGTCCTAGCCCTCATACACATCCCCTTCAGCTAGACATTTTTTGAGCTACCAGGGCCACCTGGATGCCCTCTTCCTCCCTCCATATTAGATATGAGTTTTTCTCAGGACAAAAAACAATTTCAGTCTGGGGTGGAGCTGGGTGGTATGCACTCCTTCCACCCACTCTATCTTAAATTTTTACAAATTTTAGTTATGTTATATAGTTTAGTTTCAATTTTTCAAAAAAAACAATTTTTTTAGATTGGCCCTCATCTAGCCGACCAAGTTGAATAGACGTTATCATTGTACCCCTTATGAATTTAGTAAATCCTTTGCAAAAACTTTTTGACATGTATGAAACCACTATGTCGCCTAGGACCCCGCAATATCATCACTCCTTGGAAAAGTTGAAAAGTCGTATGGAATCAATGAAAACCAAACACAATTTTTTCTATTTTAAACTATGGATTAACTTGATATAAAACTTGTATGATGTGATTAGCAAGAATATTCTTTCTGATGCAATGACACTTTTCTAAAAAAAAAAAAGGTTGAAGTTATAAGCACAAGGACACCTTTTCTCCCCCCCCCATCAAAAAAGAGAAGCAAAGAATCACCTCTGGACAAAAATCAAGTCTGGGGTGACATGCTTCCCATATCAAAATTCCATACCCCTCAAAGGGTCATGCCATCAAATTATGCCAAAGAGAATATAAAAATGTGTGACTAATGTAGCCACAACTTCATAAATTAAATATATCCCGAGTCAAATAGAGGAGGAATCACCATCTTCCACACCCACTTTGTCCTGTTCTTGTGCAACAACCCACAAAAAGAAAAAAAAAATGACAGTGTCAAAGAACAAGTAAGTTGAAGCCCCTTTTTCTACAAAGTCTTGATTTAGAAACAAGATATGATATTTGTTTTTGATAGGGATATATAATTTTGTATTTTGTGGTTTTAGAATATTGAGTTGCTTGGCCAAGTTTGGAGGTAAGGAATAAAGTGATGTTACAAGGATGAGGATAGACATGTTGTTAGTATAAATTAGAATTATTTGTGATTTTATTTATTTGAGGATAAACAAAGATTCAAGTCCGAATTATTTTAACAAATGTGTATTTATTATTTTTATTTATATCTTTTAGATATATTTTTAAGATTATTTTGTTGTTTATTTCTTAGTTTGAAAATTAATTATATTAGTTTAGATTGTCTCTATTTATTTGGAGTTTTAATTATGTTTTCTTGAATTTTTGTAAGAAAATGGGCTAATCAATCCAATGAATAAAAACTCTTGGGATATAATCGCACAATTTCCAGTACTCCTGAAATTTATGTACAACTGACATCAAAAGTGTCATAAATCTTACGTCTGAACTCCAAATTGAGTATACAAGTACTCCTTGAAAAGAAAATTTAATTTTATAAAAGACAGTACTATATTATGAACCAATTTTTCACATTTAAAAGAAGATAAGTTAGCTCAAAGGTGTTTCTGTAGAAATCTACATTGAAGAAGTCACATGCTCAAATACTAAAAAAGGACAACTCATTAAACCCCTCAGTTTTGTGGGGAAAACAATTAATACATTTAAAATTTATCTCCCTTGAGTAGAAGTTGGCCAATTTCATGTATTTTTGTAGTGGAAGAAGACAAATAAAGACCATTAAAATGTTGAAAATCATTAATATGGTCAAAGTTTGAATGTTACTTTTAGATGAAGCAAGAAATTATTCCAGCCAAAGCAACCATCACCACAACAAAGTCATATCTCAAGGGTTTTACCTCCTCCTCATCTACTTATAAAAGGAGGGGAGACTCCACAAGAAAAATCAACTAGTCTTTAGCTAGTTTTACATCCAGTTTTAATTTTGTTCTTCACATCATGATCGAGTAGTGTTTTTCTGGGATACATGGACTAGCCTCATAACCCATTTCTAAGTTCTTTGTATCAACTCCATTTTCTTAATGAATGAAGATTTCTCAATCTTTTTCCTTCTGAGAAAATGACGGATATGTTCATGTAGGAGCACCAAAACCTAGGGCCCCAATCTTAGATACGTAAGGTTATTTTGTTTCAGGAATGCCGAGACCTTAGATTTTAGTAGCATGAATGATTTTTCTCCATCTAATTTCTTTTCTGTTATAATCCATAGTGATTCGACCCATTGATCTATGGATTAGAACACCAGAGTGAGATTTGTATTATTTCTTGATATGACCATGGGTAGAAGTATGTTGGACTGTAATGCTTGGGCCCACTTTGTAAGGCTCTAGTAGAGTTTCAGGAATGATGACTGGCCCCATAGACTGCTGCTAGCCTTAACTTTGTACTTTTTCCTCACTCACGTGCAAGTTGGGGTTAACCTTCTGACTGGTCACCCATCCTAGTACTACACCAACCTATGCAAGCTTAACTATAGAGTTCTTTAGTGATAGAATCCCAGAAAAAGAGGTGCTCCTTGGTGATATGGATAGTCCAATCATTTCTTTTAAGATCATTTTATCCAAGGCCTCAAATCCTGAGACATTACATGGACGGTTGGGCCATGATCAGTGAACACATAAAGCAATGAGTTCACGGGAAGCCTAACCCTTGTGAGTTTTTCTGTAAGGACATACAACCACAAGGTCTTAATTCAGTAATTAAGAAATATAGTTGAATCAATTTATATAGGAGCATGACTTTGGCGGTGAATCTTCGGACCCCCAATTTTTTTTATAATATAGATTTTTTTTCAACTTTATTTTCTATTATTAGTTTTAATTCAAACTCTCTCAATGGATTTTTACTTCTTTCTCTTGCAATCAGATTTTAGAACTCGACCATTCCTTTCTGCCATCTCTGTCGATAGATACCTCTCTATACTTAGTTGATTTGTTGTTCATAGCAAGTTGACAACCTGGTTAGAAGGTTAAACTCTAGGATTCGTCCTAGTGACTATTGTGTGTACAAACACACACATCACTCCGCAGGGGCCAA
This sequence comes from Alisma plantago-aquatica, assembly GCA_963693085.1. NCBI lineage: Eukaryota > Viridiplantae > Streptophyta > Magnoliopsida > Alismatales > Alismataceae > Alisma > Alisma plantago-aquatica. The sequence continues at coordinate 1,053,340,558 of OY856411.1, read as the reverse complement.
ACCTAATGGTAACCCCAACACACCCTAGGTGTACTCATCACAGCCCCGACTGACGCCTTTACTGACCCAGAAGGAGGGAAACCGCAACCAAAAAACCAAGAGATGATTGCAATGGATTATTTGAGATCAAGCCAAAGATTTTCTCTGTTGAAGCTGAGACGGAAGTGGCCAACAATTGGATATGGGAATAGCTTGGAATGGATGGGTTGCCCCCTAAAACTGGCCTTACGTGTACTTAGTTGAAGTTAAAGTGTTTAGTTTATAATACTACCTTGCACGATGAGCAATAATTGCATAACGATACACTATGTGACTTTGTCTTGGTTGTTTTTGTGCTACTTACTCTTTACATGGGTCTTTTCAATATGGTATCAGAGTCAAAGAATTTGACAACTTGACTATTTCAAGTCATCATGTGTAGTTCCCTATTTTGGTGGCTAAGTAAACATATATAGGTTGTACATATACATATCCCTGAGTCATGGAATACCATCTAGGGTTCCAAAACTTGACTAATTTGGTCACTTCCATTCCCCATACTACATATGTGATTGAAATTTAGTTTTTAGTAACCCTTAACACAATTACCCTCCTTGTGGAAGTAGAAAGACATGATAACTATATAGTCACACCACTCTTCATCTTGATCACTATGTAACCTTATTCCATTATTGAGGTTAGATAGGTGAACTCTTTAATAATATGCAACTTACATTAGGGTTTATGTTTTTGTCAATGCACGCTCAGTACCCATTGTGGACATATGTGAGGCATGCTAGAAAAAAAAGGAAAGTGTTTACGGTGAGAACTAATGTTATGCATAGATAATAGTGTTCAAGTCAAAACACACTTGATGGTGGTCCACCTAGCTTTCTAGAAAATAGAAGGGAGGACCTATTTACTAGAAGTGGCAATTTCTATGTAGGTGACCTTTCCACTTCCACAAGGAGGGTAAGGATGATAAGGGTCACTATAAAATAATTTCAAGCACATTGGCAGTGTGGGGAGTAGAAGTGACCAAATTAGTCAGGTTTTAAAACCCTAGCTAGTTTTCCATGACTCAAGAATTGCCATATGAACATCTATATATGTTATACTTGACTACCTAACTCTCTAATGTTAAGCCTCTTTAGCATACTCATGGTGTAATATTCTGATGGAGAAACAACTATATCTAGCATCATTACTAGATTAACAATTGCACATATCATGGTTGGTCAAGTTAAGCCTAACAAGTTAACTTTTCACAAAGACCATTAATCATTTGATATTAGTTTGCAGACTATGGAGATCGAACTTGATAGAGATATCCATTGAAACTTGAATATGACCAAACCGAATGGTTTTATTTTTGCTTGGTGCTGTCAAAAAACCACATTCAACATTCTCTCTATCCCCACCCCAATTTGATTTTTTTCCTTTCAATTCTGCACTCTAATTATTTTCTTCTTCTTCCTTCCATCAATCCTCTAGTTTGGCTTGCTTCAAACTGCCAAAGCCACCTTTTGATGGCTTGAGAGGTCAGACCTAGTCACCTAGATGGCTTTCCGAACACTCTTCACACTCCATTAGAATAGAAAAAGAACAAAGAACAAAGATAGCAATACAACAAAGGCTCTATAGTCTCGTGTTTTTTTATCCCCATTTCCCCAATAGTGCCAACACTGCTTTCACTCTTCTCAACACTACTGAGACCACTTTTGTTTAACATCCTATCTTGCTTGCTTCTCAACTCTGCCATTTTGTCCCTCTGATGTTCTCTTGTTATCAGTGAGGGCTCATGACAACCATTAGTGGAGTTTATGGTGCGAGTTTTTTGGCGACAACCTTCTAACAATCCCAACCATGCCATCGAGTCACTTATACTCTCTTTCTTCATTCCCTCACTCTAACATTGCCTGCATTCTTTTGTTTCTCCTCACATGAGATGGTGAGAGACAGCAGCGGTTGCTGCTCATATGGGGCTATCATAGGATTTCTTAATTTCCTGCTCATAGAAATACAACTCTACATCACATAATTATTTTTTCCCGAGCCCATTGCTAGATCACCTTAGCATGGTTGTGTAAATCCCATCGACCTAAGTCTTGTCATCACTGCTATCCAGGTGAATGAAATGATTTTGTGAGTTGTTTGCTTTGTAGGAATTATTTGGAGGATGACTCCCAACCTATGATCTTTGACCATTCAACGAGGCTAAGAGGGTGTAAGCTTAAGATATAACTACTCAAGGTGGCCACCAATCAGGAAAAAGTACTCCAAATAGTCTCCCTGTGAGCCTTGGCTAAATCACATTTGTGCATGCTTACAGGTCTAAGTGTTCCCAGACCCAGCCGCCTTCCACTAGTGTTGTACCCCATTTTTGAGAACTCCCCTCACACCCTCTTATGTCAGTCCTACGGTGGTTCTGTTTTAGTAGTGGGGTCATCTTCATTATGAACGGGTCGCAATGTCAACAATGGAATGGATCAATGGTTTGCTAAAATCCAAGGATACTCACATCAAAGCCAAACTACCAAAGAAAATGGTGAAGTTCACCATGATGAACCAGTGACTGCTTACTTTCCCGAGGTTCTCATTCCATTCCTGTTCAGTTATTGGATCCTATTCTGTTATTGGATCTTATGTTGTTACTCACTCACATTTTTTTGGAACTCGCTAGATTTTGGCAGAAGGAACAAATTTTCCAAAATGTGGAATGCCACTATTTTAAGCACTCTGGTGCTAAGCTGTCTCAGTGTGGGATTTAAGTGTTAATTTTAAATGTTTGTCATGACCAAGCACATTAATCCAATTCAATGGGGGTAAAATGTCTAGAAAATTTTCCTTAAATGTTTATTGATTATTAGGGTGTTCCTTTTTTATTCTTTATAGGGTAATGCTCTTAATATACAAGGATATAGGGGATGATTTAATTCATCTTGTTTGTTTTAGCTATCTTTGAAGATATTTGTATTCAAAATGTTGAAGGAAACACATTAATTTTTTAAATATTCCTTGTTATGCTTGAGTTTTTATTTTTGAGCCTAGCTGTCTTGCATATTTTTGTTTTTCTCCTCTCCATTAATGACCAAACATCTGCAAAATTTTATAGTGTCTTATTAATTTCATAGAACTTGCCTTTATTTTGAAAAACTTCTCCTCATGTCGGGGAATTCTTTTATTTAGTGTTGGTTCAAGAAAATTAATAACTAATTCCTATATATTTCTTCAAAGCCATAACGTAAATGAAAAAGAAGAGTTTTTTTCTTTCTCCAAAGGGATGAAGTGGAATTAAGGTTTACTTCTTATGACTTTGTTTGACACTTGATTGGGATCCTGAGAGATGGATTGAGTTGGTAGGGGACTGAGAGTAGCCAGTTTGGATTGACCACCACATATTTTGTTTGGCATCCTAATCTGATTCCAGTCAAAATCCATCAGAATTGTAGGGGTTAGTCTAAGATTCAATATCTTTCTAGTTTGATTCTGTTCAGTTAGCGATCATAATTTCATGTTCATTCTGGATGTAGCACAATTTAGGTCTAATTCTATTTGGATGCTAGTCTGAACTGCATACTTTTATTTGAATGTAATCTAAATCTGGTTACATCTTGTTTGGATGTGTCATGGAGTCGTTTATAGCCAAGTCCAACCTCCAAATGACTACATAGTCAATGGCTGAAGGACTCGAGCATCCGTCCCTGAACTGGTGATTCAAAATGCGAATGCAGAAGCATAAAGCTTAGCATACATGAACATATAACAATATAAAAGCACCAATCGTACTCTCAACATTCAACAAGTATTGTTCAACAATATTGTCTTATTACAAGATTTCAATTATATATTAAAGAGTCACATTGTACAAGTCTTCTCATGTACACTAGGGGTCTTACAAGAAGTACACCTAAATATATCTCACCCTAGACCATCAAATGTCTATCCATCTCTGAACCTATAAAATACGTAAAACAAGATGGGTCAAGCACATGAGGTGCTGAGTACAGGGATAAAAGATACATATGCATAAGCTTTGCATAATCTGAAAATATTTCAAGAAGTAAATGAGCAAGAATAAAGAAGTTAAGGATTTAGCAACACGAGAGCCCATGATTTATGTCATTTTACTCGATTTATATCATCATAGCATGTGTTCATAAGGCCTTTCACCAACTTCCTATTGGAAGGGTCTGTAAGGGTACTCAAGATTAGCTAAACCTTTTATACGTGAGGGACCTTAAAGCCATCTCCAAGAGCTATCCCTATTTCTTCATGAGGGACCTCAATGTCTAAATTCATAGAGCAAAAACCTATTTCAACATTGTATAAGGGAGTTTCTATATATTATGTTTAAAATTTACAAAACAATGATACGAGACAAGCATCAAGTACATACTAGAATACTACATGCAATATGTGAGCAAATAAATAAGAATACATATGTATCCCATTTCAAGCAAGAAATACATAGTCATATAATTCTTAAAATACATGCCTCATTCAAAAATTTCATAACCTAAATAGTTATTGACCATCTAGATCTCAAGCAACACATGGTTAGCATAATATCACATACATGTATTAGATTCTCATCATTAACCCTGCCTAGTTCCATTTGAGGGTTTTTGGCCAAGTTAGGTTCAACATTGCTTATTAGCATATTGGATGATCTTTTACTGATCTAGAGTAAATCACAAAGGTTTGGTTCAAGTTTCATGTCATTTTGAGGTTCCATTCATTTTACATATTTATTGCAAGGTTTGAGCCACATATGCCCAACTTAGGGTAAAAAGACTCATTTCTCCATTATGTTGTTGCTAGCAAATAGCACTCTTTTTCATTTTGTAGGGAAAAAAGGGACATAGTTCATCAAGTCAAAAGGTCCAAGCGTAAGATGTGACTTGGGTCAGCAAGGTATAGACATATGAATCATATTTAAGACTAGGTGGATGACCCCAAGGTGTAGGTATCATGGTCCAAGTTGGTACCAATATATCCACTTACATACATAACCCAACATACAAAGTTTACATCACTATGGTCAACATATGAGGTAAGAAGGACACCCACTTGAAAGTGGTCACAAGGATAGAGAATATTCACATATAAGAGGTAGGACACAATATGAAAGTTCACAACACCATTAGGGTACAAGAAAGACAAGACAACCCATAACTTGATATATAGGCCAAAGAGGGATCACATATATCACTATATCATTAAAGAGTTTGGACATAGCCATTTATGTCACAAACCTTCACATTACCACTGATTTCAAGTGTAAAAGGGATCTGATGTAATCGAAGACCAAGATTCCACAATTGAATTAAGGTATAACCATGCCTCACCATAAGGGGGTCATATTCATGCATTTGGTACTATAGATAACAAACATAGTAACCATCATATCATATACATCTTAAGAGAGATTGTGTCCTTAAAATTAAGCCACACTTGCACTCCAAGAAAAAACTATGCATGTCTATAAAATATATGTACCACTCTTAAGAGATTATAGTTATCTTGGGTTCCCAATCACCCCATATAAGGTTGAAACAAGAGTTTATAAGCTTAGGTTACATTCATAACCCTTTCACATTTTAGGATTTACATGCTCACTTTATCCAAGCATTGAGGGTTCTATCAAACATTTATCGTATTCATAAGGAATTAGTTACAAAAGAACTCATTTCATCTAATGGACCAGATTAATGTTCCATCATCATTATATTGTGCTAATTGTTATAACGTGTTCATCATTAACATATGCCCTTTAGGAGGGATTTAACTAAAGTTAATCTACTATATCCATCCAGATCACATCAAAGTGTCATAATCATTTCACTATGGTAATATTCCAACGGTATTCAACACCTTTATTAAGAATTAAATTAAAACCACAACTAAGAAGTCTCATTAATATGATCTCATTTATCTTTACATATTAAGTTACAAGTTTATTAGTGAACTCATCACTAGATTCACCAACCATATTATGTCATCACTATTCATGTAACATGTATCATTAGTGTCATCTTGTACTTTCTCATATTAGGTTGTAAACTCTATTAGAGATTCACCATGACACTAGCCAACTATTCACACTATCATCATTGACACGCTAGAGTCGTGCGTATAACACAAGTGCACGTATCAATGTAATATAGGCCTTGTGAGGCCCGAGTCAAACTGAGGTAAACGTAAATTTTAGTAGACTACTACTAACTAGTCGCAATCAGCTAGACCGATGGGGAAAATGAGTTTGATTTTGAAAAAGAAAATAAAACTAAAAGAAAGCAAAAGTGAACGATGATTAAATGTTTAGTTTAATCAAATTAAATGGGAATCCTTAGGATTGTGGTTTCACCATGAGGTCTCACTACACGCGAATCTACACAATTAACATAATTTGTTCTCTTTCCCTGGTTATGGCCCGTAGTCATAATTACTCGCTTCCGCGATACAATTCACTACCTAGTTCTAGGTCAGTTCCACGCCAGTAGCAATGTATGCCCTAGATCTAGATCTTTTAATTATTATTCTGAGTATCCACCATTAATCGTACATTACCTTGTCTAAGGAATTTATTGATTAATGTGTTAATCGTGCCTTTTCAACCACTAATTCTCCGTCAGAAGTAATTAACGGTATTAGAAATTGACTATGGTGATCAAGCATAGTAAATTGCAATGGAAACACGATAACATATCAAGGGAAAGTGAGACAAATTATGATAATCAATGTAACATTGTCATACAGTGATTCCCCAGGCTACTCTTGGTCCTAAGGATAGAGGGGATTAGCCTCGCATGTTCATCTCAACTGTACACATGGAGAAGAAAGAGGAAGACATGGGGAAACGAGAGAATATATGATGTAACCCCTGAAATGGAGAAGATCCAAGTGATCCTCGGTGCGAGATGCACGATCTGCAGCCTTCTGAATGTGAAATCATCCGTCTGCAGATCTGGAATCTCCCGGGGCGTAGTTCTGGGCTCCGTTCTTCACTCTTCTCCTTCTGGGACTTGTGCGACTGAGTGTAACATCTTCCTTCGGTCTTGGCCGTCTTTTCTTAGGTATAGGCATGACTTACGGCTACCAAAAGACCACAGTCGTTCGATCATGGCAATTCTGGGCGCAACTCTGATCTGACGGCGTCAATACCATCGACGGGGTGTCAATGGTATTGACACCTTAAGGTGCACTTCTGATGCTAAAAACAATGGAATCTGTCATTAGAACCTGGTGAACTCTCGATACTATAGATGGTGTCGTCGATAGTATCGAAGGTCTTGACTTAATTCCTGCTAGGATGATCTTGAGACCATCAACTGCTTTGGTCGATGGTATCGACTTGGATGCTCTCCCTCCGGTCTGGGCACTGATGCCATGTCGATGGTATCGACAGAGTCGTCGATGGTATCGACGGGTCCAGATATACAAAGTACCTGAAATAGAGAGGAACACAAATCAAATCCAAAAATTCAGATAATTTATACGAAAAAGATAAAATAAATTGAATTTGATGCATATAGTGATTATAGGCTAAAGGAATATTAATCATGCTATTATAGTCATAAAATGACACATAACCACACAAAACAAGTATAAAACTAGCCTATAAATGCGACTCAAATTTATTGCATCAAACTCCCCTGAGCCTGAATCTTGTTCATCCTCGAGCAACAAAACTTAAAATCTGATTGAGAGGGTCAACTAAAGAACATAATCACAAAATTGATATCTCAATATGATTCCCGCCTGCAATTCACATATTGGCCCTTACCAACCACAAAATGACAACTACCCTTGAAGCGACAATAATCATTCATAAGAGATGTCCATCCCAAGATCATGAACACTATCAAGTAAAGTAGTTAATTTAATAAAATCCTCAGGTTTAGGCTTGGTGCATCTTGTGATCTCCTATCTACGTTGCTCATTTCCTAACTACCATCTAAATGGAAGCATATCTGCTGATATACATGAATGAGGAGAATATCATGGGTAGCCTACCACTGAGAGCAACGGGTGTATGGAATGGGTGGCTATGGAAGAAATGGAATCACAGTACAGTTGATCATGCAAAAACAAAAATGAATGACATATCATGATGCAAATGCAAATGAAAATGCCCTAATGCTACATTTTTTCTGTGAAATGATGCATGCACTATCATTCCGTCTCAAAGTGAGATGGAATATCTAAGTAACTACACCATGTGCTTGTTCTTCCTAAAATGCAGGTGAGAACATATTCCTTTCTCCCTCTTATTCATACTTTTTTTCTTTTTTTTTCATTCATTTTCTGAAGCCCTCATTTTCATAAATGGTAATAGATTATTTGTTGGGCTTCCTTCTCTTTTTTCTAACTGGCACATTTGATGCATTATATTCAGAGGGTATGGAACAAGTTCAACACCTTTAATTTTTCAAAAGAACATACAACACATGATGTACAACTATATACTCAAAAGATGTGAATGCACATCATTATGACAATTATGCAACTAAATGACATGCACCTAAGGATAATGTGCATGTATAACTACTCTATATCTTTTTTTTTCATTTTTATGCAAAAATGCAAAAATAACTGTAATGCATGACCTATCTACGTGGGATGCAATCAAAGAGTGAAAGACAGTAATGTGCTCCCAGTTCTTATGGTGGAGAGTGAATGAAATTTTGGTGGATCAGATCACAAGACTAATTGACAGAACCTTCAGATAGAATTATATGTCCCTCCTTATTAACTTGTGTACCAATTAATCAAGGGGTTTCTCTCTCTCACTTCAATTAAAGTCACATTCTCATTTGGTTGGTTTAGGCTCAACATCCATATCAATCCTCTTAACATGAACCATACGGATACACAATCATGTTCATATATTTTTAAGTTGACCTACCCAATGAGTTTCACAAGCAATGTCCTCAAGTTCTCACAAGACAACTTACATTTTCTTAAGGAGTTTTTTCATTAAAAATCATTTTCTCACAAAGTCCCAAGTGAAAACAAGATGACATGCAATTAAATTAGACTCCACTGATTACACTAGATAGATAGTGGATCCTAGAAAAAAATAAATCTAGCAATTGAGAAAACTAAGATAAAGAAAGATGAAAATTGCAAAAACAAATAAAAGATCAAATAAAATAATAATAAAAAGAACCAGATAGATGTTGTTCCAGCACCCCCCTAAGCTTGAACTCGACTATGGCCTCATAGTCAAAATCCTAACTTAAGAGGTGGAAAAATGATACCCCTTTTACTTCTCTGGTGGTGGGTGTGGCCGGTACTACTGGCCACTGGGATCCCAAGAAGGATAATGCCCCTGGAATGACATATCAGATGGGGGCATCGGTGGTGGCTGTGGGTATCCTCCAAAAAAGTTCTGGCTCCAGTAGTGGTCGTAAAATGGCTGCTGCTGCATCTCCATCCTATGCAACCTGTTGTGGATGGTTTCTTGGTTGGAGAAGAGGAGGCACTCATTCTCATAGATTGCTTGTTGATTCTCAAATAGCCAGTTTGTTGTTTCTTGAATTCCAGCAAAAGAGGCAGTATGTTGGTGCTACGTCTACTGAATATCCTGCAGTATGGTATACATCCCCTACATTGAATAAACATCCTCTCCACCTTGAGAGGGTTGTGGTGGCAGTGGCTGGGAAGAAGAGGAAGCTCCATAGTGTCATGGACGCTTTCGCGGAGTGACCCTTCACCGAAGAGGAATGGTGGCTTCCTCCTCCTCTTCTTCATCATCGTCGCCAGCTTGAACTTCCACTTCTACAGCTTGTTCTTTCTCATCCTCATCAACATCAATCATAGGCCACCTGTAGCTTTGGCCAGGCTTGATGTTGAAAACAGGGTCCGGCAGTTCCCTCCTTTGAAAGACTCATGGCACATGGCAGGTGGCGTAGACGGTGCCATGACAGGCTTCAACGAGGCCCGCATTCACAAAATAGCTCAAATTGAGCATGTTCTTGCACTCCAGCTTGGGTAGCCCGGACAGATCTAGGCCCAGGTACATTGCAATTGGTGTAATTAGACCCCCAAAATAAATGGGGGGCCTACAATAAGTGTTCCTCTTAATCTCCATTACGTGCATGAGGAAGAAGGCTCCAAAATTGATGGGTGTCCTCTCCAGTAGACTATAGAGGAAGAACATGTTTGTCTCCTAAAATTTTCTTTGAGACAGTTTCGATCTTGCAAAGAAGGTGTTGGAGAGAATCCGATGCAAGATCTTGACAAATGGATGCTCAAAATCAGCTACGGAGGCATTGTACTAGCTGATCGAGTACCCCTCCAGTACAGTAACTAGCTTTTCAATCATGGCGTCGTAATCCGCATTGTGCGCTAGCTGACGGAGGTCTCTATGGGTCCACCCATAAATCACGTTGAACTCGCGAAGGGTCATCATATAGTTCTTATTGTAGAGGCAGAAAGAAACGCACCTCTCTTTCCACTATGTGTGTGTCGGTACTAATTCATTGGGAATGACACAAATGTCCAGAGATGCCAAGAACTTGATGACGATCTCCTTGTAAGTGGGCCACCCACTGAAGAATGGATGACCATCGGCGTGGTCACAGCACAACCTAGGGGACTCGCTCAATTGTCCCTGCAGAACATAGGCCATATTGACCTCAAAACCTAAATACTTGATCAACCGTCAGTCTCCATACCGGGTCGGCTCGATGGAGCGCTTCCATAGCTCCTTGTAACCTTTTTAACCTCCAGGGATGGGTGGACTAGTCTCGGGTGAGGGAATAATCTTTCTGACAGCACAGGTAGGGCAAGTGGGGCAGCCCTAGATGATGAAGCTCCCGATCTCACCATTGTTGCACATGCAACAAGTGAGAGAGAAAGAGGTTTAGCAATAGAGCTCAGAGAAGATTTGTTGGTGAAGGTCAAAGAAGATAGAGATCCGCAACGTCGATTGAGATGCGCGAGGAAGACCGTCAGTGCAGATTTCTTAAGCTTTCGGGTGCTTGGGGCTGCTAGGGCTCGAAGGTGGAAGAGATGGCTGGAGAGTGTGAGATTTGATTGAAGAATTTCACTCCCTTTTATAAGGGTCAGCCACCGCTACTGTTGGTGCATCGATACCATCGACGGCTGTTGCTATGGCTCGCTGCAATCGATGGTTGTTGATGGCTTGATGTGGGGTTCCGGATCGTCTACGTGTTGATGGTAGCGATAGAGTGTCAATACCATCGACACTATCCATGGATAGGCGTTGTGGACCGCTCAATGATGATTGTGGATCACTGACGTGTCCGTCGACACTATCGACGTTGCATCGATAGTAGCGATGCCTGTGAATACTTCAGATCCTTGCGAGGGTTTGGCGGTGCTCTTTCTGATGGTGGTCAATACCATTGACTTTATTGAGAAAAAACGGTCTAAAAATATTCACACATCCTGCGACCTTTGACAATACGGTCAATACCATCGACTCTCGACCATCTTTCTTCCTGTTCCCATGTCGATACCATCGATGAGGTTGTCGATAGTATCGGCAGGATGAAGTTTCGGTAGAAATTTTTGCTGTTCCAAATTCGATACCATTGACCTAGGCATCGATGGTATCGACCGTTTCCCAGCCTGCACACTCAACAAACATATCAGGGTATCATTTTTAGGGACTAAGTGCTAAATTAATGAAAACTACCTAGGAATACGAAAAATTTAAAGATATAACCATGTAATCTACCAAGGTTGGGTTGCCTCCCAACAAGCGCCTCATTTAATGTCTTGGGCTAGACGCAATCATGCTCCTCATTCCTCTTTTAGCGACATGAGTTTGATCTCATGCACTTTCCTTGTGTAGTTTTCCCCATAGTAGTGCTTCAGCCTTTGACCATTCACCAAGAATGTTCGCGCACCATCTCACACCATGATAGCACCATGGGGTCGCACCTCCTCAACCACAAAGGGTCCACTCCACCGAGATTTCAATTTCTCGGGATGCAACTTCAATCTCAAATTGAAAAATAGTACACTATCACCCTTCTTGAAAACTTGCAATTGAATGTGGTGATCGTGTATTTGCTTTTTCCACTCCTTGTAGATCCTCGAGTTCTCATATGCATTCATCCTTAGCTCGTCCAACTCATTGAGCTCTAGCATTTGCTTTCTCCCTGCATCATCAATGTTCATGTTTAGCTTCCTTAGCGCCCAGTGTGCCTTGTGCTCTAACTCCACCGGCAAGTGACAAGCCCTCCCGTAAGACAACCTAAAAGGTGTGGTCCTATAGGTGTCTTAAACGCGGTCCTATATGCCCATAGTGCATCCGGTAGTAGTGCACTCCAATTTTTCCTGGAAGAGGCCACCGTGCGTTCCAAGATCTTCTTGATCTCCCTATTAGACACCTCCACTTGGCCTTGTGTCTGCGGGTGGTATGGGGTACCTACATTATGCTTGACCCCATATTTACTCAACAGTGTAGTGAATTTCTTGTTCGTGAAGTGGGTTCCTCCATCACTTACGATCATCAATGGCACACCAAACCTACAAAAGATATTCTCTTTCACAAACCTGCACACTACCACAAAGTCATTAGTCCTTGTGGGTATTGCCTCTACCCACTTCGACACATAATAAACAACAAGCAAGATATATAAATTAGAATTGGAGGACACAAAGGGTCCCATGAAATCCATGCCCCACAAATCAAATACCTCAACTTCTTGAAACACATTGAGGGGCATTTCTTGTTGTTTTGAGATGTTACCTACCCTTTGACATGAGTCACACCTCCTCACATAATCATAGGTGTCTCGGAATAGTATGGGCCAATAAAGGCCACTCTCTAATACCTTAGCCTCCGTCCTCATGCTCGTATGATGACCGCCGGTGGGCAATGTATGACAGTGACTGAGCACACTATCATATTCTCTCTCGAGTAAACACCTGCATAAAATTCCATCCCTGCACTGTCTCAAAAGAATAGGGTCATCCCAAAATTAATATCTCAAAGAATGGAAAAACCTCTTTTTCTCTTGGTAAATCCAATCATCCGGGAGTTCTTTGCATGCAAGATAATTCACGATATGCAAAAATCATGGGTCCTTAGATTGAATAGAAAGGATTTGCTCATCTGGGAAGGTCTCGGTAATGGGTATGTTAGTATCTCTCTTGTATACCCACTCTAACTGAGACAAGTGGTCCGCAACCACATTCTCAATGCCCGCCTTGTCCTTAATCTCAATGTCAAATTCTTGTAAGAGTAGGATCCACCTAATGAGTCTAGGCTTGGCATCTTTCTTTTCCATTAAGTACTTTATGGCGGCATGGTCCGTCCATACCACAACTTTATACCCCATTAAATATTGCCTAAATTTTTCAAATGCAAAAACCACGGCAAGAAATTCTTTTTCTGTGGTGGTGTAATTAAGTTGGGCATCATTCAAAGTCTTAGAAGCATAGAAAATAACTGTGGGTTTGTTCTCAAGGCGCTGCCCAAGAACGGCCCCCACGGCGAAATCTGATGTATCACACATAAGCTCAAAGGGCTTACTCCAATCCATCATTTGAACAATCGGCGCGGAAATCAACTTTTACTTGAGAACCTTGAAGGCATGCATACATTTTTCATTGAAATCAAAAACCACATCCTTCTCAAGAAATTCCGATAATGGCTTAGCAATTTTAGAAAAATCCTTGATAAACTGACGATAAAACCCCGCATGACCAAGGAAGCTCCTCACTCCTTTCACCGAGTTTGGTGGGGTAGTTTGGAAATAACCTCAATCTTTACTGGATCTACCTCCAGTCCCTTGCAAGACACCTTGTGTCCAAGCACTATGCCTTCGCTAACCATCATGTGGCATTTTTCCCAATTGAGGACTAAATGTGTGTCCTCACATCTTTGTAGCACCTTGTCTAGATTATATAAGCACTCATCAAAAGACGCACCGTAGACGGAAAAGTCATCCATAAAAACCTCTAGACAACACTCTACCATATCTGAAAAGATAGCAAGCATGCAGCGTTGAAAAGTGGTCGGTGTGTTACACAAACCGAACGGCATACGGCGATATGCGAAAGTATCGTAAGGGAAAGTGAAGGTAGACTTCTCTTGGTCCTTAGGGTCTATGGAAATCTGGTTATAGCCAGAATAGCCATCTAAAAAGCAAAAGTGAGAGTGGCCAGCCAGTCGTTCTAAAATCTGATCAATGAATGGTAGGGGAAAATGATCTTTCAAAGTGGCAGAATTTAAGCAATGGTAATCAATGAAAACACGCCACCCAGTTACCAATTGGGTGGTGATAGGCTCGTTCGAAAAATTTTGAGTTACCGTGATTCCCCCCCTTCTTAGGGACTACATGTGTTGGGCTCACCCATGTAGAGTCTGAAATTGCATAGATGATGCCCGCAGAGAGAAGCTTGATCACCTCCTTCTTGACGACCTCCATCATGATGGGGTTGAGGTGACGTTGCGGCTGAATCATAGGTTTGTCTCCTTCAAAGAGTCGGATCTTGTGTTGGCAGACAGTAGGGGCAATCCCCTTGATGTCAGAAATCGACCACCCGAATGCACCACAATGATTCTTCAACACAATCATCAACTGCTCTTCCTTAGTGGCAGTCAGATATGAGGAAATGATCCCAGGTAGCTTTGCATCAACCGCTAAGAATGTATATTTCAAGTGAGGGGGCAGTGGCTTTAACTCTAAATCTGGCGGGCTGACCAAAGAAGATTGAAGCGATGGTGGAAGTGGTCCTAGTTCTTCATAGTGCTTGGCATAGTAGCAAGGAAGCACTCGAATCATCTTCACACATTCTTGCAATGATGTGCTTCTCATCCAATCATCCATGATGTTGAACAAGCAAGCTTCAAGAGGTAATTGTAGGTATGAGTCAAGCATGGAGACTTCTATAGCATCATCCTCAGTAGACGGTGGGAATTCATCTTCTTCATCATTGGGATAACCCACAACTTTAACAAGAGAAACCACCTTTGTTTGTTCCATGATGTCCACAACAAGTGTTCCCTTATCTACCTTTTTCATGATGTGAGCCATATCAAGAAATGGTTTCCCTAAACAAATGGAAACGTTGTGATCAAAGTGTCTAATTTTTCTACATTGTCCTTGCTACTGTGATGATTGTGAGCCAGTTGACATCTTTATTTGAAATATATCATCTGCTATGCCCATGGTCAACCGACCTCTTCCCATTTCCAGAATCATGTCAGCTGTAGCCTGGAAGGGTCTACCTAGAAGCAACTCATTTCCTTGGTCATCTTGCATTTCCATCACCACAAAATCTGCCGGAAATACAAATTTGTCCACTTTGACCAGAACATCCTCACAAATCTCATAAGGCCTTACAATGGAATTATCTGCAAGCTAGATTGTCATGTTACTCCTCCAGGATTCTTTAAGACCAAGTTTCTTGAAAGTGGAGAGAGGCATCAAATTGATGCTCGCTCTCGAGTCACATAGTGCTTCGCTGAATTTCACATTTCCAATATAGCATGAAATATTGAAACAGCCCAGATCTTGTCGCTTTGGTGGCAATTTTCCCAGAATAAAGGTGTTGACCTGCTGCTTAAGCACTACCACCTCCGTGTCAGGAATCTTCCTCTTCTTGGTAATTATATCCTTCAAGAACTTACATAGGATGGTATCTGCTCAATGGCCTCTAGCAAAGGAATGTTGACCGAAAGTTTCCTAAAGCTATCCAGGAACTTCTTGAACTGTGCATCTGCCTTCTTTTCTTTCAGACTATTTGGATAAGGAACTGGGACGGTCTATGCCCTCTGATGTGGTGGCACATAAGGCGTCCTCTTCTCAGTCTCTTTCTCTATAATGGGCTCCTCTGTGGCTTTCTCTGCTTCATCCTCCATTGTTTCTGTGACTATGACATCCTCTGCGGCCTCACCTGTGGCTTCTGGCTGTGGTGTGCTTGGTTCATTGGCCTTGGAGTTTAAAATTTTCTTTCCACTCCTCAACAAAATTACTTTAGCTTGGTGGTTTCCTCCTAGAACATCAGTATTCCTTAGAAAACCCTAATGTGCTGGCCTCTTCAAACTTGTAATTTTGGATGCCATCTGTACAATAGACGTCTCAAGCGTCCTCATCTGTGCCCCATGACTCTGCAAAGTCTGGTCGAATTGGTTCATAAATTCTCCTTGAGATTTAATTTGTTTGCCAAAAGTGCTAATCAACTCTTGATTTTTCTTTATCACCTGGTTGAGAAACTCATTACTCTTATCTTCAGCACTGGGTTGTGGCTTCTGATCTGAATCCTACAAAAAGTTATTTGGATCCTTCTAAGAGAATTTCTTGTCCTTTCTCCATGAATAATCATTATTCCTATAGCCCTACTGTTGACGCATGAACTTAGCTTGTGCCTCATCATCAGACCCTTCATCATCTTTTTCTAGCAGTCTCTTTGCTATTAGGTCCATCTTCTCATTTAATTCTTTAATTGCCTTGGATTCCCCTACAATTTTGACCTGCTCTGGTGCATCTCTTTCACCCCAGGATTGTTTCTTAGCCATGTTCTTTAAAATTTCTCTACACTTTGAGCCTTTATTGTTCAGAAAGAAACCTGTCCCTGTTGAGTCCAAATTACTCATGTCGTGTTCATTAAGGGAAAAATAGAAGATCTTTGCATGAGTTTCTAAATCCATCCCATGATGTGGGCATTTCCGCAGCATGATGTTGAAACGTTCCTATGTCTCTGAGTATGTTTCACCTGCCTATTGTTTGAAATTATGAATCCCCCTAACGAGATCATTTGTCTTATCGGGCGGGAAATATAATTAAAAGAAAACTTCAATCATCATGTCCCATGATTCCACATACTCATCATCTAGGTTGTAGAGCCACTCCCTTGTGTTTCCTGCTAGAGAAGATGGAAACAATTTCAGATAAATTGCATCATGTGGAAATCTATCCACTTTAACCATATCATAGTGTTCCACAAAGGTGCTGATGTGGGCAACTGGGTCTTCATTCTTTAGCCCATGGAAAGCATGCGACTTGACCAATTGGATCAGCCCTGGGTCAATCTTGTAACTAGGTATGTTGATAGCCTATTTCTTGATTGGCCCCTTCTATGCAGAAGAACAAGAAGCCTTAATATTCTCCCATATAGTTTGTTCCTCGGCCATTATGAAAACCTCAAATTCTTCTTCAAAGTCTCCGAGTGGTGTATTTATCCGCTCATCTTCAGATCTCGAAGGTGGAACCTCAGGTGTCGACTGTGCGTAGTCCATATTGTGCGTCTTCACCATGCACTAGTACCTGAAATGTGGAAAATCAAGTAAGTACAGTGCTAGACAAATAAAGAATCTGAAAGATAGACAATTAATCTCAATAATTAAAATTGCAAATAAAAAAAAGTGGCCTAGAGTGGTCGCTTGCAGCACTCGTAGTGCAAAAATTTACTGTTTCCCTGGCAATGGCGCTAAAAACTTGACACGCTAGAGATGTGCATATAACGCAAGTGCATGTATCAATGTAATATAGGCCTTGTGAGTCCCGAGTCGAACTCAGGGAAATGTAGATTTCAGTAGACTACTAATAACTGGTCATGATCAGCTAGACCGATGGGAAAATGAGTTTGATTTTGAAAAAGAAAATAAAACTAAAAGAAAGCAAAAGAAAATGATGATTAAATGTTTATTTTAATCAAATTAAATGGGAATCCTTAGGAATGCGGTTTCACCGTGAGGTCTCACTGCACACAAATCTATACAATTAACATAATTCGTTCTCTTTCCCTGATTATGGCCCGTAGTCAGAATTGTTTGCTTCCGCGATACAATCCACTACCTAGTTCTAGGTCAGTTCCACGCCAGTATCAACTTATGCCCTAGATCTAGGTGCTTTAATTATTTCTCTGAGTATCCACCATTAATCATACATTACCTTGTCTAAGGAATTTATTGATTAATGTGTTAATCATGCCTTTTCAACCACTAATTCTCCGTCAGAAGTAATTAACAGTATTAGAAATCGACTACGGTGATCAAGAATAGTAAATTGCAATGGAAACACGATAACATATCAAGGGAAAGTGAGAGAAATTATGATAATAAATATAACATTGTCATACAGAGATTCCCCGGGCTACTCCTGGTCCTAAGGATAGAGGGGATTAGCCCAGCATGTTCATCTCAATAGTATACATGGAGAAGAAAGAGGAAGACATGGGGAAACGAGAGAAAATATGATGTAACCCCTGAAACGGAGAAGATCCAGGTGATCCTCGATGTGAGATGCATGATCTGTAGCCTTCCGGCTGTGAAATCGTCTGTCTGTGACTCTAGAATCTTTCAGGGCATAGCTCTGGGCTCTGTTCTTCGCTCTTCTCCTTCCGAGACTTGTGCGGCTGAGTGCAACGTCTTCCTTCGATCTTGGCCATCTTTTCTTAGGTATAGGCATGACTTACGGCCGCCAAAATATCGCAACCATTCGATCGTGGCAATTCTGGGCGCAACTCTGATCCGATGGCGTCGATACCATCGACGGGGTGTCGATGGTATCGACACCTTAAGGTGCACTTCCAACGCTAAAAACAATGGAATCCGTCGCTAGAACCTGGTGAACTCTCGATACTATCGAAGGTGCCATCAATAGTATCGACGGGCTTGGCTTAATTCCCACTGAGACGATCTCGAGACCATCGACGACTTTGGTCGATGGTATCAACTTGGATGCTCTCCCTTCGGCCTGGGCACTGACGCCATGTCGATGGTATAGACAGAGTCGTCGATGGTATCGACGGGTCCAGATATACAAAGTACCTAAAACAGAGAGAGGAACACAAATCAAATCCAAAAATTATGATAATTTATATGAAAAAATATAAAATAAATTGAATTCGATGCATATAGTGATTATAGGCTAAAGGAATATGAATCATGCTATTATAGTCATAAAATGACACATAACCACACAAAACAAGTATGAAACCAGTCTATAAATGCGACTTAAATTCACTGCATCAATCATTATATATGTATATGGTTAACCATTTATACATTGATATCTATTAAACCATCTCTAGGTTTCCATCATATCATGTCTATATATCATGTCTTGAGATTAGATCACATCCTTACATATATTATATCATGGGGGTGCAAAACAAACTTATGTGAATGTCTTGTTAAACAAATAAAAAAACTTCATCTAGTCCAACTGAGGTTCTCCTGACCCATATCATGAGGATAGTTCCATGCTCAGTCTCTTTAAGCTAACTCAACTCCATGAGTATCTCATATGCATATACTTTATCTTTCTTCTCTTAGTCTAGGGTTCTCATATTAACTCATTGGCACTAGTGATCCACTTTACAAGGTCTAGCCACAGAAGCACTAACCAAGACATCCTACAACATTCTCTTCACAAGTTTTCTACCCATGAGTCATGCTATTTCCCAACTCTCTATCTTATATACACCACTAGAGTCCTACATGGAACCATTGACCAGATCTTGAGGCTTCATAGAAACTAAAACATAATTACCTCCTCCAGGGTCTTGGTACTCTCTCTCTCCATCACCCAGATGGTAGGTTCTCATATTCATATTAACATGTGCATAAAGAAGCCTCTCTCAACTCTAGGGTTTTGTCTTCCACGGACATCCAGGGTTCAACAAGACTATAGGAATCATGCATTAAGAAACTCAACTCATTCACTCAAGAGTAGTCTAGTTTAGGACATATCATAACACATATTTCTCATAATTTCTCATACCTTGGAGTTTAGGTTCTCTGACCTTCTCCTTCTAGGTCTCACTCTCTCTGGAGTTAACCGTATAACTAGTCCCAACACTAGAGGTCCTCCTTTGTAGAAGAGCTTGAGGCTCTGGTTGATTCACATCCTTGTATGAGCCTCACTTAAATTGTCTTATCTTATCTTAGAAAAAGCACACATACTTGCATCATAAAACCTTATCTCTAATCCTCAAAGATGAATTTTCCTTAAAGACAAATCTTTATCATCATAAACCAACTTATATTGCTATATCAAACTTAGATCATATCATCTAAACTCATATTATCTATTCCGTCTATAATATATTCCAACAAGGCTCTAGACATCTAATTTAGAACTATTCTCTCTTTTAGACTGATGTAAATCTCTTTCACTTAGGTTGCATGACCACCTCCTATTCGTACGTGTGGGGATGCATTTTTGTAATACTTATATATATATATACTTATAATAAAATATTATATAGTTTTTCTCTGATAAAACAAGTGTCAGAGAAAACTATCAAGGTTTGGTTCGATTGGAATAAAAAATCAAATCCACAAAATGAGTGTCCCACACATAGTAGAGAATCCAGTGCCATGTAACCTAGTGAAAAGGGTGAGAACAGGGTGTAGACTGGTGTAGCTACACAAAACATAGATGCATCATATGCCAAAGGTTTCACTTCCCCTGACGTACGTCATTCCCAAATAGTGCAACGTACCATGCCGCTGCACTACAAGGAAAGAATGACATCTAAGGACTTTCTATACAACAAAAACAGGTCTAGACCTAGTTCTCAGACATCTAGGTGCTAAACTAGAGGCTAGGTCAGATCTAGTCTCTGAAAGACAACTAATCTAACCCTAAGTATTTTTTAATGTTCAAGGTTCTCTTTAGTTTGAGTTGCATAATGAGCAAATGTCAGGCTTTGCTATTGTTCATGCTCTAATACCACTTGTGGTGTCCCTGGATTTTCTAAAACTTAATCTAATGTGTGACATCCAAATTGAAACCTCCCTTCAGTGAGAATCCCAATTTGAGAATCACACACTAGGATAAGAAGAAGAAAATTAGAGGAAGTCAGAAGGAAATAATAGTAGCACATGCACATGAACAATAATAAAACCATACAACAAATGTTCACGGTTCAACATATAATAACAAAATGAAATGTTACAACATTTGATATTACACATTGAACAATAAACTTCTACATATACATGTACTACAACTAAACAACATGATCTTAAGACAACAGGTCCACCTATACATCAGCTCGCCACACAACTCTCAAAATTCCTGGTTCTTTAAGAGCATATGTCCACATCACCTAAAGAAAAGATTACATGTGGTACACATCAATACAATATTCAAGAATATTGTACTGAGTACGCCTACATGTCTTTTTATATTCCTCTCATTACTAAGCCTGGCAATAAGATAAAACTAATACTTGGCAGTTACAAAAAGTATAAGAAAAACCATATACTTGCACAAAGATGTTCATTAACAAAGAGAACACATATTTTAAGCACATTTTCCATTATATCATCCATGCATTACTACCTAAGAGTTGAATGCATTAAGGCCTTTATGATCTACTACCAAAGAGTTTGATATCACTACCAAGTACTTTACTACCAAAGAGTTGAAGTACTTTACTTTCCAACACTTTACTACTAAAGAGTTGAAGTGCTTGGATATAATGGAACAAATATGTTATGTTTCATGTGTTCATAGCCATAAGTATGGAAAATCAAGCAAGATATCATACAAGAACAATCAATTCATCCAATATCATATGCCAAGTGTTTACTACATATATAATGCAAGCATATTGTATAATAAGCCAAGTAAGAGGTAATGGCATACCTTACAAAGAGATATCCTTATCATCATATATTCCTCATGTCAACTACAACATTGGTCAACCCCTGATTAAGACAAGATCACATATCACCATCAGGTACTCATCATCTAAACCCTAGTTATATCCATTTTAGGGTTTGACTTAACTCATTGGATATTCTCCTTTTTACTCATATTCTTGTCTTGTATTGATCTTACTGATATCATGTTCTAGGTTATGTTTCATTTGTATGAACATTAGTCCCCATATCATTGTTTGCATGTATTAACCCTAGATTAGATACATTAATCCAATTAGGTTTTTCTCATCATTATATGATCCTTGTCACCTTATTTATGTGCATAACTATGATCTCATAATTATATATTAGCTTCCAGTTACTGATATAAGCTTACTCTGCAATTTTCAGGGTTTCTTGAGCATCTTTGCAATTATTGCACAATAATTAGGATTATTAGCCCTAATTAGCCATATGGAGCAAATTACATGATTTCATGCATCAACATCATAATTACTAACATCAGATGGAGTATAAACATGAATATGGATTTATTGACATATTATCATATATTAGGCCATCGTTTGATATTTATTATCTATGAAATAAACATTTTACAACTTACATTATATCATTGTGATTAGTGAATCAAAACCCTGATATCATGGTCCCATGTCATACTACTTATTTTTATGAACATTTTGATATATTATTTAATTTTCTGATCATTGAGCTAATTTCTACGAATTATTGAAGATATGTGTTTTACTGGGATTTCGAGTTAATTACCTTGTTGTGGCCAATCGGTCGTTGCCACGTGGCTTAAGGATGGGTGCGGTTCACTCCTCCTCTACCGACACTGAGTCGACCCGCTTTTCCTAGTTTGGCTGGGTTTGGCTGGAGCCGACCGGTTCGTCGGGTTTGTCGCTGACTCAAACACCTACTCCCCCCTTCTCTCAGTTTCTTTGCTCACTGTCTCGTGTGGACCTAGAATAGAGTCATCTCCACTTGACTTCTCTCTGGCATGTGATTAGCCATCCTACAACACTCCTTGTGAAAGACTTACACTCCCCTGAGCTTCGGCCTCCCTCCCTCTATATCGCTGGATGTCTTGCTTCAGTGTTGGTGGCTCCTTCGAGCGGATTGGGGAGCTCTCCACCGCTTACATCTACTGTAGCAGAGCAGAAGAGGCGAAATGCCTCTTCTCATACTAGCATCTATCAGAACCCTCCATTGGCTCCATATGATCTTCCACAACTCCACCAAGGGTCGAACACTCAGAAGGAAACACCAATACATCCCTTTCAAACTCACTCTTCATGTCCAACAGACTGGAGCTCGACAGCCAAAAAAAACACAACCAAGGCCACATGGAACACTGTGATTCTTCTCCCCTAGCATTGAGCTTCATCTTCCCTTACTCCAAGACCCTCAAGTTCCCCTTGTTCTCTCGTTCCTTCTTCTCATTTTTCCTGTGAAAAGGATGGGGATGGGGAGGGCATCAGGTGACATCTATGTTACCTCCACGCTCTACTGAGAGGTTTGAATGGGGGGTCTATAAGACCGCCTCATTGAGATAGGATCAACTACTCGGTCGATTTCTTCTCACACCCCACATTGTGGACGAGTAGTGGCATGATAGGCATGACACTCAACCCCCCCATAGCCTTGCTCTAACTGCAAGGTAGAGGATGACCAAGGATGGTCCGATCATCCATATCCAATGGCTCCTAAAACCCAAGCTATGGAGAACCCACCTCATTTCTAGCTAAAGCAGCTGCGTGACATCAAGCTGATCAAAGCCTAAGTTGCTAAATTGTTGATCTTATACAATCAAAATGCATATTATTAACCAACTTCAACCCACAATATCTCCTTCTAGGAACATCAAAACATTATGAAATTCTAACCATAGCTTTAATACAACTTAAGATACTTCATATTCACATTTTGTGTAAAACTCTATTGTTTGGTCATCCAATTAAATACTCCAAAATAATGAACTTACGGATCTTAATCATAATATCAACATCAATCAACATTCAAACTTTTCCAAATACTTGGAACTCCTAATATAACTCAACATATGAATTCCAATATGATATTGGAGATTAAAGGTTTTAAAATATCACTTCATCACACCATCATAGTTGCATACCCATCACCTAGGTGCATTGTGTGTAACACACCAGTGTTTTCAAAATTCCATCACAAGAACCAAGGCAGTACATGAATTTTATGCCAATCTTACATGGAACTATGACACAATTTTGCCACCACCCAATACATAGGTAATCCTCACTACCATGATTTTCGGGACCAAATTCACAATCTCTGAAGATTCCTTGAATATCTTTTTCAATGGAATTGAGTTTGTCAACAGAGGAAGGATTATCCTGACTATTTTGACCTATTAGACCCTGAGGCTTTCTACAAACACTTTGATCTTACTCTACCTGATATTAACAAGTTTTTTATGAAGCCCAATGCCCAATATGAGAAGAATTCTACCTTTCCATCCTCTTTCCTAGATCTCAAAAACCATATGCTCGCATTAGTTATTAACTACTATGTCCACACAAAGAAAAATCATATAGAAATTGCAGAGAACATAGTTGTGATCAGGTATTGTCTTTTAAATAATGATGGAGTCAAGTGCCCCGATACATTCTACACCACATGACCTACTTTGACTCTAGGAAGAACACTCATGGTACCCACCCACCCTACCCTACCTTGATATGTGGTCTTTTTTCTTTTTCTACTTAGAAATATCTTTTCCATAATCTCAATTGAAAAGCTAGTCAGAAAGGAGTTTGCATTAGTGAAACTACGATCAAGAAGTCTTTCCTTCCAACCTCCTCTACCACACCTGGAGCCTCCACCTCTACCTCCACCCAGGAACCTCCACCTCCACATCCACCACCACCCGGACCTGACCGCACCTCTTTCCCGGTGTCAAATGAATCCTTTATGGGTTATATGATACACCATCAGGCATACAACCTTTAGGTGCAAGATCACCTCCACCAGGACTTATGACATATCATTTCATCCCTTCCTCCTCACTTTATGTTTTTTCTACCTTGACCTCTTATTTTAACATAATTTATGATTCATGCTTGGGCTTGATATACACTATATATCATTCTATCTTTCTTTTTTCTTCTTTTATTCATTTGGAGGTGTATGAATGTGGATTCTTTCACACTTAAATCATGAAGAAAGCTCAATAGATACATGATGTACATTATTAAAAAAGATGAAAAATAAGATGCAAACTACATGAAGGCTGTTATGCAACTAAGATTTCTTAAAAGTAACAAATGACATGTAATTTTTCTTCTTATAATTTCTAATTCATTAGAAAGAAACTAGATGGCATGCTAACTACCATGATATGCAATGAAGTCAAGAGGAAAATAATTTTGATTACTTGACCATCCTTTGTAGAAAATGAAATTGCATGAAAGGTGGACAAAATCATATGACTAAGAAATGATGCCTTTCAAAAACATGATATATCCCTCTCCTATCAACCAATGTTCATGGTGACCTTAAAGTTTTTTCTAAAAATCCCATTTAAGATCTCACTATTGTTTGGTTGGTGGGCTCAAATTCCATCATCATGCCCAAACCTTGGATATATTAAAGTTTTCATTCATGGAATATGTTATCAAGCTAACTAACCCAAAGAACTCCTCATGACGGTGTTATCTTGGATTTAGAAATTCAACATATAAGATAGCACATTCAACCAACAATTTTAATAAAAAAAATCACTTTTCATTACAAGAGAGAGCATGAAGCTTTTAATATGATACAATCATGATATATTAAGGTCCACAATTACACCCGATAGATTTTGGATCCTATTGTTGAAAATTAAAAAATGAAATAAAATGGAAAATAATGCAAAAGAAACATGTTCCACCAATCCTGAGCTTGAATTTGATCATGTCCTCATAGTCAAAAATCAACCTTAAGAGGTGGAAGGGTGTACCAATACTCAAAACGATGGTGGTGGGTGGAATGTTCCCAGTTGCATGTGTGGATCTGATGGATAAAATGTGTTGGTAAACTGTGAAGGTCGTGATTGCATGTTTGAAGGATGAGGGTAGCTAGAAAGGTTTCCCTTTATTGATCTATAGATTCTTCTGTGTTGACGATACTAATGGATGTTGGTGGTATGAACTCTTCAATAATGCACACACAGATTTGAGCCACCGAACGATGTGGAAGATCTTTGTTGTTGTTGTCGGGGCCATAGATCTGGTCTTTTTGTGTCGGTGCCATCAATATGTGTGCCAATGATACCAAGTTGATCTTTTCTCTCCCCTTATGTATGTGTCTGTTCCACTGATTAATTGTCAGTGTTAACTAAGGAAAATGCCGGTGCTACTAAGCTTGCTCTCAGTGTACCAATGTTGTACCATCCTATAGCTTCATGGGCTTCTTATAAAAATTTCATTGCCACTGACATGTGTGTCATTGGTACCAAGATGTGTAGTCCCTTGTCATCTTTGATATGGATGGGTCAGTATCACTCATCAACCACTCGATGGTATCGACAAAATTTTCCTTTATCTGTGATTTTTTATCAAAAAATTCCAGTTCTACTGACAGTGTTGTCGGTGTTTCTGACATAATTTCTCATGCGCAACATCTTACTAATTAAGATTTGGTACCAACGAAGTATGTGTAGGTGGCACCAACAATGTTCCTGCACACCACACAAAACACATCAAAACACCTTTTCTAATTGCATCAAAATCTAATTACAAATAGTAAAAATGAAAAACAAAACAACTAACTAATGCCAAGATTACAAATAAAATCTATTCTAATCATAATAATTGGTGGTACCTACCACAAAGCACACTTGTTTTATGTATTAGGATTGACATCATACTCACCTTCAGCCTGAGTTATCACAATATGGTGCCGATGGATCTTCTATCAATATGAACTTTACCACGTCATCATCGATTCCCTATGTTAGGTAGACTCTAGCCATGGCAATGATCACATCATCTATAGCTTGGAATGATCGTCCTATCAACACCTCAGATCCTAGCATCCTTGCATGTCCATAATCAAAAAATTCACATGATAGATAAATTTTTCAACTTTATCTAACACATCCTCACATATCCCATTAGGATTCACTACTTACGCATCCCACAACTAGATTTTCATAAATTCTTCATTAGTTTCTTCAATTCCAGAGAAGTGGATAGAGCCATAAGATTTATGCTCACCCCAAAGTCACATAGTGCTTCTTTGAATTGTTTGGTGCTAATAGAACAAGGGATGTGAAACACCCTAGGTCCTCCTTTGTCGGCAGTCCTCTTTGGATCAAACCACTAACCACTTCATCAACATGCACGAATTTGTACATTTTAACCATCTTTTCTTGTTGAAGATATGATTCAAGAATCTTCTATATGTAGGGATCTATTCTATCACCTCCATAAATGGGATGTTGATGTGGAACCTTCAGAAGATGTCTAGAAATTTCTTGAAAATCTTTTCTTTCTTTCCAAATTTTAGACTATTCAGGATTTGCAGATGTGGCTACTTTATATGAATGTGGGGATGAGCGTATGACACATGAGGGATCTCGTCCCCTAAGCTTGAATCAACGCCACCCACCGAGATAGAATATGGCACGTTTGATGTGGATGGAGTGATATGTGGATGCTCCTTCTTGACTGCAGGTGCCTTCTTTTTTAATGTGATTGTTCCACTACAGAGTAGAACCTTAACCTATTCTTTTGCATTGGCACCTCCTCTAGAAATGAGAGAGTAGACATGGTAGTGATGGAAACTTTAGGTTACTTGTCTTGAAAAGTCTGTATAGTTGGCATGTAATTTTTGCTCCCCCACCAACACTTCATTGAATGAGGTGTATGCATGAGAATAATAGGTAGGTATTCCACATCACTCTGGTCTTTTGTACAAGTTGTTGGGAAAGGGAACTTGTCCCACATAATCACACTCAAGCTTTGGAATGTGTTTTTTTACAGTCTCCTCAACACTATGATTTATCTCCTTAGTAAAAGAGACATGATTTACTTGATGATGTTGTTGGGATGTATCTATGTTTCTAGGAAAACCCTAAAAAATGGGGTTCTTCATTGCTATCATATTTGTTACTATTTGCAAAATCTAATTCTCTATGCAAAAAAATTGAGTGCCTTAATTTTGCTTCTCCTATTTAGTTAGGTCCAGTAAAGCCTCATTTTGACTCACTATTTTACCTAGCATATCTTCAATCCTTTCTATCTTACTAGAACCCCTATCATGCTAATATTGTTTTTAAGTGTAGCCTTGCTTCTGTTTGGGATGTTGTGTTTGTGATGGGTCCTAATGAAGTTATTAGGATCCTTCTAAGAGAATTTAGGATCCCTCCTCCATTAGTATTCATTGTTGTGTCTATTGTTATGTTGTTAGAAGTACATGTACTCCTCTTCACATCCAGATGAGGTGCCACATTTCTAGTCAATAATCTTTCTGATTCTATCCATCTGAGCTTTTAGTTCTGCAAGCTTTGTTGATCCTATAACACTTCTTAACTATTTCTCATTCTTGGCCATGTTGTTCAGAATCCCATGACATCTTGTAGAATTGTTGTTTAAGAAGAATCTTGGCCCTACACTACCAAGAGTAGTCCTCTCCCCTTTGTGCAAGCCATAATAAAGTGTCTTTTCTTGACCAAATAAATCTATTCTGATGAGGGACTTTCTTGAGCATGTTCTAAAACTTCTGCATGCTTCTGAATCCGACTCTTTAGCATGTTGTTTTAAGTTGTAAAATTTTCTGGCCAGATCGTTTGTTTTCTGTAGTGGAGAGTATTTTTCAAAAAACACATTAATCATCTCATCCAGAGTTTTGGTTGACTCTAGATGTAGGCTAAGAAATCAAGCTTGTCTTTATTTAATAGAGAATATGAGAAGAGCTTTAAATAAATCATCGTATTTGGAACCCTGTCAAGCTTTAGCATGTCACAACTCTCCACAAAGTTGTTTATATGCATCAATTGATCCTCCATGTTGTGACCATAAAATGATTGTGATTTAATCAATGCCACCAATCACGGATCTATCTTGTAGCTGTCAACTCTAACTACCTAGAGCTTGATTATCCATAGCTGAGATAGAGCAGATGATGTGTATATTCTCCCAAATTGTTTGTTCCTCATGCAAGTACTCCACATGATTCTCATAGGTTGGAACCATGTCTATTGTCTGTACTGGCTTTACTTAAGGTGGGGGTGATGTAGCCCTATTTTAGGGCTTCATCTTGTGTCTTCTTGTGATTTATTCACATCTAAACATGTTAGATTACAAATCATTTCAACTAATTTGTGTGTTTCTATCAAATGTGCATATGGACATTCTTTGCATGTTTCTCAGGTACTTGGACCACACTTTGGATGGAAGGGAGAGGAGAAGGACGTTCTAAGGGTTCCATCACCCTTGGGGAGACTAAAGAAGGTCTTGAAGCTTCCCTAATCTACCCCTAGTGGCCAAGGATCAAGATAAAGCACAGATGTCCAAAATATCAAAGTTGGAAGCTTAAAGTGAAAGAAAAGACCCCAACACAATTGTGGTGACATGAAACAACCATGAAGCTAATAAATCATTCACAAGAGAATCATAGTTTTGGAGCAGTTATAGCAACATCAACAACATGACCATGCCAAGGAACTCCTAGGACTGCCCTGTCAGCCAGAACAACAATGATGCCAAAGGTCAAAATGCCCATTCTAAGGAAGAATGATACTAGACAAAGTCTCCTACCATGGCCATGTTACCCAACACAGTCGTTCCACCTAGCCCCCACCCACGTTTATTCTTCCCCGCATGATTGTGATACCAACCTATATTTACCTACTTTTCATTGAAATTTTTCCACTTTGCCACCATGTCCATTCCCCCTCAGCATGACCGTTCCAACACCTTCCTCCCACTGCCATGCTACCTAGAAACCCTAGCACCTTTGTACCTTGTTCTATCCATTTTACCCCTACTTAACCTAGTGCTTCCCCACCACCTATATATACAAGGGTGGAGGTTGGAGAACAAGGTTAGTGACCTTGAGCACTAGTAGTCACCTCTTGCCATATTCATGAGAATCCACTTCATTTCCACCTACCACTACCTCAAAACCCAAGTTTTAAAGGGTTTTAGCCATCTTCTTCCACATTTCCATGTCATCCATCCACCAAGGAGGGAGGTGTTGGAGCTAGTATTGCTAGGAGGTGGAGAAGGAGGAGTCTCCACCATTTTTTATGCCTATGTAGTCCTCTACTCATTCTTCTTTCTTCTTTTCTTGTACTATGTGTAGCTAATACCCTCTAGGTGGACTGTTTGGAGTAAAACTGTGACTTCGATACCATGTTGGGGGGAGAAGAACTTGTAAACACTATAATTCCGTTTTTCATTGATCTTCTTCTACTTCTTTTTCTTTTTTTTTGGTCAGTCTTCTACTTCTTTTTCATTTCCCATGAATTACCTCATGTTTTTTACTTAAACACATGGATTTCTTATTGATTTGTGCTTGAAACCACCTAGACACTAGGAGAGAATGGCTTATATGTGGATTCTTAGAAAAGCTCCTAAGTCCAACTAGTGGATCCCTAGCTACCATCGAATATTCCTCCAACATACACATCCCCCCTACTCTTAGGTGTGAGATCTAAGTAGCTAAGGCAGATGTATTATTGTAGTTTCCTTAGGGTTTTCTAAAGGCTAGGTGGGGGTGATGTAAGGTGAAACACTCTCATCCCCCCATTACTACCCTTGACCCTAATTTCCCTAAGAACATCTACTCTAGAAACCTAGACTTGCTATCCTATTAGAATTTCACCTAAGCCCTAGTCCAATTGAGGTTGATAAGGTTGGATAGGGTGTGCAAGGGTGTAGATCCCCTTCACACACATTATCCCACCCAAAAGCCAACAAGTAGCTTAGGGTAGTTCTATAGCATCTACCTTGTTGTTTGGTTTAACACTCTAAATGATAGAATGGAATTTACATGTTATGAACATCCAAATTAGGCTCTAGTCACATTCCCCCAAATATCACACACCCCCATTAACTTTCTAAAACCCTCATTTGCTTTGTTCCTAGTTAATGCTTTCTTAGTTAATTGCTTCACTCTATTTATTAGCTAATTGTCTTGTTCTTGTTAGTCAATCATGCTAGGGTAGATAGTGGTTTTTAGTGCTTGATTGTGCTAATCCTGGTTAGCTAGTGTTAATTTAGCTCTTTGCTTGCACTATTTTTGTTAATTGCTAGCTTAGTGTTCATCTCTTGGTTTTTCTTACTTAGTTGCTTTCCTTGTTAATTATGACTAATTGTTAGGGTTATAACATGGTTTGCTTCTTGGTCTCTTTATTTTCTTGCTAGATCACCATTAGTATAAACGACTAAAATCAACATCAAACCCTTAAACCCTAAACTTAGAAATAGGAACCTAGTCATACCAGACATATCTCTAGTTCCCCCCTCTCCATATAGATCGATCCCTAACTTGCCATCTTCCTATGCTATAAAACAAACCTATGTGTTTGCATGTAAATCTTTGAAATATTAAAGGTGCATCCAACCCTTAAGGCCTTACAAATTTGAATGACCTAGTTGTGTGAGCATAAGGAGCATCTAATCAAAATTTAACTGGTTAGGTGTGCCTTAGATGGGACACACCAAAAGCTTTCTTGCATTGTTTCTAGAAAAAGAGGCACTCGACCTAGCTAGTTTTTTAAACTTTGACTATTCCTACTGCCCTCATCATTGCTATTCTTTATTTTTTATTTACTTTTGCAAACTTGTCTGCTAACTTAGATCTTGTTGCTTGTTTGAGCCTTTTGCAGGCGACATGTGTACATATCTAGGACCCACTCCCTTTCTATTCATTTGTCCTATGTAGATCCTGGGATAGGAAGAAGAACACACCAAAATTGGCACAATCAACACCAAGAGGTTTAGGTTAGAGATAGGGACACTTAACACAACCATGAGAAAGGTGACCCCATTCCACCACCCCTCCACTAGTCAAGTGACCTCTCTATGATTGCTTCATGTAGTGAAATTACACCTATCATTGTGACTAGATTTGACCAAATACCGGGTCAACGGTTCTTGATGCGACCAGCCTCCTGGGACTCCTGCCCACTTTCTATGGATTAGAGAATGAGAACCCATACCACCACATTTACGCCTTCTTAGAGATAAGCTCCACTTTTTGCATCCCCACTTCCATAGTTGATCGAAAAAGGATACACATGAATACAAGTTCCCAGACAAGGACATAGAGATGATCAGTCCACCATACATGGACACTCTTCTACATAAAGACACATATAACATATTATTCAATGAGTCTTTAAATAAAAAATGGTCTTAATAGGCGTAGTCCTTTCAGAATTCCCATAGAGAATAACAACTAGTATCCAGATAACTGGAGTTTGATGTCACTAATAATGTTTTTGGATATGAAGTTTGCATCTTAGGCCTTTATCTCACCAAACATCATGGGGCACGATGATTATAGGCCTATGACGATTCTCTCCCCATGTTA
This sequence comes from Alisma plantago-aquatica, assembly GCA_963693085.1. Classification (NCBI taxonomy): domain Eukaryota; kingdom Viridiplantae; phylum Streptophyta; class Magnoliopsida; order Alismatales; family Alismataceae; genus Alisma; species Alisma plantago-aquatica. The sequence continues at coordinate 1,053,308,403 of OY856411.1, read as the reverse complement.
TCCTAGGTCCATAATAACTGAAAAATGCCATCACGTGGTGTCGTATATGTGTTCTCTGTATTGAGACTTTAAGCATACCTATTTTCACTTCATCATAAGAGAGTACAATGCATTTATTGATGTCCTAGAAATACTCACATCATATATTGACATCCAGGAGGGACAGACCTTCTCATTCAAAACTCAGGTGCTTTCTCAATCTCACTACTACATTGTCATTGATAATGCGTCTAATGACAAAAGGAAGAGCTTTGTTCCATGACATCAAGATATATCTATCAAATCAGGTTATTCTCGAGAACCCCCTCTCCCAAATAGAGCTAATGGTACTCAAATGATGAGCAACATAATACATCCTAGGGGTAGAATAGGTGTATTATAGATCCTACAACCAGACTCTTCTTCGATGCATAGATGGAAAAATGGGAACTAGCATAAAGGAGGTAAGTAAAGGATTGTGCGACACATGCATGAGTGGAGTTATTCTAGACAAAAAAATACAACTCTTGGGGTACTACTAGAATACCATGGAAACAGAGTGCTACTATTTTGTCTGCAACTTCTGATCTTGCTAAATTCATAAGGACTACATTCCTTCTCCTACAAATCAGCTAAACAACATGGCCATGCTTTTCTCATTCTCAGCTTGGGGAAATGACATGATCAAAAAGAGAAATCCTAAAGAATCAAACATCAATTGGTTCATCTTGGTCTCACTTTACTACTTCACTAAATGGGTAGAAGCAATGTCCATTTCCAATGTGTTAGCCCAATAGGTCATCAAGTTCCCCAGAACAACATCATAAGATGATATAGGATATCACATGACATCACCTCAAAAATAGTATGAACTTCATTGACGAGACCATAAGGGAGTATCTAAACTCTTTGGGGATCAAACACCCCCAAATGTCACATTATCAGCCTCAGATAAACGAAGCCATAGAAGCTGCCAACAAAACTTCATCAAGAATCTGTAGAACACAATTTTCTCTTGTGCCAATTGGCATAGACATCTCTAAATTCCTCATGGGATCACTACACTTCTACCAAGACCTTTAAAAGAGCTATGAAATACTCCCTAGTATATGAGGTAGAAGCAGTAATACTAGTTGAGATGAGGGTTCATCCACTCTACATATTACGAGAAGCACATATTTTAGAGACTGGATAGGTTCAAGATCAAATCTACTGCCTCAACTCCCTTGAAGAATGACAGACAAATCCATGTACCATGCACAATGTTAGCAAGCAAGAAATGCTCAAGCATTGAACAAGAAGGTTCGACCATGTAGTTTTGAGAAGGTAGACCTGGTATTACAAGTCATCCAGAATGTTGATTATAGGGTCTATTTCAACCCTATATGGTAGGGACCTATTGCTCATCCTCGAGCAACACACCCTCAAATATGTTTGAGATAAGTCAGTAAAAGGACAAAGAACACAAACTTCATTTCTCAACTATTCCCACTTGGCAGTCCCAAACTGAAGGCCTTCATTGATCACTGAACAATCAACTGCTCTGTAGAGACCAAAAATTTTCATAAAAGTTGTCCACCCTTAGATCAATGAACACAATCAAGAGAGTAGTTAACATCATAATCAATCAGGCATTCACTTGGTGCATTATGTGATTCCCTGTTCTACATTTCTCTTTCCTAACTACCAATCTACTTGGAAGAAGTTCTCCATATAAAAATGAATGTGGAGAATAATCATTGGAGTGGCCTATTGATAAGAGCAATGGATGGTATGAAATGGGTGGCAATTGAAGAATCACAAGTACATCCAAATCATTTATGAAATAATAATACTTGAGATTATGTCCCATTTTAATTTTAATAAGGATGAGACTAGTCATCTAATTGAGAATTAACTATTCTAGTTTCAATCATGAGCAACATATGTAAACTTAAAATCAAAATAGTCACAAGACATGACACATAATTAAAATATTATGACAATGACTGCAAATATGTTACAAATTAACTCACTAATATTAATCTACAAAGTTATTTAATATAACTATTGCATGTTAATATACTATATGATAGAAATATTGCATAATATAAATATAAATGCAATATAATCATAATTTTCTTACAATGACAATATGATGTTCTATATGTAACCGCTTACCCGCATACCCACACCACAAACCTGTTGTTAATGCGGGTACGGGTATGGTGCGAGTCTAGTTTTTTATAATGCGGGTCTAGAACCGGAACGAGACCTACTAAATTAGATGGGTATGGATATGGGTATGGCCAGACCCACACCGTACCTGCACCGTTTGCACCCCTAGTCGCTACAAGGTGTTACCCATGGTGGTCGCTATATGCATGGGTGTTGATCGCTACATGAAATTACCATAGTAGTTGATATATTTTGTTGACCACATGATGATCTTTACATGTTTATAATGGTAATGTTACACCCTAATGTGTTCCAAGAAAGTGGGAGATGGTATATCTAGGGTTTAATGATGATATTGAATTGGAAACCCTAATCAGCTATATGAGAAACCCTAACCCTAATTTTAAGAGTATATATCAGTTGAGCTTGCTTGAATGAATAGAATGAGATAATGTTTTCTCTCTCCTACTTGTGTAATCCTGACCTTGTAGATGAAATGGATAACATATCTAGTGAATGCTATGGTGTGTTGATGTGACACAAAGTAATGATTATGAGCCCTTATGTGGCATGATGAGATAATGTTGATGTATAGGAACTATGTGATTGGTCTTATAACCCGACAGAGGCTTAATGCCTAGTGTGAGGTGATATCCTCCAACGATGAGATGAGGGATTGTCATTGCCTAGTGATGTGATTATAATGTTGGACTTGTATGGCAGAGATAACATGTGATGATGTTGATGGCCTTGATTGAGGCAATGATGTCATGAGATGTGTGACAAGTTTATATTTCTTATACTTTATATCTTCTGAAGTTGTTTCATAGTTATGCTTGATAGAAAGAATTAGGGTTTGTATGTCCACTTGTATGATACAGCCTTAATTCACCTGATTGGCATAACTAATAAAGTGAAACCCTAATCAAGTAGTTGTCTTGTGCTATAGATCCATCTTCAGTGTTAGTTACTTGTTGGATGGTGAAATGAGTCATTCTTATGGGAAACTCAGAGCGCATATTGTTGAATATGCGGGACTGCAAGTGGAATATCTCCTTGCATCCACAATTGTGATATATAGAGGATGGTTGCGGTCGTGCCTCTGATATTGTGACATTGTGATATGTTATAGGCAACAGTATAACTGCATTGATGCCTCCTTTTAGAATGGGCATGTGTGAGCTTGTTCTCTAACGTCGTTCCATGTACCAAGGTGGGTTAGATATTTATCAGCTTGACTATATGTCGCTATTTGCAGTTGACTATTATGTCTCTATAGTTTTCTCTCGTACTGATAGGGAGGTGTTCGTGATATCATAGATTCTGACTCTTCCATATATCTTTTATGGTACCAATTTTGACTTAGCAGTGGTCGGCTCAATTTGAGTGGTATGCATCAAATCCTCAGGGCATAATAGTAAAAGATATAATACATTTGTGTAGTATATTTGCTTAGGGTCAAATACGATTCACATTGGATAAGCCCTTTGCCTTGTTTCTTATGTTCTTTAGTTTGTAACAGTTAGACATGTTATCCATATTCCTTCTAAGAGCATAAGATGTCCTACTATGTAGTTGTAGATACCTAAACTACTTATACTATGATAATGGCTTTTCTTATATCATTTAGTTGAATCTTCTTATTCTAATAATATTGTTATCTTCTTGCTTTAGCTCATATGTTCTTTTAATAGATGTTGGAAGAGAGTTATATCTTGTTGGGATGTTTGGTCTCGCCTCATGGGTTTCCACATCTTTTAGGTGGTCATGCACGCTGAGGTAGAGATTGTGCAGTTGAGGCTGAGCAGCAGGAAGAGTAGTAGTTGTTAGAAGGTTGGATATGTTGCTAGTGTTTTGTAGTAGAGTTCTACATGTTGTTCCTTTACTCTCATGTCCTTGGGGAGGTTTTGTGGTTTTGTACATCGATATGAGGTTTTGGATGTATGCCATGGTTGTACATATATGGCATGTATGTAATAGGTTGTAGCCTATGTTTGTGGCTTTATATATGATATGTTTCATCTTGAGATGTTGTGATGAGATCGGTTTTAATTTTCCCTATTTTGTGGTAATGTGGTTATTAGTGGTAATTTCAAACTTTGTTTTGAGTAATCTTGCTTTGTTTGGTGATGGGCGTCATAGTTAGGTTGGCATCGAAGCTCTAGGTTCACTGATTCTATAGGGATATAGGAATAGGGTTGTGTCTATTCTACTGTATCCAGTATATATGACTGTAGATTCTTCTTATAAAGAAGAAGAAGGCGAAGAATGTAAAGTCTGGAGAATGCGAAGAACATGCTGCCGAGAGCAGTGTTGCTACACCAGGTGGTGGTTCCAGGAGGCAGGAGAGGGCCGATGGTGTGTTGGAGATGCCTCATATCGACCCAGCAACTATAAAAAATCTCACTTTTTGTCCATGTTTGGACAGTTTATGGATACAATGACGCATATGGGGGATAGAATGTCTGTAACCCAACCTAGGGAAACTGTCCCCAATGTTGAATCCCAAGGTACTAGGAAGACTTTTGAGAGGCTTTGACGTGTGGGGACATTGGAGTATGTCAGTACATCGGACCCTATTGATGCAAACATGTGGTTGATTGAGTTAGAGAAGGCCTTCAAGATCCTCAACATCCCTGAAGAGGAGAAGGTGAAGCATGTAGTGTATTTGTCAAAGGAAGTGATGGATATTGGTGGGCCATTAAGGAGGATAAAAGGCCTGGAGTTGTGATCAATTGGGAAGAACTTCAACAGGAGTTTGTCAGTCAATACCTCCCATAGACCTATCTGGATGAGAAGATTGTATACTTTGAGAAGATCTGACAAGGATCTATGTCGATCAATGAGTATGAAGCTAAGTTCATGGAGCTTATGAGGTTTAGTCCGCATATGGTAGCAACAAACAATGATATGATTAGATGCTTTGAGAAAGGCTTAAGTACCGAGATGATGATGTCAGAGTCATCTTTAGAGAATAGGGAGAAGGTTACCATGTTTGTGGAGTCTGTTAGGAGGGTGGAACGATCAGTTGTTGAGAAATGTGAGGTGAAATCCAAGAAGAGGCCTACACAGTACCAGGGATAGTCGTCTAGAGGCTTCAAGAAGCCTAGGTTTTCAGCACCTCAGTCACAACAAAGGTCAGTTGTATAGTCACAGTGGTCACAGAGCAGAGGCAGAGGCCGTAGCTTTTCGCCTACAGGAGCCCACATGGGAGTATCAGTTTTGGTGACATGGCCATCTAAGCCATGGTATGAAAG